>SJYA01002862.1:30583-131339 GCA_006410615.1 Neotragus moschatus
GGGGAGTGGGGTGGGGTGCGGAGGGTATCTTCCTCTGCTAAACACCCACAGCTAACCGAAGCGCCCGCCCCCGACCAACGAAGCTGGCAGGGAGGGGTGGGAAGGGGTGTGGGGTGGCGCTCCAGATCCGCCTCTCCCCAAAGCAGTGGCTCTTTTCCTTCTTTTGCCTCCTCTGGCCTTACAGAGAAACTGAGGAATGAATGGGAAGGAGAATCCTCTTCTCCTTTCATAGGGAGCTTTGCCTCCCAGAGTCCCACAAAAGTACACCCCCTTCCCTTCAGACTGACCTCTCCTACCCTACCAGAGATTTCCTGAAAGAGGAGAGTGGGTAGAAGAGTAGCCCCTGTGCCCTCCTCCCACAAGCCCCATTATCCACTTTGGGGGATGCTAGGCCTCTCCATTCCCCCCGGGGAACCACGGATAAACAGGTTCGTGTGGAACAGTAGGTGAGGATCCAAAGGGGTACACCTTCCTGGGGAGGTATGAAAAGCTGGTCACTGCCTAGGTTGTCACCATTTGGGCTTCAGCCACTGGGATTAGGTCAGGCCCACTCCGGGCTAATCTGGTAAAAGCAGATTATCCTAAGAGGTCACTTGGGAGCTGGGGCAGTCCAAGCTCATTGTGGGGCAGTTTATCAGATTATCTCCACCCCAAAAGAGTCAATAACCACCACTGGAGAGTGCTCCCAGGTGCCCTCTGCCTGGATTATCTCATGCAATAATCACTTCAACAACTCCAGGAGGCATTGGCTAATACTATTCCCATTTTACTGATGCAGCAACAGCTCTAGGAGATGGGACCACTTGGAGAGTTTTGGTTGAGGTTTGTGGGCCTGGGAGGAAGGGGGGACTGGCGGGAGGGTGCAGAAGAGATAAGTGGCAAGGAGAGGGTGCCAGTGAAGCAGTCACGCCAGAGTTACTGGTGTGAGAGGAGAGGAGCAGATATGTGGGAGAGGGTGTGTGTGGACAGAGTTCTTGAGTATGAAGATAAACGAGAGATCTGGGGACATGTATGGGGGAATAGATGCTGGGGACTGGACTATGGTGAAGGCTGTATTGTAGATCGGTGTCTGAATAAGACATAAAAGGGATAGGTATGGGAAAAGGGCATGAGGACAAGTGTAAGGGGCAGACAAGTGGGGAAGGTGTGTGAGGGCTAGAGTCAAGCATGGATGTGGGGCTATGGGGACAGGTATGAGGGTCAGGCTCATGTAAAGGGTGTGAGAAGACAAGTGAACGATGACTCTAAGCTCCAAGAGGTTGATTTTTGTCTGCAGTAGCTGCTGTGTTCCCAGTGCCTGGCACATGATAGGAGTTCAGGATATATTGATCTCATGACTGATTTGGGGAAAAGGATTGATGGGAGACAGGTGCCAACCAAGGTATACAGGAGAGGTGGACAGGATGATGAGTAGATAGTTTAGGGGAAAGTGGGTTCTCCCTTCAGCCTCTCTAGCACTGGAGCAGGCTGGGGAATGGTCAGACCTGCTTCCCCATGAACAGGAGACCAGACTGGGACAGGAGCCCAGTGTGCCCAGTGGGGGCTGCAGAGCATTGGATGATGTCAGGTGGGGGTGGGGTGAGGGTGGGGGAGGACTGCCATCAGATTATTAATGGCCATGCGTTGACTCAATTAAATCCAGCCTGCTTTTGTTGGCAGGCCTCCGCAATTATGCATCTCATTACGGGCGGCCGCCCAAATGCATCCTGGGAAGAGACCAGAACTCTAAATTAACTTTTCTTGGCGCTGCGGGGGTGGTTGGCCGGCACTGCTTTCATGGCAGCCAATCAGTGTTGGCTTCAAGGGGGGCGGGGTCAAAAGAAGGGCGAAGGTAGGGGGAGGGTAGGCTGTCTGGTCTGGGGTGGGTCCCGAAGATAGGCTGAGGACCTATGCGTCCATCTAGAATTTAACTCCCAAGCCCACCTCAGCCTCATCCTTAACATGGTGCCTGCCTGGGTGTTTGAATTCAGTCTTGGAGGGAGTCTCAGCCTTGTCTGTACTCCCTCTGTGGTGAGGTCACCTCAACGATGAGCACAAAGAACCAGGGATTCCAGGTCCTGTTAGTTCCCTCACCTGTCTATCCATACGTGACCTGGACTAAATCAATGTAACTGCAGGACTGCACCAAACCCATAAGAAAGTCAGAGGTGAAGGTGCAGAGAGGGTATCCTTCTGGATTCCGGACGATCACTCTGGAAATTGGCCAGCCTGGCTTCTGCCCTGCTGGGTGTTGCTCGCGTATCAGGGTGTGTATGTTTGTGTGTGTGTGTGTGTGTGTGTGTACCCGCTCACAGCCTGCCTCTGCAGTTATACCACCAGTATAAAGCGCTTCATTAACCTGTCAATCAAAGCCCTTTCTCCAGCTCTTGTGTTCTGCCCTCCAATAACCCATATGTATGGTGTGCTCCTGCACATTTTGCCATCCTGGGACCACTTGGCATTGCCCAGTCTCTCCCTACACAAACATGGCTCCTATTGCCTCCCGCAGGACCCCTAAACATTCACGCCTTACCCAGAAGAGTCCCAGTGTTACCTATGTGTGATATGTGTGTATGTAGAACATTATCTTATTGTTTGAATGGACTTGCTCCAAGCCATGCATTCATGAGCGATGGATGCTTTAAAATCTAGAGCACCCTGGACCAGTATGAGATCTAGCTCTGAGCTGTGTGACTTTGGAGTTGTCACCTTCCCTCTCTGGGCCTCAAGGGGCATCATCTGTGTTAGGTCAGCTGGTTTGGGTCAGATGATCTCTGATGTCCTTCCTCCTTCTGGCCTTCTGAGTTCAGTTGGGTGTGATTGACTTGACCTTCAGAGTTGTACATGTGTATGTGGTGCATGTCCTTTCTCATCTGTTTTCCCTCCCTGGGAGCCAAAAGGTGGGGGGGGGGGGCGGTGCGCAGGAGGCTGGCTTCAGGAGGACCACCAAAGCCCACAGGCTGCTCTTGACCTCATGTCCCTTTCTGAGATTTCACCTTCCATCACCCACCAGAGTCCACTCATAGGAAAGACACTTACTTTGATTAAATGCCTACAGGGCTGCAGACATGCCTTTCTAAGGCAGGCACTCATGTGTACCCTAGCAGGTGTGGGCCCAGACAATGCCCACCCTTGTAGACAGGTGCCCTCAACAATGAGGATCACCTGATGGTCCCAAGTTTTCCAGTTATGGGATCCTGGTCTTGGTCCCACCTGCCAGCCCCATCCATGGGGGAAGGGAAAGAGGGATTGTCTTCCATGAAGGGGGGCCTCTGTTCACCCCACTTGTGGTTTCTTTATTGTGTGTTAATGAAACCCTGTTTCTTCTGGGTGTTTAATTCTTTCCATCTATTATGTTTAGACAACTCATTAACAATCATTCGTTATAATTAGACTTCAATTTTAGGCTTCTTTCTCAGGGGAGACAATGCAAAGCTTTTACACATATTTGCATCATAAACAGCCTCCAAATCTCTGGGTGCCACCCCTGCCCTGTCCCACTCTAGCACCTGACCCTCCTTTTCTCTCCTTCCTTCCCTCCCTTCTGCCCGCCCCCTGCTCCAAATATCTGCTTGAGGGTGGAGAAAGGAGAATGAAGTGTGCTGAGAAGGCCCTCAGATCCTGCCTGGCCTTTGGTGAATGACACTAATGTGCCAGTATTAGGGATGGGTTTCCCTGGACCCAGATCCCTCCCTCAGACTGGCAAAGCATGGCACTGGGCTTTCGTGCCCTCCAGTTCTCCCCAAGACCCCTGTGGCTGCTGGTTCTTTGTGTGTTCCCAGGTGGTTTCATATACACAGATATGCCTGCCCACACCAGACACATATAGCCACTTAGGGGATGGCGGAGGGAATCCCTGTTGAGGATTTTTCTTTTTCTGTTTCTAAACTGAGGCATTGGTTCCCACCAACCCCAAATTCCTTTAAGCTTGGTCCCTTTAAGACTCTGATCCCCTTCAGTCTTTATTTGCTAAATCAGAGGTTCTCTATTTGATGAATGAATGTTTGTTGAGAGAATGAATGAAAGAGGTTTACTGGAAATTGTATGAATATGAACATAAGACACACTTGATTCAAATCCTTGCTCTGTAACTGACTGGCCATGTGGCCCTGGCTCCTGCTTTGACCTCTCTGAGCCTCAGTTTATTCATCTGCAAAATGAGGGTAACAATGTCTACTTTACAGGTAGATGTTTGTGAGGATGAATGGAGATGGCTAAAATGTAAAGTACTTGCATTTTATAGGCACTTGACCTATGGTGGCTATAATAATTAGTACTGGTGAATAATTGTATTAATAATTTATAAGTAATTATAATAATAATCCCAGGAAGAGGTCTCATGGGTCATTCTGTGCAACTTCCCTTCCCATGGATCGTATTCTCTACAGCATCCTCAGTGACTGCTGTTGAATACTTCAGCGATGGGGAGCTCAGCATGGTCCTCTTCCATTATTGGGCAGATTTCACTACCAGAAAGGTTTTCCTCAGGTCCAGTTACAATGAGCATCCTTGCAACCTTTCCCTAGATCTGACCTTAGGAGCCTCTGGAAAGCTGTCTCCTATTCAGTGGGTACCTTGGGAGGCCCCCATCAGGGAGGAGAGAGAAGAAGGCAGGAGAGAGGGCAAATGCTGTGATAGGGTAGGACCTTCAGGAGGAGGCAGAGAGGCTAATGGGAGAATCAGGGTTGGGATATGGCTGGACCTCTCAGAGGCTGTAGGAACCAGAGAGAGCCACAGGAGGGGAGACAGAGACAGAGAGGGGACACTGGGGGAGAAGGATTTTCTATCAACAAAACAGCAGGACAGCTTCTGGCTGGTCTCTGGAAACATCTTCATCCAGTGCCTGAGGCCAGCTCTGAGCTCCTTTTAGCTCATTACTAGCAATTAGTCCTCTGGGCCCAGCCTGAGGGAGGGGGGCACTATTAGCTCTCACTTCCCTGGACACACACACACACCATGAATCAAGCTGACAACTCTGCCCGAGCTTGCCCTCCTGGCCCTGGTATGTGTGTGAAGTGGGATGTGGTGTGTGAATGCCTGTGTGTCCATGTGAAGCTGTCACATGGCAGAAAGTGTGAGAACATGTGTACAGCGGTGTGAATGTGAGTGTGCAGATGAGCAAGGAATGTGTGTGTACTTGTGAGAGAGATGGACATATGCATGCCCGTGGGAGAACGAGTTAGTGCCCAAATGAGCACGTGAGCACAGAACATATGCACATGCAGAACCTATGCGTGTACGTGTCGAGGACGGACGTGGGAACTTGTGACTACATGGGTCTGTTTCCTTGGGAATCTTGAACCAAATGGCTGATTCAGGGGGTTAGGTTTCAGAAAGGAAAAGGAAAAGATTCCTGCCTCCATCCATCTCAGAAGTTCTACTCCTTAGGGGGCCCAGTCCTCTAGGAAAAAAAAGGGCCCTTTTGAAGTGAATCCCAGGGAGGGACCCCCAGAATTGCTCCCCTCCCAAACTCCTTTCCTTCCCAGGAACTTTAGCTTAACACTGTCCAAGAGAAATATCAATAAAATGTGTGTGGGCCACATACACAATTTAAATTTTTCTAGTGGCTATATTTTAAAAAACAGTAAAGGAAACAGATGAAATTAATTCATTTCATTTTATCGTTTTAAATTAATATTTTGTTACAATTTTAATATTTAAAATATAGCCAATTATACAGAGTGAAGTAAGCCAGAAAGAAAAGCACCAATACAGTATACTAACTCATATATATGGAATCTAGAAACATGGTGATGATAACCCTGTATACGAGACAGCAAAAGAGACACAGATGCATGGAATGGACTTTTGGACTTTGAGGGAGAGGGAGAGCGGGGGAAGGTTTGGGAGAATGGCACTGAAACATGTGTGCTGTCGTGTGGGAAACGAATCGTTGGTCTATATTCGGTTCAGGATACAGGATGCTTGGGACTGGTGCACGGGGATGATCCAGAGAGTTGATGTGGAGTGGGAGGTGGGGGGGGGTTNGAGAGGGAGAGCGGGGGAAGGTTTGGGAGAATGGCACTGAAACATGTGTGCTGTCGTGTGGGAAACGAATCGTTGGTCTATATTTGGTTCAGGATACAGGATGCTTGGGACTGGTGCACAGGGATGATCCAGAGAGTTGATGTGGAGTGGGAGGTGGGAGGGGGTTCAAGATTGGGAACTCATGTACACCTGAGATGAAAAAAAAATTAAAATTAAAAAAAAAAAGAATGGATATACGTATAACTGATTTCCTTTACTATACAGCTGAAATTAACACCATAAATCAACTATACTTCAATAAAATTTTTGAAAATAAAAATAATTAAGAGTATATACTGCCTGGCTTCACTTCTATACCCCTTGAGAAGAAATACAGTAATTTTACAGCTTTGTTATATACTTTGTATAAATGTAATCCCACTTGCCTCCTTTTCTTTACTTTTGAAGGTAATGTGGAATAATAAATGTCACTTCAGAAGGGAAAACAATTGAACGGGTTAAGCCACCCTAAAGATTTTCACAATTCCTGGGTAGCAAATGAACAGGGTTTGAACTAGGGTGTGCTTCAAATTCCAACTGTTTTAAGTTACTGTGGGCTTTGATAACTTGAGGTGTCCAGCCTGCCAACCAAGCCAAATGATAAAGATATGTCTGATGTCTCTGCCTCAGTTCCTGGTTTAACCACCATCATCATCACTCATTCCCTCCTGTTTTTCCAATCATCTCTCTGTCCACCCATCCATCCTCCATTCATTTCAAGCTCTGTTCATGCTGGGGCTCCAGTTACTAAGAGATTCCCCAGTACACGTTCCCAGCTCAGAGTAAGAGATGAGGAAGGTTATAGTGAGGAGGCACAAGTGAGTAACAGAAGACCACACTGATGAAGCCTGTCAGGTGTTTCTGGAAAGCCCTGAAAACAGATCAGTAGTTACCACAAGCAAGAGTCATATGGTCACCTCCACCTGGCATCAGGAGTCATGTCAACATGTCCCCACCAGAGACCAAGTCTCACCTCCCTCCTGAGTGGGCCAGCCCATCTCTCGGGGTCACCGCTCTGGGCCAGGCGACTCCCCTGTCCTGAGCAGCTGGGGCGAGCCTCCCCTTCCTCCAGGTGTCTTCTGTCCGTGGGCCCCTGGGGCCAGGAGCTGCCCTGCTTGCACCATGTACTCTTTCTCACAGGCATGAAGTACAAGTCATTAATGCAGCTCCTGCAGGCCCCTGGCGCCACTGTGCATCACAACACAGTCCAACATGGACCACAGGTCCAGTGATGAGCCTCCCAACTTCTGGTCACACGCTCTTACTTAGTCCAGGAACTGCACCGTGTACCTGTCTGACAGAGCCTGCGTGCAGATCCTTTTCAGCAAATCTAGTCAGCTGGATTATTAGGTGCTTATGTTTTTAGTGTAAAGTTTATTACATGTACATACTGTTGGCAAGCTTCTTCCACTCAATCATCTAATACATTAACCATCTAATACATCCCAGCCTGGATTCCAGGAATGTGGAGATGAGTCAGTGGGGACCCTGACTCGAGCCCCTCATAGTCCAGGGGAAGAGAAAGGCACAGCTGTACTTACTCCACTACACCACAGGGTATCATGAGCACAGAGGAGATTGGGCCCAGTTCTACCTCAGGAGCAACAAATTTGAAGAAATCTGAAACCCACCAAGACATCACTGTCTCAGTTTAGACCTCTTTGAGGATGAGACTCTTTGACATTTCCTTCTAACTCACTCTTTCTGGAAGTTATTAAAAGTGTCTAGCTATGTTCAATTCCAGAACTTTATGAATAGAAACATTTATAAGACTGACATCTAAATTATGAATTCACACCTAAATTATGAAGTGTTACAACACAGCATCCATGTTAGAAGGCACACGTGACTCATGAACACTGGCTGTGGGTCGTGGCTGCCTTTTAGCTCATCAAGGAGGCAGTGACCCTCCTGCCCAGCATGGCAGGGGCAGGGTCAAGTCCCATCATATTCTCTGCAACTCTCCCTGCTGATGTCACTACAGAACTGTCTTCATCCACTGGTCTCCATGCATCAGTGCCTCTACTACGTGCTGTCAACACAGCTGCACAGCCCACTCACCCCCAGTGCTGCTTGGTACCCCTCTGCTGCCTCTGCAGGATCGGGGGCCCTGCCAGCCTCTGGGCTGTAGGTACAGCCATGAGAGAAGCGGCCCTTCCCTTTGGAATCTGCTCTGCAGACTGATCCCCTGCTGCACAGACACAAGGAAAGTGGAAACGACATCTGTGCACAGAGTGCACATCTGTGTGCAGACTGACAAGTCACTATGCAGCCCTGGGCCGCTTCCTGCTGTGTGCTGCATGGAGACTGTAAAGAGTAAGGCCAACAAAGGAATAAGGCCAAGAGAGACTGGGGGATGACGCCCGAGGTCTCGGTAAGGTTGATATATGACACAGAGAAGGAGAAAAGAGCTACAAATATTAGGGCTGAAACTAGGGACAAAGGACAGAAAACCCAAAAGAAGAGTGTTTTAAACAAGACTGAGGCTTATTTCTCTCTCAAGGGAAGACAGGGAAAGCAAGGCTGATGTGGGGCACCACCATCCCTGGGAGCCCAGGTTCCTTTCATAGTCTAGTTCTATCACCCGCAACATGCTAGCTTCTAACTCATGTTCCAAAATGGGTGCTCAAGCCCCTATCATCACAGTCGCGTTCCACTCAGCAAGCAAGAGGAAGGAGTAAAGTGTGGCACGCTCCCTTCCTAGGAGGATGGTTCTCAAAAGTTGCGTTGACTGCTTCTGCCCACATCCCACTGAAGTAGTATTTAGTCACTGTGGTACATTGAGTTAGAAAGGAGACTAGAAAACACAGGCTTTCTTCCAAACAGCTTGTGCCCTTATGTGGTAACTAAGGGCTTTCAAGCAGTCTCAGCAAAGGCCTTAAACAGTGAAGTTTAAGATCTCAGAGGTGAAGCACTACCAGGTACTAAGACAATGACAAATACGACCCCAGGAGTAGGCAGTTGAAAAGCAAAGTGAAGGTCATGGATACACTGAAGTTGGGGACAGTGAGGTAGATTTACCGGGTAGACCCTTAACAGTGCAGAAGATACAGCCACATGGTTTTGCTGAAGGAGTCAGGGAAGAGAGAAGGACCCTGAGAACACTGATGAAATCCAATCCTGGCTGCAACCATGCGACCATTGGTTTACGTTTATTGGTTTACGACCACTGGTTTATCCTATAAATACTTCATCTAATTGACACCAAATCCTCCTAAGGAATTAGGCACTGTCTGCTGCACCCCCTGGGATCTCCTGCAGTTCTAGACGCATGGCTCACGACACACACAGTTGAGCCAACAAATCCCAAACACTTCACTAGGGCCCAGAAGATAGCCTAATATGTTCTCTTTTCCACACTGACTAAGCATTCTCCTTTTGTTGGGGTGAGAATTCTAAGTGTATTTGACAAGCTGATATTAGAAACAGGAAAGAAAAAAGTTCTTAAATTATCATGTGCTTACACTCCAAAGACTTTTTCTTTCATTAGTTACATTTTTTAATTAATGAAACTTTTTTAAAAACTTTCATTAATTTTTAATTAATGAAATTAATTAAACTTTGTCTTTCATTGATTAATTTGTTTGGCTGCACTGGGTTTAGTTGCAGCAGGCAGGATCTAGTTCCCTGACCAGGGACCGAACCTGGGCCCCCTGCATTGAGAACACAGAGTCTCAGCCACTGTGGAGTAGTTCTTCCTTTTTTTGAACAGCAAAACAGAGACAATAACCAATAATAACATAGCAATACTCATGTAACTATATTCAAAGTGAGTAACTTTGTTAATATTTACGTATCATACACATTAACGCTGATTTTCCTTTGCCACAGTATGTTCTACAAGCTCACCAAAACCCTGTAATTACACAATGCTGAACCGTTGCTCTTAGGGAGGAATACAGTTTTTCTAGGGGGAAAAAAATCATTCCTGGGAGCCTCTGGGGTGTATACCCATAAACTGAATGTGGTATGGTTCTGTAGGTTAATACTTTTTTTCTACAAATGATATCACATTCTTCCATGCTCTGCAATTCGCTTTATCCACTTGTGTTTTCAAGATCTATCTACATGGAAACATGGACCTAATTCATTCACTGAAAGTCTAGTATAGTAATTCCAGACTCAAGATTGGAGGATATCAATCATCAAGGGTTTCAGGCACTTCCAATGAAAAGCTGTTATTTCATCTTTCTCTAGAAGAGTTGTCTTAAATGTTAGGCAGGAAGTAAGCTGAGAGCAACAAGAGGCAGGCTCTTCAGCTAAACATCCAGTGGCTACCTAATCCCACCAAGCAATTTACCAAAATACTCCAAAATAGTCAATAGTCAAATACTCCAAAATAGTCAAGGGGCCAGAAAAATGCCCTACCGGTGACTTGCCGGACTTTCCCTACTCTGGCACATGCACACACCTCACACTCTCCTGTACTAAAATAATCTCTGGTGGCCACTGGGCTCGTTAAATATTCCATGACTACAAACATCAAATCATAACAGACTGAATTATGGGACGGACATGCACAGTAGAGTACCCTGGTACATAACTTGCAGCTGTCAATCAACCACCTCAGGGATTATGCAAATGGCCTTGTCTTGAAAACTCTGTACCCCTGTCCTCCAGGGGCACTGCCTCCCTTGGCATGGCCCACCTCTCTCTCTCTCTGCTTTTTCTTTCTTTATCATCAATAAGCTTTTTTGCAGTGGTTAAGACCTCCGATTCTTTTTTGCATCCTTGCCAAGAACAGAGGCCCATGAGAGGTGGGGTCTTCAGACTCTCCTCTGCTAACATTTTGGTGCCATGACTTGGGTTTTCTGTAAGAGAGCTTGTCTCCACAGATCTCTACCACTCCTTTCCTTTGTGTGGGTACAAAGGACATAATCATTTCTCTGCTCCTACTTTCTCTCTCAATTCTCTATTGGTTGAGCAGACTCGTACTCCTGATCTCCTCCCTGTCTGACCATCATTCAACCTGAGCCTGCCTCTTTGGACCAACATCGGAGATTCAGGTAAGCACCCATTTTCCGACTGGAATAAGGATGGCCCCAGGTCCTGACTGGCCACCAGGCTTCTGGGGCATTCTTAGTTGGGTACAAGCAGGAGACAGCCTCCCCAAGTCCCATGTAGTGCTGGACCGTAAGCCAGACTGCCAGTTATGACCCTGGGATGCCAGGCTCTCTAATTATCCCACTGTTTACCAGACAGGAAACCAATCATCTGCCCCCAAGGGACACCCCTGAGATGCATCCTCCAAAGCTGGTGGAGATTTGACCCCACCACGCTAAGACAGAGGAGACTCATTTTCTTTTCTAACATGGTCTGGACCAATTATCACCTTTTGGATGGGGAATCCTGGCCATTGAATAGAACCATTATAATATTAATAATACCATTTTCCACTTAGACCTATTTTACAAAAGGCAGGGCAAATAGTCTGAGATACCATATGTACAACTTTTCTTTGTTCTATGGGATACCCAACATTTCCTTACAACTTGTAAACTTACCACCCTTGCCACCCTGCTACCTAAGGAAAAATCCCGCATCACCTCCTAGTGCTGCCTCACCACCGTAGCGGGAACTCCATTACCTCCATCAGCTACAATCTGTCCCTTGGCAGAAGCACCAGGAGGCAAAATTGAGCCACAACTAGTCCATAAGCCCTTCTCACGACAGAACTGAAACACATCACAGCAGAACTGTGTAGCTTTTCAGACAATTTACTCAATATATTGAGGGATTCCAATACACTACTATGGCTTATGAAATGACCTGGAAAGCTACACCATAATTCTAAGCCAGATCCTCTCTGATACTGATATAGAAAGAGTTAAAAGAGAGACAAAAAAAATTTGATGATGGACTCCACCTTTCTGATACTAAATACCCACTTAGGGAAATAGCAGTCCCCACCAGTGATCCCAAATGGGACTACAATCAGAAGAACCTCAATGGGAAACCATTTTATCAACTGTATCAAAGCAGGGCTTAAGGGAGCCCAACATAAAGTCAAAAGCTACTCCCACGTAACCGCAA
This sequence comes from Neotragus moschatus, assembly GCA_006410615.1. Taxonomy (NCBI): domain Eukaryota; kingdom Metazoa; phylum Chordata; class Mammalia; order Artiodactyla; family Bovidae; genus Neotragus; species Neotragus moschatus. Next base: position 42,623 of record SJYA01002862.1, read on the forward strand.
TCAGCCAGGAGCCCATGAAAAATCCAACAGCCTTCCTAATAGGCTGAGGGAAGCATTCATTACATACCAATCTAGACCTGGACTCTTCTGAGGGACAAGTGATTATAAAATATAAAGTTTTTAACTTTATCTGATATTAGATACATATCACAAAAACTACTTTAAGACCCCAGTGTCACCTTAGATGAACTGGTGAATACTTCCTCCGTGGTCTTCTATAACTGAGACCAAGAGGCTGAGGCCAAGGCCAGGGAAAAGAAAGAAGGAAAGAATCCAGGCATGCCCAAATGATGGCTACCCTACAGGGTAGGGCTTCCCCAAGAGTACCCTGACTTTACAGCCCAAAAGAGATTGTGTGTTGTGTTAAGTCACTCAGTCATGTCCAACTCTTTGCAACCCCATGGACTACAAACCGCCAGGTTCCTCAGCCCCATGGAACTCTCCAGGCAAGAATACTGGAGTTGGTTGCCATTTCCTTTTCCACCAACAGAGATTAATATCACATTTGTCGCCAGATAGGCCACTGGGCACAGAAGTGTCCCAATCAATATAAACCATCTAAGATGGCCTGCTATAAATGCCATCAGCTGGGACACTGGGCAGCCCTATGCCCCTCAATCCAAAGGGACCGAGGACCAGAGGCTGCTACTCAGATGACTGCCCAAGACTGAGGAGGCCTCTCCAGTCAGCCCCAGAACAACAGATCCACGACATGGACTGGAACCGAGGGTACAAATGGTTTCGGCACGTAAGTCAACATCTTCTTACTCAATATCAGGGCCGCCTGTCCTGTCTTGACTTCCTCCTCTGGACCCTTCTCCTCACAGATCTGTACCACCATGGGAGTCACCGGTGAGCCATTCAGCAGGTCTTTTACCACACCCCTCTTCCATGCCTGGGAAGGATTTGGATTCTCCCACAGTTTGACATATGCCTGACTGTCCCAGCCCACTCCCAGGGAGGGACCCACTACAAAAATGGAATGCCTCTCTCTTTCCCTCAAGGAGGGTCACATGGACCCCATCCAGGGGGCAACTTCTGGGAAATTTCACGTGCTATATATCTGTGTGTGTGTCTGTGTCTGTGTGTGTGTGTGTCTGTGTCTGTGTGTGTAAAATGAAGATATCAAAAATCCCTCCAGGCCAGGCTGGCTTCAACAAGTCAACCCAATGGCTTGGGACCAGGGAAATTCCAGGAAAAGCAGAAAATGCAACATCAGTCACAATAGCTTTAAAGAACCCACATAAATTTCCCCAAAAGACACAATATCCCCTTAGGCCTGAAGCCTTCAAGGGACTTTAGCCTATCATGTCCAAATTCCTGTCCCACAGACTCCTTACCCCCAGATTCACCATGCAGTATCCCAATATTAGCAGTCAAGAAAAAGGACAGCTCTTACTGCCTGGTCCAGGATTTGCATATCATTAATGAGGCCAACAGTGAGGAAACAGTGGCAGACTTTATTTTGGGGGGCTCCAAAATCACTGCAGATAGTAACTGTAGCCGGGAAATTAAAAGACGCTTGCTCTTTGGAAGGGAAGTTATGACCAACCTAGACAGCATATTTAAAAGCAGAGACATTACTTATGCGAGAGTGGGACTATAAAGAAAGCTGAATNTATCCCCTTAGGCCTGAAGCCTTCAAGGGACTTTAGCCTATCATGTCCAAATTCCTGTCCCACAGACTCCTTACCCCCAGATTCACCATGCAGTATCCCAATATTAGCAGTCAAGAAAAAGGACAGCTCTTACTGCCTGGTCCAGGATTTGCATATCATTAATGAGGCCAACAGTGAGGAAACAGTGGCAGACTTTATTTTGGGGGGCTCCAAAATCACTGCAGATAGTAACTGTAGCCGGGAAATTAAAAGACGCTTGCTCTTTGGAAGGGAAGTTATGACCAACCTAGACAGCATATTTAAAAGCAGAGACATTACTTATGCGAGAGTGGGACTATAAAGAAAGCTGAATGCCAAAAAATTGATGCTTTTAAACTGTGGTATTGGAGAAGACTCTTGAGAGTCCCTTGGACTGCAAGGAGATCCAACTAGTCCATCCTAAAGGAAATCAGTCCTGAATATTCACTGGAAGGACTGATGTTGAAGCCGAAACTCTAATACTTTGGCCACCTGATGCAAGGAACCGACTTACTGGAAAAGACCCTGATGCTGGGAAAGATTGAGGGCAGGAGGAGAAGGGGATGACAGAGGATGAGATGGTTGGATCGCATCACCGACTCAAAGGACATGAGTTTGAGTAAACTCCAGGAGTTGGTAATGGACAGGGAGGCCTGGCGTGCTGCAGTCCATGGGGTTGCAGAGTCATAAGACTGAACGACTAAACTGTATGAGGCAATAACTCCCCTATACCCAACAGTCTCCAACCCTTTGGGGGAAGGTACCCCCAGATAGTGGCTGGTTCTCAGTCCTAGATTTAAAAGATGCTTTCTTCTGCACGTCTTTGGCCCCAGAACCACAATACTTGTTTACACTCAAATGGGAACTCCACTACAAGCCCCTCAACAACTGACCTGGACTGTTCTGCCCCAAAGCTTCAGGGATAGCCCCCACCTCTTTAGATAGGCACTTGCCCAAGATTTACAAGATTTAACACTTGAGGGGGGAACCTTCATACTGTGTGTAAACAATCTCTTGATTTGTTACCCCTCTGAAATCCAGGCCAATCTACATGCTACTCAGGTCCTTAATTTCCTGGCCCAGTGGGGTTATAGCATTCAAGTACAATAACAACCATCCTACCTCAGAACAATAATGACCCCTGGCAGGCGCAGCCTCTCAGTAAACCCTATAGTAGTCATGTATGGATGTGAGAGTTGGACTGTGAAGAAGGCTGAGCGCCGAAGAATTGATGCTTTTGAACTGTGATGTTGGAGAAGACTCTTGAGAGTCCCTTGGAACACAAGGAGATCCAATCAGTCCATTCTGAAGGAGATTGGCCCTGGGATTTCTTTGGAAGGAATGATGCTAAAGCTGAAGCTCCAATACTTTGGCCACCTCATGGGAAGAGTTGACTCATTGGAAAAGACTCTGATGCTGGGAGGGATTGGAGGCAGGAGGAGAAGGGGACGACAGAGGATGAGATGGCTGGATGGCATCACTGACTTGATGGACGTGAGTCTGAGTGAACTCCTGGAGTTGGTGATGGACAGGAAGGCCTGGCGTGCTGCAATTCATGGGGTCGCAAAGAGTCGGACACGACTGAGTGACTGAACTGAACTGACAGAGGCTATATTCGACCTACAGATTCCTACCACCCACAAGCAGCTGCAAGCATTCCTGGGCCTAACCGGTACTGTAGGATTGAGATAACCAACTACGGTCTTATTGAGCAGTCCCTATATAAAGCTCTAAAGATAATCAAATATGCCTTGCAAGGAGGCCATCCCAACAGGCGGCCATAGAAACCTTAAAATGTCTCCTTTCCAGAGTTCCAGCTTTAGGATTATCCAACTCTTCCAAGCAGTTCCAACTTTACATGCACATAGAAAATGGGTTGCTGCCTTGGAGGTCCTCATCCAAAGGCTAGGAGGAACTCCAGAGCCAGTAGCCCACCTTTCCAACCAGCTGGATCCCACTGTAAAGGGCTGGCCCCATCTTAGGGTACTAGAGGCACCATCCCTCCTGACAGCAGAGGCCCTTGAGTTCGCCCAGGTGCACCCAGTCAGGTTCTCAGTGACCATCAGGTACCAGATTCACTTAATAACCAGGCCTCAGCTTGGCTTTCAGACAACAGGATCCTCATATATCAAATTCTTTTTTCCAAAAACCTGCAGATATCCGTGGGTGTTTATAGGACTCTCAATCCAGCAACCTTGTAGACCATAACCATTTTTTCTCCAAGGTCCTGACGTTTCCTTAAATACCCTCCTGGACCTCTCAGATTCGCCTCTGGCCAATGCCGACAAGGTGTGGTTCACCGAAGGAAGTAGTTATACAGCAGAGGGAAATGCAAGGCTGGATATGCCATCGTGTCCCTCCATGAGAGCACTGGGGCCCGGGCTCTGCCTCAGGGCTTGTCTGCACAACTTGCCAAAGTCACTGCACTCACCCAAGCGTTAGAATTGGCTGAAGAAAAGTGGGTCACAATTTACCCTGATTCTAAATATGCTTTCTTGACCCAACATGCCCATGCAGCCCTCTGGAAAGAAAGATGATACCTCGCCTCCAAAAGCAGCCCATTAAATACCGCCCTCAGATTAATCAGTTACTTCAAGCCATCCACCTGTCTAAAGAGGTAGCCGTGGTTCACGGCAAAGGCCATCAGCAAGACTCATCTGACATTACCAACTGGTTTCCAAAGGGAGACCGATTTGTGGACCAAGCTGCTGAGCAGACCGTTTCTAAAGAAGCCCCACGACAGGGGCTCTTGCTCCTGCTCCACTGTCACCTCCTCTGCCTACATGGAGGAAGAAAGACATGCACCCTGGAAGGGGTTCCCCCTAGACTCATCTGGATGGTACCCCTCTGGTGGGACTCTCCTTGTCCCTGCAGCCTCCAATGGAAAGTCAGTAAGACTCCCCATGAATTCACACAACTGGAGAGGGATGCCCTCTCTGTCTTGGTATCTAGAGTCCTGAAAGGCAAAGGACTTAATCAAGTAATCCAGTAGGTATCCAGCCCTTGTCTGACCGGTTCCTATAATATCCTCCAGGGAAATAAACATCCTGCCTTGGTTCAACCCATCCAATGACGTGGGACTTATCCTGGGCAGACTGGCAGATGGGTTCCACCCAGATGCCTCCCTCCTGGAGCTACAAGTACTTACTAGTCTCTGTAGACACCTTCACAGGATGGCCCACCCAACAAGGACAGATAAAGGCCCAGAAGTTAGCAATAAACTTCTACAAGAAGTTGTTCCCCAATTTGGCCTTCCCCACTCCCTTCAAACTGATAAGGGATCTTCATTTATTTCCACTATAACCCAGTCCATTGCCAAAGCCCTGGACAAAAGGTTTGCTCTACATTGCTCCTGGAGGCCCCAAATCTCAGGAAAGGTAGAAACAGCCAATCAATTCCTCAAAACCAGCCTCTGAAAACTAACCCAGGAAGCTTCTCTAAAATAACCCTTTTACACCTGAGATGGGAAAAAATAAAATAAAATAAAGTAACCCTTTTGCTATTTGAAGTAGAATAACTCCGAAGGACCCCCTGAGCCTGAGTCCATACGCAGCCTATGCAGACATCCTTTCCCAACGTCAGACCCCTCGTGGACAGGGAAACCCTAGGGTTACAGTCTTATGTAACCACACTCTCAATGTCTCAACAGGTCCTTAGGGAAACTGGCCTAAAAATCAATTCTCCTAGCCCTCCGTCATCTGTTCTTATCAGAACCTACAAGGACAGGTCTCCCAAGTCCCAAATGGCCCTTATTTGGAAGGGATCTCTTCCAGTCCTCCTTTCCTCACCTGCAACTATCAGGGTTCCAGGAACCTCCAGCAGGATTCACCATTCCAGGGGAAAGCCTTGGAAACCACCCCTGAAGATAGAAGCCCTCTAACATCCTACACCTGTGAGCCATTTGAAGCCCTTAAGTTCCTCTTCATAAGGACCAAAGATAAGTAACAATCTAACTCTAAATACATGGCCAGTTGTCCATGTGATGGCCTTGATAACTCAACTGAATTTTCCTTCTTCTGAGCTGTGCCCTCCTGCGGATAATCCTATCTCACACCTGCAGTACCCAACCCTGGTTATCCTGTCTCTCTGAGGCCTCCATCAGACATCATTGTTAACCAAATGCCACCCAAACTCATTCTCATCTCACCCTTTCTCTGGTCCACCACACAATCTAAACTCTCTCAACATCCCTTAGACCCAAAGGACTATTTATAGACCCAAGCTGCTACCCACAACCTATCGCCCCACTGGCCGTGCAACCTCACCACCAGCCTTCAGACAATTTTACCCTTGCCAACAGAAATTTGGTCCAGGGTCTCAGCTTACTCAGATGCCCAACTTGATCCTAGGACTACAAGCTCTAGGTCAGATCATGCACAGCTTATCTTTCTTCAAGTTCTAAGGGAATGTCTAAATCTCATTCCTGCCACCCTATCAACCCCACAACCTTGACGTGTTCTAACAAACCTCACCGAGGCTCTCATATCCCCCCTGTGCTTTCAGGGCAATCACCCATGGGGCATCTTATCGGTAACATCGCCGCACGATGTAACCACACCTTCACCTTGACCCTTCCCCCAAAAGTGAACAACACTGGAACACAACCAACCAAACTATCCAAGCAGCAGTTAAACGACACATAAAAACTACTAGCCCTCCCAACTTTCATGACTTGTTAGTCTCTAAAATACAGGTGCCAAACAAAGCCCTCCCACAGACACCAGCAGTGCTTCCGCCTCCGCAGGATGGGTCTCACTAAACATCTCTGGTCACCCCTCACTTCTTGCACAACTGCTGGTCTGGGGACAACAAACTCACTTTTAAAACTTCTATGCCGCCTTCGGCATCCACACAGGCAAATCCGGACCCTCTGTTCCCCCTAGAGGTCGGCTGGGAGTCCCAGTGGCCAGTAACACCAATCCTCAACTACATTTTACTCCTAAAGAAACCTGCCCCTATCTCAAGGCCTCCTTTTCATCTGTGGGACCTCAGGATATGTACGCCTGCCCCTAGGGTGGAAAGGAAAATGTTCCTGGGTCACATCATACCACACACTAGCTGGCTCAGTGGATCCTCCCAGTGCCCCACATGGGAGTCCACCTCTGAACAGAAGACGGAGGGCAGCAGTGGGCCTGTCCTCTTTCCCTCATCTCTGTCCTAACAGGCACTGCCAGCACGGCAACAGGGCACCTCACTTCATATGTTCACTCAAGTAACCATGGCCATGTCCAGAATTCCTGGAGGAGGAAATAGCAACCCACTCCAGTATTCCTGCCTGGGAAATCCCACGGACAGATCAGCCTGGTGGCCTGCAGTCCATGGGATCGCAAAGAGGGGGACACAACTGAAGTGACCTAGCATGCACACGTGTCCAAAATGTCTACCACCTTGTGTGACCCTCACACACAAATACACTCACTGGGAGGTGCAATACTCCAAAACTGGCAGGCACCTGACCTTTTAACCAAAGCCCAAGGGGGCACATGTTCCTTCTTATGGGGAAAAATTACACAAACCTATTCGAAACAAATTAAATCTTAAATGGGTAACCACAGTTATGTCCCAGTTCCAATCAGTCAGAGAAACCTTTTTGTGCAGCTCTGGCCCCTATTTATCCCACTTATATGTATTTTCTTAATTCTATTGCTTGCCTCTTGCCTCCTCAACTTACTATCCCAGTCTGTTTCCTCCTAGGTTAATAGGATACAAGCCTAACTCCCGATGCAATAAGGATACCAGCCTTTAGCCTCTTCGACAACCTCCTCCTATCATTACCCCTCGGACAGACATGGACATTCCCATTTTCAAGCCCTCTCATTCATAATTAGCAAGTGACAGACACTGAAGGCCCCTCTTTGTCCCTGGATGGCAGGAAGTAGTCTGGATGAACAACGCCCTTCTCCCCTATGAAGTGGGCTCCATGCACTTGATGGGGAAATTTCAGCCAGAAATTTAACTGAGAGCAAGAAGAGGCATCCCCTTAGCTCAATGGCCTCCTAATCCCACCAAGCAGTTTACCAGCCCTGCCCCAAATCTGCCCGCATCAATTCTCCAAAATAGTCAGGGGGATGGAAAAAAATCCCCCATCAGCCAACTGGCAGAACTTTCCCTACTCTGCACATGTACACACCTCACTCTCTCCTGTACTAAAGTAACCTCTGGTGGTTATTAACAGCCCATAAATATTCCATGAATACATAAATCTAATTATAACAGACTGAATTATGGGAAAGACATGCACACTAGAGAATCTTGTTCTATAACCTGCAGCTGTCAATCAAGGCTGCCAATCAACGACCCCCCTGGATTAAGCAAATGACTTTGCCTTCAAAACTGTACCCCAGTCTTCATGGGCCACTGCCTCCCTTGGTGTGGCCCACTTCTCTCTTGAGATGCCCTCTCTGTTGTTTCCGTATCATCAATAAACTTTCTTACAATGGCTAAGATCCTGGATTCTTCTTTGCATCCTTACCAGGAACCACGGCCCACGAGAGGAGAGATTTCCAGACTCTCCTCCCCTGATATTAAACAAAACATATCTGGTCATGTTATTCCTTTGAGTAAAACCCTCTGAAGCACATGACATAGACTATAACCAAAGTTTCTCAGTACACCAAAGCTATGGTCAATCTGTCCCCAGAACAATTCCACTGACATCAGTCATTCCATCACTCAACTCCATGTAATCAATGCAGTGACGCACACGTCACTGTCACATCTTTGCCACTTGGAAATACTAATAGCTTTTCCAGGTGGGTTATTCCTTCTTTGTCTGCAAACTCTTAGACAACCTTCAAAATTCAAATGTCATCTCTAGAGGTAGATTTACTGTGAAGCCAATGATATTTAAGCTCCAGGCCTTGCATTTCCATAGACTTCTGTTGAGACCAAGGAAGGGATTCTAGCAATGTGTTCGCATGGACATTTGTTTTCTATATAAAATTATAAGATTAAAATATTTTCTGTTGAAGAGTCATCCAACTGTATAACCTTCAGGCCCTTCCAAGGCTGGATCTGTTCTGATCACTACTTGTGAAGTTTTCCAGGACCTACTTAATGGAAGCTGTCTGAAGTCCCTGAGCACTGCACGCATACTTGTGCTCAGGCATGTCCGACTCTCTGTGACCCTGTGGACTGTAGTCTGCCAGGCTCCTCTGTCCATGGGATTTTCCAGGTAAGAATACTGGAGTGGGTTGCCATTTCCTTCTCCAGGGGCTCTTCCTGACCCAGGGATTGAACCCAGGTCTCCTACACTGCAGGCAGATTCTTTACCACCTGAGCCAGCAGGGAAGCCCTTTAAATAGGGAAGGAAATAATAACATGAACCTGGAATCTGGGAACAGTTCGTGTTTTAGGTGGTGGTGTGGTTTCATTTAAAAATAAAGGGAAAATAGAGGACATAGAGTGAGAGACATAAAGAAAATGGGCATTTAGCTACAGCTGGGAGATTAAACCTGACGCAGCAGTGAGCCCAGTGCCCCAGCACCCACTGCTCGTTCTCCGGAAGGCCGGCCTCCACCTCCAAGAACCCGCCTCGCTGTCACTTCTCTGGAGCCATTTCCGTGCCTTCCCAGCCCAGATCTCTTTTCTTGTTCAGCTCTGCAAGCACAACTATCAATAAAGTCTCACTATAAATAACTGCTGTTTTATTTATCATAAACAGCTGAGGACTTACTGAACTGTGCATACACAGGGAAACTATCTTTTACATTTCACCTGATAACCTAAACTTCTCCACAATTAACTTCTAGTGTGAAAATTGTAGTATTTTCGATCTCAAGATATCTTTCTCTCCCATGTACCCAAGAGTGAGCTACGTTCTGGAAAAATACATTTTTCTGCTGGCAAGAGGCAAGGAGCAGAGGAAAGCAAAAGGCAGAAACAAACACATTTGAGAGTATTTCCCACGGGAAAGAATGTCACGTTTGAAAACATCCGTCACATTTGTCTCCACTGTTTCCTCAGTTTAAGCCTAAGTTACCTGCTCTCTGCAGAACCACAGCTGGAACCCGTGCTGCAGAGCAAGCAATTCCTCACCCTCCTAGGTAGAAGCTGAGATCATTCCAGATTTACACAGTGGGTGCCACAATTAGAGCGTCACTGGGCGACGGAACGGGTGAACAGTTTAGCTCACTAAGAGGTAACAATTAGAAAAGACAAGGCCTGGGTCCCAGAAGGAAGTTGGATGGATTAGATGATCTCCTCTCTTCAACTGAAAATAAACGACTCCAGAATCTGTATGTCAACCCCCTAGTCGTTGCACTTTTTTGGCAGGAGCACCATTCAGACCCAAAGAGCCAGAGAGGGGTCCAATCATCCTGACAGGGTATACAGGAAAGGTATTTGATTCCAGTTTATCCAGCACTTTCTGGGCTTGTGCCAAGGCAGGCACTGGCTGGGCACTGTGGATGGAGGGATGGGAAAACCCTCACTGCCCCTGAGAGGCATGCAGTCTGGTGGGGTGATGAGAAGGACGCAGGGCTGGCACAGCACAGGAGTATGGACCAGGCTGTGACGAGCACAGCAGGAGCCCAGGGAGGCCCACTTGCCTGCGCACGTGTGTGAGGTGCTGTTTGGTAGAAAATCAAGACAGCTGAGTGGCACCTGAGAGAGGCCTGGCTTCTGAGGCAGTGAGCGTCAGGGAACTTCTGCGGTAAGTAAACCTGGGACTCGGGGCCAGGGCCCCCAAGGACAGCCACACCCTTACATCCCTTGGTGCCCTCAGGGGGGTGCTTCCCTGTCCACGGCGTGCTCGCCCCCTCTGCCCTCCTGGAAGCCGCTGCTCTGCCGTGACGTGAGATGCTGGCACTGACACAGCCCCACAGGCCCCAGTGCTGGCTCCACTGTTTCCAACATTGGCATCATGCCAGTAGGGAACACATTCTGCAGGGACCAACACTCACCCGATACACTAGATCCTCCGTGAGCAGACAACAGAGACCATGCCGTTCCCCCCTCTGCACGAGCACAGCCGGGCAAGCAAGGCTCTTGGTAAGAGTTGGTTAAAATGAGTAAGGAGGACTCCACCCTACTCACTGAGAGAGAGCTCAGCTTCCACTCCAACAATAGGAAAAAGCCAGGCAAAGATACAACAGCTTCTCTGGAGCCCATCAAGGAGGTGAACATAATTCTAGAGTGACAAGATCCCCGAGGAAGGACAGTACACGCTGCTGCTCACTGTTGGTGGAGGGAAGACATCTGCCACGGAAAGCAGGGCGCTCTTAGAAAGCAGCTGAAACGCTGAATGAATCCTGTTTTATTACTACTTTTAATTGGAGGATAATTGGTTTACAATTAAATAAACTCCTAAGTTTGGCCTCAGCACAGTTTAGAGTAACCAGATGCCTGGGCACAAGATGGCGGCTGAGCAGAAGACCTGCCCAACACAGCGGAAGGACCAGAGGGAAAGAAAGCACCCACCTCCCCCTACAAGCCTAACACTGGGTATGGAGCCGCAGCAGTCTTGGAGAGAGGGCACTGCACCCCAAGGCAGACCTCTGGGGCTTGATGGAGCAAGTGCAAGAGGGACACCAAGGAAACCCCCACACCACAGACCTCACAGGAGGCACAAGCATCAGCAGACCAGTGCTGGAGGGCAGAGCAGTGCAGCCTCCGGGGAACCACAAACCCAAAGCCAACCTGCGCTGATGATGCAGGCTGCCCCCGCCTGGCCAGTGCAGCCCCACCTCCGGTCCCTCATCTCCCAGAGCCCCTCTCCCTTCCTTGGCATTCTGCCTTGGAAACTGTAGCTGCCTTCACCTTCCCTCTCCTCTGACTCCTCAATTAAGGGAGACCACCAGGCCCTGTCTGGGCCCTCCCTGTGCTGCAGCTTGGAGACCCTCCAGGTGGTCAATGGAAGTTGTCGTGGGCTCACCTCCCTCGTCTCCCCTCACACAGGGCTGACCTTCCTGTGCTGCCTCTTGTCCAACATGGGGAACCATCGTTTCCCAGATCTTGCCCAGGTGCCTAGCATTTTACAGCTCTGGTAAATCTGGTGCCAGTCACACCATCTTGGACAGAGGCCAATGTTCGTTTGACTTTTGACATCAAACGGTGCTTTGGGTGCCAAAGCAATGCAAAGGAGAAAGGAAAGTCTTTTCAACAAATGGTATAGAAACAACTGGACACTCATACAAGAAAGATAAACCTCAACTACCTCCCAATATACAGACAATGTTAATGCAATAAGCCTTCAGGGTAAAATACACATCTTTATGACTTGAGAATAGGGAAACATTTATTATTCACCACCACTCGTTGTCAAGGAGATGCTGATAATTAACACCACAAGAGATAGCACTGCACAGGCACCAGGAGGAGTAACATTCAACTCACTAACACCAAATGCTGGGGAGGAAGTGAAGCAACCAGACCTCATGTATTATTGGAGGGTGTAGAGTGGCAGCTAGCAGTTTCTTGTTAAGACTAAACAGACACCTGCCCTATGACCCAGCAATTCCATTCCAGGCATTTATTCAATGAAATTAAACACATTTACAAAAGACCTATGGAAGATGCGCATACTGATAATATCCGAAACTGGAAACTTTTATGTTTCCAAAACTGGAAACTATCCATCAGCAGGGAAATGGATACATAAAGGTATGCAGTATGTTCACACAATGTGACAGTTCTCAGCAAGAAAAAGAAACAAATTCGAGCTATAGGGAACACATGAATGACTCAGAAACACCAAGCTGAATGAAAGAAGTCAGACCAAAAGAGCATGGCCTGCTGCTGTTCATACTGAGTGACCCCATTTACTTGAAACCCCAGAGCAGGTAGAAGAAAACTACTGAATGAGAAGAGAAGGAGCCATCAAAAAAGAAAACTCTACAATATAAAAGCATATCGGATCAGTGCTACCTCTGGGGAGGGAGCAGCTGGGAACCACGGGAAAGAGCGTGAGGGGACTTTCTGCGGTATGTGAATGCCCTGACCTTGACAAGCTGGAGTTTGGGTTACACTTCCCTCATAGCTCAGTTGGTAAAGAACCTGCCTGCAATGCAGGAGACCCCAATTTGATTCATGGGTCGGGAAGATCCCCTGGAGAAGGGATAGGCTACCCACTCCAGTATTCTTGGGCTTCCCTTGTGGCTCAGCTGGTAAAGAATCTGCCTGCAATGCAGAGACCTAGGTTTGAGCCCTGGGTTGGGAAGATCCTGGAGAAGGGAAAGGCTACCCATGCCAGTATTCTGGCCTGGAGAATTCCATGGGGTCACAGAGAGTGAGACATGACTGAGCAACTTTCAGTTTTACTATGTAGGCAGTTAGCAAAACTCAACAAATGAGAACCACAAAGACCTGAATGTTACATTAACTGTTAAGTCTTATCTCAAAAGAAAAAAAGCATAAATGCATCCAAAAATGTAAATGAATTGATAGATGGGAAGAGGGGTGATGAAAAAAACAAGAATGGTAAAGTATTAATAGCAAAGTCCAGGTGGACGGTAGATACATGGTCACTAAAATCCTTCAGCTTTTCTTTATGCATGAACATTTCACAACGTAAACTGATGGGGAAATTTTTGTTAAATGTGTCAGGCAAGATTCTAGTTTCAGATAGGCCAGGATACTAGGGCAGAGACTCAAGCACCCAGGTTAAAGGACTGGACCAGTTAAATAAAAACAGGATAATAGCAACAACAGCCATCATTTATCAGATACTCATCGTTCGAGGTCGTGAACCCAGCACTTCTCAGAAGTCGGTTCATGAAGGCCTCCCAACAAATCCATTTCACAGCCAAGACACTAAAGCTTAGAGGACTTCTGTAACCCATCCAAAATCTCACCCCACAGCAGGTAAGGAGCTAAGCCATGGCTGGAGTCCTGCCTGTCAGGTCCCAGGGATCAAACCACAAGGTCCACCTGCCATCTGCGAGTGAAGGGGATCGCCTGTTTACTGAAATCAGCGCTCAAGGCCAGAGCGGGGCTGACAGTGAAGATGACATGAGGAGTCATCCAGGTACTGCTGCTGTTTAGTTACTAAGTCATGTTTGACTCTTTCCCAGAGATTTCCCCAGGCAAGAATAACACAGTGGATTGCCATTTCCTTCTCCAGGGGATCTTACCCACCCAGGGATCAAACTTGCGTCTCCTACTTTGGCAGGTGAATTCTTTACCACTGAGCCACCAGGGAGGCCCATTGAGGTATCAGAGTGCTTTAAATTTCTCCTGACCAGCAAACGGTGGACTCAGGTGGTCAGGACCAGGAGGACGGCCTGAATTCCTACACAAGCGCCCTGAGGGAAGGGGCCGTATCTATCGTTCGAGCTCCCATCTCCAAAGGCACTGTGCATGCAAAACATTTACTGAGTGGATGAATAAATACACACAGAAACAGAAATGCAGGCAGACATCATAAATTCACAAGCAAAAATGTGACCATAGGAATAGGAAAAATCAACTTTCTAGGTCAAGCTTATTTCTCATCAAAACTGTATCTTTCAGAGTCCCCCAAAAGAATATAAACTTCTTTTAACTGATATATTCTCAGAAAGTTTAAAAAAAGTTCAAGGTATCGTACAATGTGCTCATTCCACTTGCTACAAAGGTAATGCTCAAAATCCTTCAAGCTAGGCTTTAGCAGTACCTGAACCAAGAACTTCCAGATGTACAAGTTGGATTTAGAAAAGGCAGAGGAACCAGAGTTCAAATTGCCAATATTCACTAGATCACAGAAAAAGCAAGTGCATTCCAGAAAAACATCTACTTCTGCTTCACTGACTACGCTAAAGCCTTTGTGTGGATCACAACAAACTGGAAAATTCTTAGAGATGGGAGCACCACATCACCTTACCTGCCTCCTATATGTGGGTCAAGAAGTAATAGTTAGAACCAGACATGGAACAATGGACTGGTTCCAAATTGGGAAAGGAGTATGACAAGGCTGCATACTGTCATCCTGCTTATTTAACTTATATGCAGAGTACATCATGGGAAATACCAAGCTGGATGAATCACAAACTGGAATCAAGATTGCCAGGAGAAATACAAACAACCTCAGATATGCAGATGATACCACTCTAGTGAGAGAAAACTAAGAGGAACTAAAGAGCCTCTTGATGAGAGGGAAAGAGGAGGATGAAAAAGTTGGCTTCAAAAAACCAAGATCACGGCATTGGGTCCCATCACTTCATGGCAAATGCATGGGGAAAAAGTGAAAACGGTGACAGATTTTATTTTCTTGGGCTCCAAAATTACTGTGGTGACTGCAGCCATGAAATTAAAAAGCCCCTGCTTCTTGGAAGAAAAGCGATGACAAACCTAGACAGTGTATTAAAAAGCAGAGACATCACTTTGGCAACAAAGGTCCATACAGTCAAAGCTATGGGTTTTCTAGTAGTCACGTACAGATGTGAAAAGTGTACCATAAGGAAAGCTGAGTGCCGAATAATTGATGCTTTCAAATTTTGGTGCTGGAGAAAACTTGAGAGTCCCTTGGACAGCAAAGAAATCAAACCAGGCAATCCTAAAAGAAACCAACCCTGAATATTCATTGGAAGGACTGATGCTGAAGCTCCAATTCTTTGGCCACCTGATACAAAGAGCCAACATTCTGGAAAAGACCCTGATACTGGAAAAGATTGAGGGCAGGAGGAGAAAGGGGCAACAGAGGATGAGATGGTTGGATGGCATCACTGGCTCAATAGATATACGTTTAAGCAAACTCTGGAAGATAGTGAAGGACAGGGAAGCCTGATGTCCTGCAGTTCATGGGGTCACAAAGAGTTGGACACGAGTTAGTGACTGAACAACAATTCTTGGAAAGATTCTTCTTTTGCTGACACGAGGTAGTTTCTGCACATTCTAACACAGACTAGGAAATCTGTAATAGTTCTCAGACAGCTCTGGAATTTTACCTTTTGAAAAATTTTTAGAGATGGTTTAGATTAGCAACTTACCAAATGTAGGAGGTAAGAGTCTTAGAATCACTTTTCTCCCTTTTTCCTGAGGAGGTTCCAACCCGAGTAACATGAATGAGGACAATAGAACCTTCTTTTTGCTTTATCCATAATCCACGAGGAAAGAGCTGCTGAGGGAGCCTCAGCAGGGGCTGAGGGGCTGGGAGGTCAGGGTCCAGGCCCTGGGCTTCCCGTGAAGCCTGCTCTGCCTGCCCCAGATCTATGCTTGACCTTCTTAGCGTTCTGAGGACTGCGGTGTTTGATTGGCTGGGATACAGAAAAGAACACCTCCCCTAAAGATACATTCAAAATAAAACGGTAGATACTGGAGAAGGTGTGGAGAAAAAGAAACCCTTTCACACCGTTGTGGAAATGGAAACTGAAGCCACTATGGAAAACAGTATGAGGATTCCTTAAAAAACTAAAAATATAACATATGATCCTGCAATCCCCCTCTTGGCATTTGTCTGGAGAAAAGCAAAATTCCAAAAGATACATGCACGCCAGTGTTCACTGCAGGGGTACAATGTGATGTGATGTGAAGTCACTCAGTCGTGTCTGACTCTTTGTGACCCCATGGACTGTAGCCTACCAGGCTCCTTCATCCATCGAATTTTCTAGGCAAGAGTACTGGAGTGGGTTGCCATTTCCTTCTCCAGGGGATCTTCCCGACCCAGGGATCGAACCCCAGTCTCCCGCATCGGGAGCAGACGCTTTACCGTCTGAGCCACCAGGGAAGCCAGGGGTACAATAGCCAGGACATGGAAGCAACCTAAATGTCCACTGGCAGACGAATGAATAAAGAAGATGTGGTACATATACACTGGAGTATCACTCAGCCATAAAAAAAGAATGAAATAATGCCATCTGCAGCAACATGGAGGGACCTAGAGATTCTCATGCTAAATGAAGTAAGCCAGAGCAGAGAAATACAGTATCATATGCTATCACAGACATGAGGAATCTCAAATGTGATAGAAATGAACTTATTTACAAAATAGAACAAGAATCACAGACATAGAAAACATACATATGGTTACCAAAGGGGGAAGAGGAGGAAGGATAATCAGGAGGTTGGGCTGAACATACACATACTACTATGTACAAAACAGACAACCAACAGGACCTAATACATAGCACAGGGAACTCTCAGTATTCTGTCATAACCTAGATGGGAACAGAATCGGAAAAAGAATAGTATGTAACTAAATCAGTCTGCTGTACATCGGAAACTAACAACACTGTAAGTCAACTATACTCCAGCATAAAATTTTTTTTAAATGCAAAAAGATACTCAATAAATTTAGTCCATTCCCATGTTCTTCACCCAACCCACTCCTGGAATAAGATGGAGACCTATTTGCTTCTTCGTACAAGAGGAATGGGCTCCTCTTGGCATTTACCTGAGGGTCTCGTGGGCTCTGCAGATGCTCTTATGGGCCAAGAGTCTGCCAGTAGCTTCTGGTGCTAACTGTGGTAGTACCCCATCTTGGTGGTTCTGTCCATGTCCCTACATTGTGGTGTTTTTTATGCCATACTGTGAAAATGAGAAACTGAGGCTTAAATCAATGAAATAATTCATCAAAGTCATGCACCCTGTCTGCAGAAGAGTACGACAGTATGTGGCTGACTAGACAAGGGGTCCTGCCTTCAGAGAGCTCTTCTCTCTGCTGAACCGAGTTTCTGTTCCACCCAACCCAGTCACTAAGGCACACCTGCTAACACTCATCGGAGGATGGCCTGGGAGTCTGTACTCAGCACTGTTGGCTGTTGCTGTTTATTTCACCACTTCCTTGGGAGCATTCCCTGAGACCTGATGTTAGATTTGGGGTCGAGGAGAACATGACCTCTCTCCCATATACTTCCTGTTTGTCTGGGTGGGATGGAAAATGTAGACCCTCACACCTCCACTGAGTTCTTAGTGTGTTCAGAGTGGCCCAATCTTCTTTTCCCCTTCCATCTTTTCTCTATCATTCACAGGGAGGTAATGTGAGGCTCCCGGTGAGGCTGACTCCCGCCACCCAGTGAAGGAAGAACAGAGCTGGTCTTTGAGGGGAGCAGGCCTACCTTTCCTTTGCCTCTCGCTTCTTCACTAACAAGTCAAGATTCTGGTGCTGGCCAAGGAGGGATCCAAAGCAGGAGAATTCAGAGGACAAAGCTGCTTTTTGTTTTTTTTAGTTCTACCAGTTTACTGCTACCAACCCATCTCCCTCCACCCTCATGAAGGCATGCTCAGTCATGTAACCCCATAAACTGTAGCCCGCCAGGCTCCTCTGTCTATGGACTTTTCCAGGCAAGAATACTGGAGTGGGTTGCCATTTCCTTCTCCATGCTTTTTGTTTTTTTTAAACTAGTATTATCTTGATAAAGTCTGGCAAAGCATATAGAGTCAGACTAAAATGGCAGCCAGGAAGGGATAGAAAGGGACCATAACCTTTTAAAAACCTCAATAGTTGGCAAGTCTTCAGCTTCTAATGCAGGCGGATGATAAATTATTCAAATGAAATAATCTGGCTTCCACTCTCTGTGGTACCAGCATATTGATTTTCCCATTACTAAGCCACAGAGGCTTTCACTGTAAGATGCCAGTGAAACAGAGCAGCACAGTATTTCTGCTTTGGGGTTTTTACCCTGAATTTTGTTTGCTTTCCCCCAGCCTCCAAAAATGAACCGTTCTTCCAGTCACTTCAGAAAACAATGTAAAGATCCAATATCTATACTCACATTCCCCTACTGTGCTCAGCATTTCAGGTAACAAAGGACTGATTTAGACCCTCCCACTCTGTTCCCACACAAGACCATGATTCCATTAACTAACATGTACACCAGTGCTTTTTAAAACTTTGATGTGCACAAGAATTACCCAGGGATCTTATTAAAATGCAGAGTCTGATTCACTTGGCGACTGACTGGATAGTGGGCCTTTCTAACAAGCTCCCAGGCAATGCCAGTGCTGCTGGTCATGGATCATTCTTTGGGTAGCAAGACACTAGATGGCCACAAAACCAGGCACAGTGACCCCTCCCCAAGGTCTAACCTGCACATCGCACATCGCAGGTCACATCTCTGCTGAATACCCTTCAGCTGGAAATGTAGATGGCCAACAGGTTCATGAAAAGATGCTCAGCATCACTAATAATTAGGGAAATGCAAATCCACACTGCAGTGAGATATCACCTCCCATCTGTCAGAATAAGTATCATCAAAAAGTCCACAAAAACAAATGTTGCCAAGGATGCAGGAAAAAAAGGAACCCTTGTACACTTAACAGGAATGTAAATTGGTGCAGCTACTGTGAAAAACAGCATGAACGTTTCTCAAAAACTTAAAAGTAGGACTACCGTATGACCCAGCAATTCTACTTCTGCATATCTATCCCAAAAAAACCGAAAACACTACACTGAAAAGACACATGCACTCCAATGTTCAGAGCAGCATTATTTACAATTGCCAAGACATGGAAATATCCAAATGTCCATCAACAAATGAATAATAATACATATTATATACATATAATATATATTCACAAGGGACTACTACTCAGCCATTAAAAAGAACAAAATTTTGCCATTGGCATGGATGGACTTGCAGGGCACTGTGCTAAGTGAAATAAGTCAAAGAAAAACAAGGGCTGTATGATATCACTTATATGCAGAATCTAAAAAATACAACAAACTAGTGAATGAAACAAAAAAGCAGCGGACTCACAAATACAGAGAACAAACTAGCAGTTACTGGCAGAGGCAGGCAAAAGAGAGGTAGGGGAGCAGGAAGCACAAACTATCAAACGTAAGACAGGCTCATGGATGGATCGCACAACGCTGCAATACCGCCAACATTTTGTAAAGACTAAAAATTGAAAATAATCTTTAAAATTATATAAAAACAACAAAACTGCAGTCCAAAAACAAAAACCTCTTAGTTGCTTACTAATAAAACTATACTCTGACCTGACGTTCAAGACACTATACAAATGGATCCTTTACTAATAAAACTATACTCTGACCTGACGTTCAAGACACTATACAAATGGATCCTTTACTAATAAAACTATACTCTGACCTGACGTTCAAGACACTATACAAATGGATCCTTTACTAATAAAACTATACTCTGGCCTGATGTTCAAGACACTATACAAATGGATCCTACCTGCTTCTCCACTTCCTAATCTTTCTTCTCCATTGTTCCAAAGGGAACTATCTGCAGTTTCCTAAACGTTCTCTCACTCTGCATTTATTCTGCTGCGGCTTCCACCCAGAATTTTCTTGCCCAACTCCTTCCAAGTCCAGCTCAAATGCTGCCCCCTCTATGAAGCTCACCATGACGGAAGTCATCCTCCTTCCTCTGACACCATTTTGTACTTACCTCTCTTAGGGATAGTATTACCAGCTTTTTTTTGTTGTTAAAAAAAAAGAAAAAGAAAAAAGAACCGTAAGGGCCAGTCCAGCCTCATACTAGCTCCAGTTGGGGAAATGTATACAGGGCTCACCACAAGTAGTATGGGCCCAGGTGAGTGCCCCATGCATTTTTTTTTTCCACAACCAGGGATCAAACTTGTGCCCCCTGCAGTGGAAGCCTGGAGTCTTAACCACTAGACCGCCAGGGAAGTCCCGGGTATCCTGTACAATGACTTGGAACCATGTCTTTTATCTTGTCTACACAATTATCTGTTCCCTAATTTCTTAGGGTAGATTCTTATTTGATTTATTCTTGTAGCTTATAGACACCCAGCACAATGCTCTGTACAACTGGACATATCTGTGTATTTATTGATTTCCTGGGGCATAGTTTAAATCAGTAAAACATACTGATTTTAAGTGTACTGTCTATTGAGTTTTACACCCAGGTAATGCCCATCTCAGAGAGATGGGGAACATTCCCATCAGACCAGTCAGTCCCTACCAAAAGCCTGTCCCTAACCAGGGTGGAACTGCACACACTTCTGCTAGCCTAGATTTGTCTCTTCTTGACCTTCATAAATGGAATCACACCACACGTACTGTTCTGTCTTCCATCTTTCATTCAACATGTTTCTGAGATTTGTCCATGCTACCACATGTTAGGAACAGCCTTGTAAAGAACTCACTGATGGTGGGAACAGAGCCCCTGCTTCCCTGGTCATCACACCAGCCCAGGCTTCCCCAAGTCAGTGGCACTTGGACTTTCTAGCCTTACCTGCTGTCAGGCTGCTTACAAACTACAGAACTCCCTTAAAGCCCTATCACGCCTTCCTGCTGGCACTTCTGCCTCCTGCACGCTGCCTTGTGCCTTCCAGCCACCTGCAGAAGGAGACAGCTCCTGACTGCCTTTCCCACCATCTCCCCAGAACCCTGCTGCCCAGCTCCAAGGTCCTGGGCTCCCAGGGAGAGCCCTCGTCTGTCAGGAGGAAACGTCATCTCCACTCTTCCTTTGCTGTTTTTCTTGAGGCCTCACTAGAAACACCTGTCCAGGGACTCTGGCCCCATGTCCTACTATGGCTCCTGTCCACTCACTGCCAGGAGGCATGTGTGACTAGAACTGCCCAAGAGGGAGAGGCTGCTGGCTCTGTGGCGCTCTCTGCCAGCTGCATCTTAAGGATTCTCAGGTGATCTCACCTGATGATGACAGACTGACTCCCACCTGCCCATGCACATGACACAGGGATGGTGGCCACCCTTCCTGGCTGATACGGTCACTCCATTTGGCTCTCAATGTATGTCTGGGTGGACAAGCCCAGGTGCTGCCCGTTCCCATCGCAAGGCCCACAAAGGTCTTGTTCTTACACCTGTAGCAACTCTGCCATCATCTAGGTCAGAACCACCACCTCGGGGTGAGAACAAGGCCCAGGCAGGACAAGTCCTGTATCACTACTCCAGAAAAGGAGACCCGGCCTACATCCCCAAAACTGTGACATCTGGCTAAGATGTGACAGAAGGAGGCGGCGGCACCCAAGGAATTATTTTAACTGGGAAGAACAAGGAAAGAACCCTAGAAGGTCAACTGTGTTGCGTGGACTTTTGAAACTGTGCCAAAACGCCATCCTCATCAGTGCGGGCGCTGTAACAGATATACCACAAACGGCAAAGCTGAGATCAGGGACACTTACTTTTCACAGCTCTGGGGGCTGGGACATCCAAGATCAAGGTCCAGAAGATCCAGTGTTCCATGAGCTCTGTCCTCATCTTCCCGTTGAGCCCTCACCTAGTGAGCAGAGACAAGCAGCTAGTTCTCCCCTGCCTGTTCTTATAAGAGCATGAATCCAATCAGGAGGTACCTGTTCTCAACTTAATTACCCCCTCAAGGCCCAACTCCAAACCTTGTTATCTCATTAGAGATTAGGTTTCAACATGTGAATCTGGGGGGGGGGGGGGCTCAAATAGTCTGTAACATACATTAACACAAAAGGTGGACAGTGCAGTGGCATTTGGCACTTTCTGAGACACCATTTGCTGGGCATTCTTCCAGGATACCTGCAACTAATCATGCAAAGACTCCCTTAATCCTGCAGACCTGTGAAGTAAGGAGTATCCCTGTCTCATGGAACTAAGGCCCAGAGAGGACGGTGGCTGTCCAGGGCAGGGGTCCCCAACCTCCAGGCCAACGATAGCACCTCCTGTCAGATCAGTGGTGGCATCAGATTACAAATAAAGAGCAACAATAAATGCAACGCACTTGAAACACCCACCCCACCCCTGGTCTGTGGAAAAACTATCTTCCACAAAATCAGCCCCTGGTGCCAAAAAAGGGTGGGGACCACTGGTCTAGAGCACCGGCAGATCTCAGATTTAAACCCCATCTGCCTGCTCCATGATGGTCTCGCTCTGCTCTGTCACCCTGCCTTCCTGTCTGGCTCCTTGAAGGTGATGTCAGTGTGTCTGATCTCATATATCCCATCAAAGTGCTTAGAGTGCTGACCACAGAGTCCTTCCATCTCATCACATACTTAGGGAAAGGGAGTCAAGAAAGAGAAGATGGTTTCCCTCTCCCCACCGCAGGCCATCAGCACTGTGGTCCCCACCCACTGGCACTGGTCTCTGCTCTGTGACCATAGACCTGTAGGATATCAACGAGCCCCACGTAAAAATATCTTCCATTCCAGGGCTGTTAGTACCTTGAATTCCTCGCAACAGTCCTCAGAGCTAGGGTTTTGTTAAAGTGCAAACACTTTAATAAGAGGGAAGCTGTCTGGAGTCATTATCTCCTATTGACACTGCCGCCCTTTTGCTCTATGGATGACCCAGCCCAGCGCTAAGACTGCCCGGATGGCCTCGGGACCAATTATTTCAGAAAGAGGAGAAAAATTAGGAGGATGAACCGTAATTTAGGATTCCACCCAAGAGCCCAGGGCCAAAGGAGGCCCTGGAGTGCGCTGCAGCTTCATGGATGGAGTGTGAGGGGGGAGGCTGAGGAGTGCTGAAAGCAGCAGAGAAGAGATTTTCCCACTTCAGCATTTTGCCAGACACCTGTGTGGTGGGGTGTGAGAAGACGAGCTTGGGACCAAGCAGGGCAGGGACGGCCAGCCACTAGCTTGGGGTCCCTGTGTCCCCAGGGAAACCACTCGAGCTTTCTGGATCTCCTCCCACTGACCACGAGTCAGGGATTTCAACGGTTCCCTCCAAGGGTCATGAACAGGAACCAGTGTCTGTCCACCGTGCACGGGGACAGCCCCTTGTGAGCCGCACCACCCCCGCCAGGAAGTCTGGGCGCTGGAGACAGGCAGGAACCACGAGTGCCCGCCTCCCTCCGCCCCCTCCCAAACCCCGAGGGCGGACACATGTGGATGGAAAGCCCTCGTGGACATGACTGCTATGACTGGTTTACTGAGATTGGCTTTTGACCGCGAACCTGCTGACGAGACGCCCTCAGGGTTCCAGGAGGCACGAGATGGTCAGCCCAGAACCTCCAGACACAGGCGGCCCTGGGAAGGCCAACTCCCCAGTGCAGAGTCCCCCTGAGGCCGACTGGACCTTTCACGAGTGGACACACGAGCTACACCACGACAATGGCAAACAGAACCCGAACACAAGAGGTAGTGTTGGGGCCGCGGAGGGTCCACTCAGGTCGTCACCGGCAAAGATCCTTCACATCTCCCGGGAAATAAAATAGAACCTGGGTGATGAAATAAGAGTCCGACCTTGTTTCCCCTGTGCTGAGTCTAGTCGGCCAGCTACCCAGGCACCGCGTGCAGAGACCTCGTGCCACACACCTCCGACCAGGAAGCCTGGTGCAAAATTGCGGCCCCACACCTCAGCTCAGGGCCGTGTGCAGAAGCTCCATCTCCAACACGCAGTTGCCGATGGAGGGGCAGGCCACGTGAGCAGAGATGCTCCGCCCCCTGTGCCGTGATCTGGCGTGGGAGCCGCAGCTGCGCCTGCGCAGTAGGTGAGCACTGCCACCCCCTTGCCTGCGATTGGATCCCTACAGAGCAGCCCCACCCATGGCCTGACCAGAAGAGCACGTGCTGTAGACCCTCCTATTGGCAAGAGGAGCCTTGTTAAGGCCAGACTGAATAGGGTGGGCAATGAGACCCAGGTGGAATATCAGAAGGGATTTGGGAAGTTTCCTTCCACAGGAGAGACTAGGATGTTCCCAGAGGAGCTCAGCCCTGAGAAACCAAGCTGCATCCAGGGTCAATGTGGCAAAGTCCTATACTCTGAGAACCCTCCAGAATGGGCTTTTTAGCCAAGGGGGAGGGAGGTAAGACCTTGCCCCGCAGCAGCCTGGCACACACGGGTGGGAGCCGGGCAGCCCAAAAGTTCATCAGGCCAAACCAAGAAGTTAATCTGAAAGCAAGCCAAGTCTCAACAGATAACAATCCAAGAACGAAAGAGCTCCGGCCATCCAGAAGCCAAACCACAGGGAGAGGATCTGAGGCCAAAGCCACAGCGAGATCGGAAGGCCAAGGTCTCCCCAAAGAGAAGCAGGACAAGGGTAGACCAGGAGTGATTCTGAACTCCACAAGCCAGGGACCCACACCTGTGGTTCACCAGTGGAGTCACACTAGGTGCTTTTTAACTGGCTCGCTTAAACCTCTTGCACCTGCAGAGTGGGATAAAACATCCTTCTCGTGCCAACAGCACACCTGCTACGCAGCAGACGGGCGAGCAAGAGCTCTGCTGTTCCCACAGATGACCTCTGTATCCAGGGAGCACACATTATGAGCATCTTGCCATCCTGGAAGTGATTTTATTTGTATAGATTCATACTTTTAGAAGTAAAAATGGCTCTGTACCTGATGCTCAATATCACAGGTCCTTCCCTCCTATCCCAACCCCCACCCCAGCAGTCAGTTATGACACAGGAGGCAGAATCAGCTCTGTGTTACTGAGATGTAATCATGGGGTGCTATAAGGATTTTAAAGACTAATTTTAACTATAAATTTTACCCCAGGTACTGACCAGACAACCTAAAATTTACTCTATATTTGGTTCCTGTGATTGCAGGGAGTAGGAGAAGATCCCAAAGCTTAAAAAACACAGTCATACCTGCAACAGGGACATAAATCTACCGATGGAATCTGTAGGGTTTAGGAAAACAAAGTCTATCAAACTCAAGAATGGTTACTACCCTCCAAAGACAGGACAGTATTTTCAACAAATGGTGTTGGGAAAATTGGGTATTCACCTGCAAAAGAGAGAAGTTGGACCCTTACAGTATATCTTATACAAAAAATAATCCCAACTGGGTCAAAGACAGAAACTTAAGAACTAAAAGTATTAAGCTTTTAGAAGAAAACACAGGGAGAAGCTTCATTGCATTGGAGTTGACAGTGATTTCTTGGATAGGGCAACAGCAACAACAAAAATAGATAAATTGAACTTCATGAAAATTAAAAACTTTGTGCATCAAACAACACTATCAACAGAATGAAAGGCAGATGACAGAATGGGAGAAAGTATTTGCAAATCATCTGTCAAAGGATTAATATCTAGAATATGTAAAGACTTCTACAAGTAAAAGACCCAAACAAGCAAAACTCAATTAAAAAAAAATTGAGCAAAGGACTTGAAGGCCGTTTCTCCAAAGATATACAAATGGGCAGTAAGCACATAAAAAATGCCTAGCATGATGAGCCATCAGGGAAGTGCAAATCAAACCACAGTGAGATGCCACCTCACACTCCCCAGGACAGCTATCATTTTTTAAAAGAGGTGTATGTAGAACAGAGAAAAGAGAGTGAGGACAAGGATGTGGGGAAATTGGAACCCTTGTGCTTTGCTGGCAAGAATGTAACATGCAGCCCCTGTGGAAAACATCACAACAGATCCTAAAGATACTAAACACATAATTACTGGAGTGGAGTGGATTGCCATTCCCTTCTCCCATGGGATCTTCCTGACACAGGGATCAAACCCTGGTCTCCTGCATTGCAGGCAGATTCTTTACCATCTGAGCCACCAGGGAAGCCCATGATTACCACACATTCCAGCAATTCCACTTCTGGTTTATATTCAAAAGAATTGAAAAGAGGGAGTCAAAAAGATATTTGGACACTCATGATCATAGCACCATTGCGGTATTCCCAATAGCCGAAAACTAGAAGCAACTTAAATGTCCGTGGAGAGATGAGTGGATAAGGAAAATGTGGTGTGAACATGCCGTGGCATAGTATTCAGGCATAACATTCTGACACAGGCTATAGCGTGGATGAACCTTGAGGTTCATCATTGAGGACAATACGCTCAGTGAAAAAAGCCAGACACAGAAGGACAAATATATGAATCTACTTAACTGAGGTACCCAGAGTAGTCAAACTCATGGATACAAACAGGAGAAAGGAGGCTACCAAGGGCTGGGGAGGGGATTGTTGTTGTTTAATCGCTGCTGTTGCTAGGTCGCATCAGTCGTGTCCGACTCTGTGCGACCCCATAGACGGCAGCCCACCAGGTCCCCCTTCCCTGGGATTCTCCAGGTAAGAACACTGGAGTGAGTTGCCATTTCCTTCTCCAATGCATGAAAGTGAAAAGTGAAGGTGAAATCGCTCAGTCCTGTCCGACTCTTCGCAACCCCATGGACTGCAGCCTTCCAGGCTCCTCCATCCATGGGATTTTCCAGGCAAGAGTACTGGAGTGGATTTAATTGCTAAGTCGTGCCTAACCCTTTTTTGGACCCATGGACCATAGCCTGACTGCCAGGCTCTTCTGTTCATGGAACTGCCCAGGCAAGAATATTGAAGTGGGTTGCCATTCCTCCTCCAGGGGATCTTCCCGACCCAGGGACCGAACCTGCATCCTCCTGCATTGGCATGTGGATTCTTTACACTGAGCCACCAGGGAACCGATGTGGAGTGGGAGGTGGGGGGATAGAAAGTTAATATTTAGTAGAATTTTCCTGTCTGAGATGAGGAAGTTCTAGAGGTGGATGTGGGATGATGCTTGTGTAGTAACGGGAATGTACTTAACACCATTGAACTATCTACTTAAACGTGATTAAGATAGTATATTTTGCATATGTATATGTATACTTTACCACAATAATAAAAAAAAGAATTGTACTCTGTAATCAATAGACCTCCCCACACTCCCCCAGGAATTCTCTGATCTCTGAATCCCCTAGGCCTGCAGTGTTCTCTGCCCTGGCCTCAGGCGTGGAGTGGAAACCCCACAGGGCTGAATCCGGAGATGAGGGGCACAGTCTCATCCAGAAGAACTGGGGAAGGCTGAGGCTACAGAGAGAAGGCTTTTGAAATGAGCCCTTTGCAGCTTTGAGACTTTACTCCTCACCCTGACTTCCCCAGAGAGAAATTTGCTCATCCAGTGAGCACCCCCCACCCACCAGTCTGGTTCTCCCTCAGCTGCTTTTCCATGTCTGTTGCCTCAGACACGATGTCAAATTAATGTAAGACTGTCAGTCCAATATTGTGCCCGACTCTTCCTCCGTCCTCTTCTGGGGTCTCTGCTCCTGACTTAGGCTTGTGCTGAAGGATTCTAACGCAGCCAGACCACGGCTTGGGAAGGCTGTCGGTAGGTGTTCCTCAGCACCCACCTCATCCATCACCCGGGAGGGGCTGGGACTGCATCCTGGCCAGCAGTCAATGCGCTAATGGCTTCCGGTCCATTAGGGGCGGAAGGATTCCAGACCGTGTGTGGCAGCAGCAAATTATTTATCAGCCTCACTAGGCAGAGATACTGGTAACGCTCCTCGCAGTTCCCTGAGCGCTCATGACGGGCCACAGTGGAAGGAGAAGGCTTCTTTCTGGGAGCTCTGATTGCTCTGTCCTGGGCCAGCCTCCTCCTCCTCCTCCCTGGTCCTAAGGAGACAACGCTTCACAGAGAGCTGCCCCATGAGGAGACTTTCTCATCTGCTCCTTGAACAAAACTGTCTGTCTAAACAGTTACCTTTCTGTATCCCAGACTTCCTAGTGCACCCAGTGCCGCATCGTGTTTCACTCCAGAGTACCTCATAGTTTCGAGGCACCAAGATCCTATGGACCATGTTGTATTCACTTATACCCATCTTTTAGCAGCTGTGACGTATGCAAATCTTTGTCTCTAGTGCTGTCAAAATCCAAGATCCCCAAAGCAAATGGAGAAAGGGGCAACAGAGGATGAGATGGTTGGATGACATCAATGACTCAATGGATGTGCCTTTGAGCAAACTCCAGGGGATAGTGTAAGACTGGGAAGCCTGGCGTGCTGCTGTCCATGGGGTTGCAAAGAGTCGGACACATCTGAGTGGCTGAACAACAGCGACCAAAGCAAATGTGAACAAAGCCTGGAATTTCCCTCCCCTCTAGGCAGCAGGTTTTGGGAACCTTAATAGAATTGAACGAGAAAGGGCTGGATTCCACCTATGTCTCAAAGCCAACAACTTTGAGCCCTGACTCCCCACTTCCATCTGCTGCCAGATTGACATCATGCTGGCCCTGCCCCACCTCTAAGGTATAATAATGGGGTTTTGAATGGTTGGATTGCAGCTCCAGGATTAAAGCTGAGCTGAGTAACATAGCTTCTGTTAAGGCATGCCCGCAATAAAGAGACTGTTCTTCTCGGTAGAACCCAAAGCCCAGACAGAGTTCTTTCTGCTCATGGTGAATCCTGTCCTCAGATCAATGCTAAAAGGGAAATAATCCTTTCTCTTGTTTTTTTTTTTAATGGCAGTGACCTTCCCACCTCTATAAGCTAAGCATTAAAATGACCTCATTGAAATTTGCCATAAATACTGCAATTATTTTTTTCCAAAATGGTCTTGACTATGAGCAAGGTAATATAGCAAATACCACCACCCTCCCCAATGCCAACTAAAAGTATTTTGAACAATTTTCTCACTATTCTAGCCCAGGGTCTTTCACCCATCTTATCTGCAAAGCAAAGCAGAATTTTGAAGACTGTGAACTCCATGACTCAGACATACCTGGATTCATATCCCAGTTCTGGAAATTACTGTGGGGTGTGGCAGTTATAAACCATGTCATCCAAATTTAAACACTCCTCCATCAAGAGCTGAAGTCTGTGTTACCTACTCTTGAATCTACATTCTTTGCTTGACCAAAAAATGCAAATGAAGTAATGGTGCCAGTTCCTAGAGCCATGCCCTAAGAAAGTACCAGCCAGTCTCTGTGCTTGTTTTATACCAGTCTTGATACCTTTTCTGTGACGTAGCCACAGAGAAGACTCTGGGGCTCGCCATGGCCAGTGAAAAGCCCCAAGAGGAAGGCAAGACAGAGGAGACAATCATATTAATGTGCAAGTAGCAGGGGAGGATAGTTTGATGTCATGGTTTAAGGCTCAGAGGCATTACCATTTTAATAAGAGCCTAGTGTGAATGGCAGGGTTTGTCCATGAAGCAGATCTGATTCTGATTTGATGGGCAGTCGATCAATGAAATAGACACACATGCACAGCTGTAAATGGAAGATTAAGATATTTCTGGTGTGTCCTGGCAGCAGACAGGAAGTGTCTACTAAAGAGAGGACCTGCTTTACTGCAGAACCAAGAAGTCACTCTCCGTTAGAAAACCACGATTTGGTTCCATTGCATACTGAATGCTGCGATCTTGTTTTCTCTGGTCTTTCATTTCCCCTCCCCCTTCCCTTTGTTGTACATGAAGTAATGGGAGTTTGTGCACAAGCATATTGGTTTTTTTAACTAATTGGTCAATGGGATATGTTGATGTTGATCAATGAGGTGGGGAAACTACTGCTTCTGTGAAAATTGCCCCTTTCTCCATAACTGGTACGCTCATTCAGCTCTTCAGACACTAGGAAAGACTGAAAGCAGGAGGAGAAGGAGACAAAAAATGGTGAGATGGTAGGATGGCATCACTGACTCAACGGATATGAGTTTGAGCAAGCTCTGGGAGATGGTGAAGGACAGGGAAGCCTGGCATGAGGACAGGCAAGCCTGGTATGCTGCAGTCCATGGGGCTGCAAAGAGTTGGACATGACTGAGTGACCAAACAACAGCAACAGGCTCGTTTCACAAAACAAGAACAACAACAACAAAAATCATTGCATACATTGTTTGATTGGAGAAGTTTAATGTTTTTCATCCTCATTATAAAATCAAGAACTATATATATTATATATCTGTATATAGCTGTTACAAGTAGAGAGCTTTGTCGCTGCCAGGACAAATTACTTCAGAAGAAGTGACTCCTAGATAGTTTTTTTCCTCAAGTAAAGCTTCTTGTTTAAATGCACTTCTTGGATTTTTATAAAATGCTTTTATACTTCCGCTTCTCAGCTCGAGTATAATTAACAGGAAAATGAAAAGTTGCTCACGATGCTGTCTTCAGATCTCTGTTGAATAACCTTATTTTAAGGAAAACTAAGGCAGAAAACCTTCCCCAGATGCTCTTCTTGGGAAGAATTCTACTCCTCGGGCTATTTCTGAACAGGCTTTCAGCAAAAAGATTTCAGTCACAGCATTTGTAATTTTGAGTTTCTTCTTTGCTGGGAATAATTAGAAGAAGCATGAAATGAAGTTCAGAAATAGGAAGATGATGTGAAGAAAGAGTAGCAGGAATTCTGCCCAGAAGCCTTGGGAGGAATGAAGGGAGCTGGGAAAGGCCTCTTGTACCGCTGACAGTGCCTGTCTGGGGAGGAGACGACACTCAGAGGGGCTCAAGTGCCCCCCAGGCACAGCCAGGCTGCACTGCAATCACTCCAACCAGAGTGGAACCGAGGGGTTTTCTCTTCTCGTTAATAGGAAATTACAAACAGGGATTTCCCTGGTGGTCTGGTGGCTAAGACTTAGAGGTCCCAATGCAGGGGGCCCAGGTTCAATCTCTGGTCAGAGAACTAGACTCCACATGCTGCAACTAAAAACCTCACGGGCCACAATGGAGGCAGACGATCCCAAGTGGCACAACTCAGACCTGATGCAGCCAAATAAGTTAATTAAATAAATAAATGTTTTTTTTTTATTACAAGCACACAAAATAAAAATGAATTAAATATTTGTCATAATGAATATTTACAAAGAAATCCTATGGGCCCCCATACCCCAGTTTCAGCAGTTCAACAGTCATCCACTCATGGCCAAACTTGTGTCTTCTGTAAACCAACTAATCCCCCAACTCAACCCCAGATTCTTTGGAAGCAAATTCCAGACCTTATATGATTTCACCCATACACTTTGTTTTTTAATAGAAAATTTTATTGATATTTCTTCATGAAGTAGTAAGCAGAACTAAGAAATATATAGCCTAAAACAAAGTGATCTAAAATTTTTGTGACAATTATACATTTATAGCCAAAATGAAAATGAAGAGTTTTTAATGATTAAATAACTTTAAAATGTTTGCTCAATAATTTATCTGAAGTCAACCCAATATGAGGCTAATTGGGAGAATGTCACTTTATCCTTCTCTAAAGAGACTGTCATCCCAGTAAAACAGTGGTTTGGTTCTACAAGATTCCACAATTTTTTTTTTCCTAGCATGAAGAGAAAGAAGAAGAAAATAAAGTGTTAGCATATTAGTCGCTTAGCCATGTCTGATTCTTTGCAACCCCATGGACTGTAGCCCACCAGGCTCCTCTGTCCATGGAATTCTCCAGGCAAGAATATTCGAGGGGGTTGCCATTTTCTCCTCCAGGGGATCTTCCTGACCCAAGGATGGGACCTGGGTCTCCTGCATCACAGAATAGTTCTTTACCGTCTGAGCCACTGGAAAATAGCAGAGCTGACGATCAAAGAATCAGATTCTGCCGATTCTAGAGCAGGGAGACAAAGCTGACTTGGACCCATCCTGATCAAGAGTCCACGGATCCCACTGGGAGGAAGTGGGTGATTCAGCCCAGGGCAAGATGGCTAGCAGGTGAGATGCTCGGAGGAAAGCATGTGCCCAGCTCATGCCACAGCTGACCATTGAGAGGTCTAAAGGCTCTCATTATATCAGAGAGCAGGGGCTACAGATGACTGGGCTCTTTCTCATACAAGGAAAGTTGTCCACATGTGTCTGAACAGCTCCTTAGACAAGAGGAATGTATGGGGCACAACCATGTGTGTTCCCTTCTGTCCTGGCAGAATTGCCAGAACAGTCACTCATTTCTTCCCAGCGGGATCCGTGGACTCTTGATCAGGACGGGTCTAAGTCAGCTTGTCTCCCTGCTCCAGGGTTGGCAGAATCTGATTCTTTGATTGTCAGCTCTGCTATTTTCCAGTGGCTCAGACGGTAAAGAAATATTCTGTGATGCAGGAGACCTGGGTTCGATCCCTGGGTCGGGAAGATCCCCTGGAGGAGGAAATGGCAACCCACTCCAGGAACTAAACAATTCCTTGAAGCAATTCCTGCTCTAAGCTGTTCACTGACTCACAAACCAGGTCAATGGGCTGCTGTCTACTCAACTCACAGCTCTATTGTTATCTTACCTCCAGTTGGCATTTGTTTTTGTTTGTTCATTTTTAAGATTTTTTTTTTTAATGTGGGCCATTTTAAAAGTCTTTATTTAATTTGTTAGGGCTTCTCTTGTGGCCCAGCTGGTAAAGAATCTGCCTGCAATGCGGGAGACTTGGATTTGATCCCTGAGTTGGGAAGATCCCTTGGAGAAGGGAAAGCTACCCACTCCAGTATTCTGGCTTGGAAAATTCCATGGACTGTACAGTCCATGAGGTCGAAAAGAGTCGGACACAACTGAGTATTTTTTGTTTGTTTCTTTTTAAGATTTTTTTTTTTAATGTGGGCCATTTTAAAAGCCTTTTTGAATTTGTTACAATACTGCTTCTGTTTTATGTTTTGGTTTTTTGGCCATGAGGCATGTGTGATCTTAGCTCCCCCACCCAGGATCGAACCTGAAACCCCCTGGATTGGAAGGCAAAAGTCTTAACTACTGGACCACTAGGGAAGTCCCTGATATTTAGTTTCAAGTCCAGCTCCAAAAGAGCACTTTGTATAAGTTTAAGAAATTTACTAGTGATGTCAATTAGAAGTAATAACTTACAAAACTGCAATAATTAAGACTGTGTGCTATGAACACATTAAAAAACAGATCAACACTCTAAGTTTAGAAGTAGATCTGTATACATATGGGAATTCAGTATACAATAAACCTGAAATTTCAGTTCAAGGAGGAAAAATAGTTTATTCACTAACTGGTTTGTGGACAACTTATCTAGAAAAAATTTCAGTTGAATCTGTATCCTATGCACTAGAATAAGTTCCAGAGAAATGATAATTATGTTTCAATAAAGCTTTCTTGGTGGCTCAGTGGGTAAAGAATCTGCCTGCAGTGCAGGATACACAGGAGACCCAAGTTCAATCCCTAGATTGGGAAGATCCCCTGGAGAAGGAGATGGCAACCCACTCCAGTATTCTTGCAAGGGAAATTCCATGGACAGAGAAGCTTGGCAGGTTACAGTCCAAAGGATTGTAAACAGTTGGATACGACAGCATGACAAAGCAGAAAAAATACATTTGGGGGGAAAAAATGAAATCATTCAGCTACCAGGGCATGGTACAGGAATCATGAGCAATTTGTTTTTGTAATAATTTCCCTTAGAAAAGGAAAAAACCTTCTATATAGAAAACAAAACCTAGAATCTGTATCCTGGGTGATAAAGAATTGGGCTGGCCTGTCTCCAGTTCCTGGGAGGTAACTTTTCAATATTTGAAATTTCTCGAGTGATAAGAATGTCTGTGTCATTCTTAGTGGACCCTGAAAGTTTATACTAAGGAGATGACTTAACTGAGGGCTTCCAGAACAGGCAGACCAGTGGGTGATTAGAGGGCTGGCTCTTTGAGTCACGTGTGTCAGCCAGCCTCTGGGGATGGATGGGACAGGAAGCTAGAGGTTGAGTTCAATTGAGTGGCCAGTGATCCAGTCACTCACACCTACGTGATGAAACCATGGAAACACAGGACACCATTGCCCAGGGGAGGCCCCCTCACTACATACCCTCAGCATGTGACAACCTGTCCCTGTGCCAGGAGGGTGATATGTCCCGGCTTCACAGGGACAGCACATCAGGGCCCCTCCCAGATCTTGCCCTCCATGTCTCTTCTTTAGACTGGTTTTGATTCGTATCCTTTTTGCTGTAATAAAACTGAAGTTTAAAGAAAAAACTGCACAGCACTTTCCTGAGTTCTGTGAGACATTCTGGCAAATTATTGAATGAGAGTGAGGCATGGGGACCCCAAACTGTAGCCTATTGGCCAGAAGTGTGGAGGCCCCGGTGCACCTGAAGCCTGGAAAGAGACAAGACCCTCACCTTCAAGGTTTGGCCTGACTCTGTAGTTGGAGTCAGAAGTCATGACACCATTAACAAAGAGACTAATAACTGCTTACGTGAAACTCAAAAATTTTCTACATGTGAACAATGTAGAAAATACAAGAAGAGTGTGGAAATACAAACAGGGAAAAATGTTTGCACTCATACAGTGGAGAATGGCTACATTTTCTAACAAATAAGGATTATGTTCAATACAAAAAAAATTACAAAAAGAAGGTTAACAAAAAATGAAATATAAAAATCTTTTAAACTTATAAAAAGATACTTAATACCACTTATAATAAGAAAAATGCAAAATGATACTTCTTTTTAAGAAATTCTTTGTTTTGTTTTGTTTTTTGACTGCACCACATGTGGGATCTTAGTTCCTCAACCAGGGATTAAATTGACTCCCTCCTGCAGTGGAAGGGTGGAGTCTTAACCACTGCACCACTAGGGAAGTCCCAAAATGATAATTCTTAAGACATAATTTTTTCTTACCAAGCCCAGGTTGGGAAAGATCAGAAGTTTGGATCACAGACAGCTTGTGGGAGAAGCTGGAGCTGTTTCCTCGCCCTTCCTTGTGGAAGGTCCATCTGTGAAACCCCCAGGAATGCAGTTTGCCAGCGACTTGCATCTGACCTTCAGCCCATTGATACTACTTTTGGAAACTAATCCTGCAGCTAGACCTGTCCACATGTAAAATTATTTATGTACAAGCTTCTTTATTTGTTTAAGACAGTGCTGTTTCGAACAGTGAAATATTGGAAATAATCTACATGTTCATCAGTAGGAGAGAGGTCGAATGAACTAAGCAACATCCTGATGATCAAATGTGTATCCAGACAACAAGATAAAGTAGGAAGCCTCTGTGTGCTTCTTTAAAACACAGCAAGTGAAAAAGAGGGGACACGAAGTGGGTGGTTTGTGAAAGAAGTGTGCCTGGGGCAGACAGGATGCCTGTCTGCTCCAGCTTTCTTAACAAAGTGCTACAGGCTGGGGCTTAAACATCAGACACTCATTTGTCGCTGTCTGGAGGCTCGAACATGGATGCCACAATGTTGGCAGGGCTGACTTCTCCTGAGCCTTTCTCCTTGGCTATGGACACCCCTCTGTCTTCACATGGTCCTCCCTCTGTGTGTCTGTGTCCTAATCTCCTCTTCCTGGAAAAGACATCAGTCATTTTGAGTTAGGGCCTCCTTGGAAGACCTCATTTTACCTTGCTGTTGTTTGTTTAGTCACTAAGTCATGTCCAACTCCTTTGCGACCCCATGGACATAGCATGCCAGGCTCCTCTGTCCATGGGATTTCCCAGGCGAGAATGTTGGAGTGGGCGGCCATTCCCTTCTCCGGGGGCTCTTCCTGACTCTGGGATCATGCATCTCCTGCATTGGCAGGCAGGTTCTTTACCACTGACCCACCCATATGACCCCATTTTACCTTAATCACCTCTTTAAAGGCCCTGCCTCCAAAAGCAGCCCCATACTGAGGTGCTGGAGATTAGGGTTTCAACATATGAATGGAGGGGTGAAATTCAGCCTCTAACAGGGTTTTTAAAAAAACAGGGAAGCTGTAGACACAGATACATGTTTGTGTATGAATCAAATACCTATGGAACATACACAAGAAAACATTAACACTATTTGCCTCCAAGGAGGGATTATGAGTGGCTGGAGGATGGGGCGGGAAGGGAGAGGTCTCATTCCTTATCCTTTAGAACATTCTGAGTTTTGTATCATTACTTCGATTATGGATTGAAAGCTCATTACTTCGATTATGGATAAAAAGCTATACAAGTTTTTTAATTCAAATCAAGGAGTTGAGTTGGCATGTGGGACTTCGGACCACATCCAGCATTTAATGGGAAGACTGTTTCTCTGTTGATGAAAGAAGTAGTCCTCACATCCTTCAAAGACAATAATTGCCTGCCTGGCATTTATGTGGTGGCTACTGGGAGCCAATGTTGTCACAAGATGAATGCTTCCTATTTTCAAAATAAGCATGTGGACAGTCATCTATTCTCAAAATCCAATTTTCAGTGACAACAGCATTTTCCTGCCGCTAACTTGAACACAGAGGATAACGTGTTTGTAGCTGACAGCTATTTAACAAATAGTAAAGTATGGTGCATAATGATATATGTTTACTCAGACTAAAACGTATGTATTTAGCTAAAGCTAAATAATACAGCCTGTATTGCCACAAGATAGAGAAATAAAGCAGAGCTTTAGTAAATCTCAGTAATAAGAATAAATTTCCCAATTTCTTTCTCTTAAGAAGTTGAAAAGATGTGTCATATAGACAATAAGACTGATAAATTCAGCAGCATATTTTCAGGGCTAAAAGTAGCAGGGAGTAAAGGGTGTCGTCCTTCAGGGCTAGATGTTTTCAAGGTGCTTTCACACAAAGTTTTTTTTAATTTTTATTTATTTCTTTATTTTTGACTGTGCTGGATCTTCACTGCTTTCTCTAGCTGTGGTGAGCAGAGTCTACTCTTCATTGCAGTGCTTGGGCTTCTCATTGCAGTGGTTTCTCTTAGTTGGCAGAGCTTGGGCTCTAGGCATGTGGGTTCCATAGTTGTGGTGTATGAGCTTAGTTGCCTCATGGCACATGGGATCTTCCCGGACCAGGGATCAAACTAGTGTCCCCTGAGTTGCAAGGTGGATTCTTTACCACTGGACCACCACAGAGGCCTCAGAGGGTTTTTTTTTTTTTTTTTTTAATGTTTATTTATTTGGCTGCACCAGGTCTTAGTTTAGGCATGGAAACTCTTGGTTGTAGCATGTGGGGTCCAGTTCCCTGACCAGGGATGGTATCCAGGCCTCCTGCATTGTGAGCTCAGAGTCTTAGCCACTGGACCACCAGGGAAGTCCCAGCTCATTTATTCCTCATAAATATTCTTTGAAGCTTAAGTTTGGGCTCATATTTTACATACGATGAAAAATGTGTCAGTGTAGCAGGAAAATGGCCAGCAACAATTCTCAGTCTTCTTGCACTGTTTCAGCCTTGCAGCAGCCTTCAGAGGCTGTTTGTTTGGTATTTGTGTCTAGAAATATTGCCAATTTGCATAAATTGGTCCAACTTCAATTTAGCCAATGGGTCTGCCCAAATAGCAAGAATATGCAATTCAGGAACCAAATTATGAAGTTAAAAAGCACACAAGAGAAGGGAAAATCTCCAACAGTACATGAGGACTCATTTACTGAGTGATAATTGCAGTATGCAAAACGTTTTCACACAGCTTGTCTCATTTAATCCCTACCATGGGAAATATGTAGGCCAGTTCTTAACATAAACCTTCAAAGAAGCATTATATTAATAGCATAAAATGTTTAATAAAGACTAATGTAAAGTCTTTCATAATCTGTCTGTGCCATGGAATGCTTCAATATATATCCACAGATGCGCCTAAAACCCTACAAAGTGTAAAATCTAGGTACATGATAGAACCCCATGACAGAGGAGTAACTGAACCTGAAAAGGTTCCTTTTCCCAAGAATTAAATATAGAGCAATCAGCTCTGTAGCGCTGGAAGGCAGTCGAAACCTCTCTCCAAGGTCCTGAGCACCTGACGGGGTGTCAGCCCACCGTCCACTCAGCAAAATATAATGGACTCCTTAGCTTTGGTTACCAAAGGTCTGATTGCAACTGTAACTGCAGGGTTCACCTGAATTGCCTACAGACTTGTCAGTGATAGGAAGTAGGTTTGGGAAATAAAATAAACTAAGCAAAACCATTCTGCTTCCATGCTTAGCCTAGACCCAAGTTCTGAAATAGTGGTTTCTAACTTTTGTTCCCTAAGACATCCTGAGTGAGTGAGTGAGTGAGTGAGTGACCCCATGGACAGTGACCTACCAGGCTCCTTTGTCCATGGAATTCTCTAGGCAAGAGTACTGGAGTGGGTTGCCATTTCCTTCTCCAGGGGATCTTCCCGACCCAGGGATTTAACCAAGGTCTCTCACATTGCAGGCAGACGCTTTACCATCTGAGCCACCAGGGAAGCCCTAAGACATCCTGGGTCATCTCCAAATTTCACAGAGTCAGCAAAACAGACCTTGGCACACTTACCTGGATTCTCTCTTTTTCTTTTTTTTTTTTTGTACTAGAAAGTCATGACCAATACCTAGACATCAGGTCACTTTGCAGAATGCCAGGAAAATGGAGTTTTAGGGGTTTTTTTTTATATACATATTTGCTTGTTTATCTTTGGCAGAGTTGGGTCTTGGTTGTAGTACATGGGATCTTTGTTGCAGTGCAAGGGTTTCTCTCTAGGGTGGTGCCCGGGCTCCAGAGTTGCAGGCTTAGTTGCCCTGCGGCATGTGAGATCTTAGTTCCCAGACCAGGAGTCAAACCCATGTCCCCTACATTGGAAGGTAGATTCTTAATCATTGGGCCAGCAGCAAAGTCCCCAAACTGGAGTTTTTAAAACATCATGTGTATGATCATTATGTTTCATTCTGCCTATCAAAGAGAAATATAGCATTGTGGTAACTCATTTTGGAAATAACACTGACAAACTTACTTGTTGACAGAAGTATCTAAAGAACTTAATAGCATTTATTTACTCAAATAGTCTATGTTGACAACCTGTGCAAATCACCACATGATAAGACAATAAGGTAATCGGGAAAGTCCTGTCCGCAGAGTCACAGGGACTTAGGTTGAATCCTGACTCTGCCACATACTACCTGTGTCATCTTGAGCAAGTTACATCACCTCCCTGGGCCTCAGTCTCCTCATCAGTAAAATGGTCACATGATGTCACCCCTCCAAAAGAGGTGCTGTTCTATCTCAATAAAACTGGAAGGGAAAAAAAGGCAATGAAATGGACCAAGAATATTTTGACACCTTAGAGACTTACCTTTCTTTAAAAAGAAAAGAAGTTCTATTTGTTTTTGACTGTGCTGAGTCTTTGGTGCTACACACAGGCTTCCCGTAGTTGTGGTGAGGAGGGGATACTCTCCAGTTGTGGTGCTTGGGCTTCTCGTGGCAGAGGCTGCTCTTGTTGTGTGAGCACAGACTCTGGATGTGCAGGCTCAGTAGCTGCAACGCGAGGGCTCTAGGGAGTGGGCTCAGTAGTCTTGGAGCACAGGCTGAGTTGCCCCATGGCATGTGCAATCCTCCTGGATCAGGGGTGGAACCTGTGTTCCCTGCACTGACAGGCGGATTCTTATCCACAGGGCCACCAGGTAAGTTCCACCTTTGATACTTATTATTTATTGTTCATATCATTTCACTGACCTTGAGTTTCCATATCCCTAAAGCCTTCCTGCCTTCCTTACATAGTTATTGTTAATTCAAAATGGGATAACACCCATGAGAATTCCCTGGAAACTATACATGTTGTTAAAACCCATTCCTCACCTTCTGTACATTTCCCCAGTAATGGCCAAAATCGTTGCCTCCAAAGGTGACCCCCAGTGACCCACATCCCAGCATTCCTGCTGGGAGGGTCCCCCGTCACACTGGGTCTGGACCAGCCTGGAACGCCATCAACCAGGAGAACACGAGAGGAGTGATTGGGCCAATTCTAGCCCCCAGAGGCCTCAGGCATCCACCTCTCAGCCCGGCTCATGCTCTTGGGGGCCTTGCACGGAGTGTGAGAGGTTTGGCCACCTCCACACCTGAACAAAGAGAGGGGTGGGGGAATGGCTGCCCCACTTGCTGGCTGAGCCCCAACTTCCCATCATCCCCTCTGAGACTTCATGGGCAAGAACCATCCTCCTGGGTGTGACTGACCTGGATCTCTCCA
Source organism: Neotragus moschatus (assembly GCA_006410615.1). Lineage (NCBI taxonomy): Eukaryota > Metazoa > Chordata > Mammalia > Artiodactyla > Bovidae > Neotragus > Neotragus moschatus. Next base: position 82,549 of record SJYA01002862.1, read on the forward strand.
GCCACCATGGACCGAGGATTCTGTCTCTGTGGACCAGTCTCCTCCCCAGCACGTAAGGCTGGAGGGGCCCCATGGTGCCAGGGAGTGCCAACAGGAACTGGGAATGGTGGTGCTGAATCAGTGGGTCACGTCGGTTAGGACGAGCCTGAGCTACCATGGTTCACAGAGACTGTCACCAGTTAATGGCACAAGGTCACTGGCCATCTGCCCCTAGGTCCAAGCAGCAGCCTAGCAGGCAGAGGCACACCATCTACTTACTTGAGGGGAGGCTGAAAGTCTGCGAAAGGAGTAAGTGAAGAGCTGGGAGGAAGGAGAGATGGAAAGGATAACCAGGGGACTGTGTGTGTACTCCTGGCCTGCAGGATAGCCCACTGTGCTATGATGTCTTCACAGCCACCCTCCAGAGATGAGACCCAGTCCTGATTTACAGTTGAAGAAATGAAAGTCACAGAGCTCAGGGACATAGAACCTGAAAGAGGTGGCGGGAGAATCGGGCCCAGGCCGCCCCAGCCCACAGGGCAGGCTGATGTGTCCACAGACGCGGGGCCAGCACTCAACCTCACTCAGGCTTTCTGAAGCCTTGAATGCCCCACCCCCCACCCTCCCACACCAGCTGGGATGTGATCCTGTGCCCATTGTTCTGAGTACACCAGGAACTGACACACCTTCTCTCTATATTTTTTTAAAGATTTTTATTTATTTGGTTATCCTGTGTCTTCAGAGAAGGCGATGGCACCCCACTCCAGTGCTCTTGCCTAGAAAATCCCGTGGACGGAGGAGTCTGGTGGGCTACAGTCCATGGGGTCAAGAAGAGTCAGACACAACTGAGTGACTTCACTTTCACGCCTTGGAGAAGGAAATGGCAACCCACTCCAGTGTTCTTGCCTGGAGAATCCCAGGGACGGGGGAGCCTGGTGGGCTGCCATCTATGGGGTCGCACAGAGTCGGACACGACTGAAGCGACTTAGCAGCAGCAGCAGCAGCAGCCGTGTCTTAGTTGTGGCTCATGGTATCCAGTCCCTGAGCAAGGATTGAACCTGGGCCCCCTGCATTAGGAGTAGGGGGTCTTAGCCACTGGACCAGCAGGAAAGTCCCCAGTTCTCTTGCCAGCAGCCCCTCCTCTGCTGCCCCTGTGCAAACATCTCTAGTGAAGGCAGGTGGCAGTGGGTGGGAGAGGCTGCCCAGACCCTCGCCCCACTTTGCTGCCAGAAGCAGTCCTCAGGCCTTAGTTGCTTTTCTGTCAAATGTGTCTGGTTGACCCCAGAGAGCTTGTAGCCCTGACAGCCCACGATTCAGGAACCGCTGCCTGAATGACTCCCTCTCACAGGGCTGTTGTAGCCCATGTGGAAGTTATTAACCCCAATTTGTTGTTGTTTTAGTCACTCAGTCGTGTCCAACTCTTTGCGACCCCATGGACTGCAGCCCACCAGGCTCCTCTGTCCATGGGATTCTCCAGGCAAGAATACTGGAGTGGGTTGCCATTCCCTTCTCCAAGGTATCTTCCCAATCCAGGGATCGAACCCCAGTCTCCTGCATTGGCAGGTAGGTTCTTTACCACTGAGCCACCTGAAAAGCCCAACTTGACTCTATTTAAAAATGACACACCAGAGATGTGTTCTTAGAAATAAGTGTGTGTGATGAACAGCAGATCTGACTTCCAAATACGGAAACATTAAAATAAACACAGTGCACCAAGTGCAAGAGCCTCACAATTGGCCACGAATATCACAAACATCCGTTGGGCAAGACAGCAGCCGTCTTACTGGCAGACCTGAAGCTGTGACTCACACCTGCCAGGACAGGTGTGTTCCCTCCACCCAGATATCTCAGGAAATCTCTCCATTCAGCAGCCCAGACAAATGGTCTCAGCACTCTGCAGCACACAAACTCCCCAGACAAAGGGCAGCACGGTGCAGGGAAGATTTATTAAGGGAACAAAACACCCAAACCTGCTGATCTTACGCCACAGGCAAACCGTGCCCTTTCTGAGCACCGCATACACTTCTTCCAATGCACATCCACGTACCAACCCCATACTTCCTGGTGGGAGCTGGAGATGGGCACCCTACCTGGCCTCAGTGTGCAGCCCCAGGGCCTTGATGAGCAGCACACGATATAGGGAATCACATCAACGCCCTTCACACCTGGTTCCAAAACCAACAAGACCTGGAGGAGAATCAGCAGCCGATTTCTACTTTACAATCTTCTCAAGACTTAACCAAATCTGGCCAAATTCTTACAGCAATGGAGACATAGAGAACAGGCTTGCGGACACAGAGAGGGAAGGGGAGGGTGAGACAAATCCAAAAAGTAGCATTGAAACATATCTGCTACTATGAGTAAAATTAGTTAGCCAGTGGAAATTTGTTGTGCAATGCAGGGAGCTCACTTCCGGTGCTCTGTGACAACCTTGGGGTGGGGGGATGGGGTGGGAGGTGGGAGGGAGGTTCCAGAGGGAGGCGATATACGTATACCTATGGCTGATTCATATCACTGCTGCTGCTGCTGCTAAGACACTTCAGTCGTGTCCGACTCTGTGCGACCCCATAGACGGCAGCCCACCAGGCTCCACCGTCCCTGGGATTCTCCAGGCAAGAACACTGGAGTGGGGTGCCATTTCCTTCTCCAACGTATGAAAGTGAAAAGTGAAAGTGAAGTTGCTCAGTCGTGTCTGACTTTTAGAGACCCCATGGACTGCAGCCCACCAGGCTCCTCTATCCGTGGGATTTTCCAGGCAAGAGTGCTGGAGTGGGTTGCCATTGCCTTCTCCTGATTCATATTGATGTATGGCAAAAATCAACACAATATTGTAAAGTAATTATCCTCCAATTAAAAATAATTTTAAAACATTAAAAAAAGAGATCTCTCCTTCCTCAAGTGATGATATTAATACAAGAAGTTGGAAGTCCTCGACTGGAAGATAATCCTCATCCGACCATATTGACACCCTAATCTTGGACTTCCAGACTCTATAACGATGATCATAATGGCAGGTGAAGGAATTAATGAAGACTATCCAGTAGAAATTCATGAATATTTATCAACATTTGAGAATTCCATTGGTGCTGTGGATGAAATGCTGAAGACCATGACTTCTGTTTCTAGAAATGAGTTGTTGCAGAAGTTGGACCCACTTGAACAGGCAAAAGTGGATTTAGTTTCTGCTTACACATTAAATTCAATGTTTTGGGTTTATTTGGCAACTCAGGGAGTCAATCCCAAGGAACATCCAGTAAAGCAGGAACTGGAGAGAATCAGAGCATACATGAACAGAGTCAAGGAAATAACAGACGAGAAAAAGGCTGGCAAGCTGGACAGGGGTGCAGCTTCAAGATTTGTAAAAAAATGCCCTCTGGGAACCAAAACTTAAAAATGCACCCAAAGTTGCCAATAAAGGAAAAAGTAAAAAATTTTTTTTAAAAAAAGAGAGAGATCTGGCTAAATTCTTAGTTTTTTAGCAGAGCAACAAGAATGTTTGACTCTTCCCAAGCTCTAAAGAACCCACGGAAATTGCTCAACAACCAGAAATAGAGGGTGAGTGTGGAGGACATCTTAGAAAATCAAGGGTGTGGGCTCTGCTTTTCCTTGCATCAGGTCAAGAGCCTGCGTAGCCCAGGGCCCAGGTGCTAGGGGCGTCATGAGTTTAGGGTCCCTCGACAGCCCCTGTCTGTGATCTGGGAGGACGTGCCAGCTGCTCTCCTGTCCCTCATGCTGAGCACAGGGGACAGCCAGCCCTCAGCCCTCAGCCAGCCCCTTCTTTGCAATTCATGTCCTCCTCCCCATACTCCAGCACACATACACACACACTCACTCACTCACACAACTCCGGGAGACAAATGAGCAGTCAGTTTAATTCTCTGCTCTCAACAAGATCGCACACCAGATGGGAGGCCGGCCTGGATAGTGCCGAGTGCCTGGGAGGGGAGGGGCAGGTGTTTGGGGGGCTGTCACCATGACAACAGGAAGAGCACTGCTGAGGTTTCTATTCTGGTGCTGCCACTAATTACTACGAATGTTCCATCCGGCCCTGTGATCAGCCGTCCCCAGAGCAGCCTGTTACCGGCAGACGCTGGTTTTCTTCTCTAAGAAAGTTAGCCAAAGACCACAGTTGTGTTTGGTTGTTTTTCTTTTTAAAAACACTGACAGGTTTAAGGATGCTTTGTTTTCACACTGTATTGTAAAAGCTCAGATGCCTTGAGATTCTCTCCAAACAAACAGTGTTCCGTGGAATTAAAAGGCAGGCCCAGTAGCATTAACTAACTTCGTGTTTAAACACGTTCAGGCCAGGGTGGAGAGACCACTGTGTGCTCACTGAGGAGAAGAGAGAGACTTAGCAGGTGTCTCTCCCACCTCTGATGTTACTGAGTGTGTGAAGTCAGGCTGCTCCTCGCTCAAAAGCCAATAAACAAGGCAGGGTGGTAGAAAGGAAAGTTTGCTTTATTTCAGATGCTGGCAACTGGGGGGCGGGAGAGTGGCAGACATCTGTCCAAAGACTGACTCCTCCCACCCCAACAAGCAATGGGTGAGAGCTTTTATAGATGGAGTTGGGGTAGGGGGACCTACGTGCAAAAATAGCATAGTCATGTATAACAGTTATCTTCAAATCAGTCATCAACAGTCTGACCAGCAACATCATAGTTGTTTCAGGTACAGTTCATCTTCAGTTCCAGGGTCCGTTTGTTCCCATTTCTTTGCAGCTGGTTGTCGGGATTGTGGCAGCTCCCGTTCTGGGTACAGTCTGGTCACTGTGTGGTTAACTTCTCCACCTGGTGTTTTGGTGTCTATGAGACAGCTCCCAGGATATGGCTCAGAATATCATCTACAGCCCCTGAGAAAGAACTGAAAGTCCTTGACTCTGCTTAATGACTACATTATTATTATTTAGTCTCCTTGGACCGCTTTCCTTCGTTCCCACATTTCTTGCTTCTCTGATGAAACTTATTCTTTGACTGAAGTTTTCCACAGACAGAAGGCAGGCAGGGGACGTGGTGGGGGGCATGGACCACAGAGTCCTGCTCCGTTTCACTGACAACTAGAGCCATGGGCGATTCTTTTTGGAAGTCAACTTTCCCCTGTTTATACATTAAATCTTTTACTAAGATTCAGCCCCGAAAAGCTTAGGCTTGACATATAGCCATCCTTCAAAGCAATGCAGGATTGGGTGGATTTGCTGTGGCTCTGGGAGCAAATGTAAGACCAAGTTTCACTGAGAATAACAATTCAATCTATTTCTTCAAATCTATATTAAGTCTGTTCTATAAAGGTTTGAGGCAGCTTTACCAAAAAATACACATATTTAGAGACAAATACCTGAAAGAGTTGTTGTCAGAAAAACAAAAGATAGGAAAATAATGAAACTAGGATGAGAAAATGTGCACACTTGATGGAGGGGGAAATGCCATATTGTGAGATATTTATTTGTTCCAGAAGCTAAAACAAACCAGATCGTCACAAGAAGCACAGGGACCAGAAGGAGTGATTTCATTTCTCCCCATGGAAAGGTTGTTAAAGAAAAACCGTTGATAGCATCCTTTAAAGAACAGTCAGACAGACTTCAGGGAAGTGTGGTGAGGAGTGAGGGACCACGGCAGTGGGGTTTGTAATGGGGGGAGAGGAGTGGTTGAGCTCAACTCCAAACACAAGGAAAAGGGAAATTTATAGCCAAGGAGCAGGATGATAGAGGAGGAGGGGTCTCTGGGCAGCCCACACGTTTCTCAGCTAGGACGCGAAACACGTTGACTCCAGTCACGGCCCTCAGAGGACTGAGAGCCTGCTGTCAGGAATCACTGTCCGCCATGGGGTCCAGCTAGTCCTGCAGGTGAGCCGTTCTAATGAGGCAGGGCCTGAGAATCACTGTATCCCTGACTGGGAACCAAGGTGGTATCATTTTAAAAGCATATTTATGAGACTTCCCTGGTGGTCCAATGGTTAAGACTCTGTGTTCCCAATGCAGGGGACTCGGGTTCATTCCCTGGTCAGGGAACTAGACCCCACATGCCACCACTAAAGATCTTGTGTGCTGCAACTAAGACCTGGCACAGCCAAATAATTTTTTAAAAAAAGCATATTACTATAATACAGTGTTATATTTAAAGTCAGGGGAAAAAATATTTTCAAGCCAGAAACAAGAGAAATGTCAACAAGCTTCCAGGCTCTAGAGACACACGGAAGTCAGTAATTCCCAACTCTGTAGGGGGTGTAATCTTATCTTCAGGGTATGTGAAATTTCTGTTCATCAAAAGGATGAAGAATCAAAAGCAACAGAACTGTTGGTCAGTTGGTTTAGTAGAGGAAATGCAAAGCATCAAAAAGAAGCCACATTTTGGAATCCCAGAATATTCTCTGGGGGCTGTGTCATTAAGTCAAGCAGTATCACTAATTCTAGAATTTATTTGGAATCTCAGGGGACCTCAAATAGCCAAGACAGGCTTGAAAAGCAAACAAAACAATGGAGAATTTGCACTCCTTATTTCAAAACTTACTACAAAGCTGCAGTAATCAAACAGTGTGATGCTGGCATGAAGACACACACAGACCAACCGAACAGAATGGAGAACCCAGAAGTATGCCTTTACATCAAGCGACACTCGATAAAGACACTGTCACAACTCATTCCTGCCCCCCAGAGTTCTCATGAGGTTCTCACCATGTAACACAGTCCACAGCGAGCTCACAGCCTCAACAAATACAAGCTACACTCGTGGCCTCAATGACTTAGTCTCCGTTGTCTCTCTAGGCACTCAGTCTCTCTAATTCTGAGTAAGCCCCAAGCAAACCACCCCAGCCAGGTCCTCGGGGCCTCAGGGTACTGAAATCTCCCCAGCTGTCCTTAAAGCAAAGACCTGCTGCAAAAAGAAAAGTGAGAAATCTCTTGGCTTCCGTTTTGGATTTCAGCGATGTTTGTTTTTCCCAAAGCCCTCCTGACCTTTGCTGGCATCTGGAACCTGATATTCCCTGCAGATCAGCTAGTCCCTGCTCTGATGAGGAACATAAGAGAATAAGGTCACTTCTGCAGCAACTGCACTTTCAGTATGTTTAATGGTGATAAAACACAGGTTCTCATTTATTAACTATAAGCCATTTGTTCACAACTGGGGGTTGGATGGGGGCGATTGCCCCTACCCCAGAGGGGACATTTAACAATGTCAGGAGACATTTTTAGTTGTCACGGTATAGGCAAGGGCTATGCTATGAACACCTAGTGGGTGGAGGCCAGAGATGCTGTTATTTAGTTGCTAAGTCATGTCCAACTCTTTGTGACCCCCATTAACTATAGCCTACCAGGCTCTTCTGTCCATGGGATTTTTCAGGCAAGAATACTGGAGCGGGTTAACATTTCCTTCTCCAGGGGATCTTCCAATCGCAGGGCTCAAACTGCATTGCAGGCAGGTTCTTTGCTAATAGCGCCACCTGGGAAGCCCAAGGCCAGAGACACTAAATAAACATCCTATGCTGGGGGCAGCACCTTTGGCAAACACCAGCTCACAATGTCAACAGTGCAAAGGCTGAGAAACCAACCCCACCATAGACTAAAACAAGAGAAGAAAGGTATCACTGTTAGAGAAAATGTCCAAAAAATAAAATAAAATCATGACTCTCATACAGATTAAAAAAAAAAAAAAAAGAATTCCCATGATAAAGATTTTATTTAACTCCTGAGGGAAGCAAATATTATAGCCAATAAAAAAAAAAAAAAAAAAAAACCCTGAAGAACAATTTATAGATCAGGTGTCTTGAAGTTAATATTTAAATCGAGGCAAAACTAGGTTTCTGCCGGGGTGATGGGGAAGGGAGCAGGCTGAACCCATGTCAGACAGGACAGCACGTGTATCCATCAGCCTCTAACACAGTGCAAAACTGTGAAAGAGCTCTTATAAGACCAGGACTACAAGGAAGGGTGTGCCACAGACAGTGTGAAGCCGAAACACAAGTGCTTCTCAGGAGGAAATGTTTGTCAGGTCAAGGTCAAGTTTAGAGCCAGTTGGGGATTACAGGCTAACTGGAAGAAAAGTTTCAACGTGAGAGCGCTGAAGTCTCTTCCTGTGCCGTGCAACAGAGCCAAGCCCCAAGGCAGGCCCAGATTCATTAGAGTCCGAAGTTCACAGGCTCACTGAGGTCTCACCTGCTGACAAGCAGATGGCATTCAGCCGACGTGGGGTGGACAGTTCCTTCACAGGCTGCAGGCTTAGCAGTTCTATCCCATTGTCAGAAGTGGAGCCTCACCTGAGTGGAGTGAGCGGAGCTTCTTGAATTGGAACATGCATACCGATCACCTGGGGTACTCTGAAAATGTCAGTTCCAATTGGGAGAGCTGGGCTGGACTGCTCATCTAGCAACACCCTTTGAAGAGCAAGGGTTAGAGGGAAGAAATGTCTTTATCAGGAGGTGAGAAAACTCTATAGACATTAAACTCCCCGCATAGGTGTGATGACAGATCTCACCAGCATCCTGAGCCAAGAAATAAGCCTTTGAAATTCTGCAAACACCTAAAGCTGAAGTTCCAATACTTTGGCCACCTGATGCAAAGAGCTGACTCATTGGAAAAGACTCTGGAGCTGGGGAAAATTGAGGGGAGAAGAAGGGGATGACAGGATGAGATAGTTGGATGGCATCACCAATTTAATGGACGTGAGTATGAGCAAGCTTCTGGAGATGGTAAAGGGCAGGGAAACCTGCGTGCTGCCGTCCATGGGATCGCAGAGTCGGACACACTGAACTACTGAACAACAACAAACACCCAAAGCAACAGAATTTTCAAGACCCAGAACCAGACCAGGTTCTAGGACTCCCTCTGGTGTGAAAGACAAGCACATTGCGGAGGTGGGGGTGGGGGAGTTGCTAGTATAGTGAAGGCTTAAAGAGCAGGATAAGGGGAGGGAGACGAAGGGCTGGTCTGGTAATCCAGGCTCCTCCACAGTCAGCCAAGGAGCAGACAGCCACCTACTTCTCTGATCTCCTCCAGACCAGCTGTGTGGACCTCCTTTGGGAGCACTGTTCTCCGAAGGTGGGCAGGGCAGTTCACACCCTCACTGTGAGTCATCCAGAAGCATCGCTTGGTGCCTGTGGGCATCCAGAAGATTCCACCTACCGACAAGTTCTCAGCTGGAGAAAGGGAGGATGACTCAGCTTCCACCTTCCTCTCTGCAGCAGCACTCCTCCTCCCACCAGCACCAAGGATGTGATGGGCAGACTGCCTCCAAACATAGACTAGATTCTCCTTGGGACACCTGAAGCCAGAGCTGTGAATCCGACTCTTCGAGATCCCATGGACTGAAACAGGCCAGGCTCTTCCTTCACTGTCTCCTGGAGTTTGCTCAAATTAATTTCCATTGAGTTGGTGATACTGTCTAACCATTTCATTGTATGCCACCCTCTTCTCCCTTTGCCTTCTATCTTTCCCAGGCAGCAGGGTCTTTTCGGGTGAGTCAGCTCTTCCTATCAGGTAGCCAAATTATTAACAGTAGAGCTTCAACTTCAGCAATTGTCCTTCTAATGAATATTCAGGGTTGATTTCCTTTAGGATTGACTGGTTTGATCTCCTTGCAGTTAAAGACACTCTCAAGAATCTTCTTCCATGTCTTGGCTATCATAAATAGTGCTGCTATGAACATAATGGTACGTGTATCTTTTTGAATTAGAGTTTCATCTGGATATATGCCCAGGAATCGGATTGCAGGAATATATGGCAATTCTATTTTTAGTTTTTTGAGGAACCTCCATAGTGGCTGTTTTCCACAGTGGCTGCACCAACTTACATTCCAACAGTGTAAGAGGGCTCCCTTTTCACCACATCCTCTCCAGTATTTATTACTTGTAGACTTTTTGAAAACTTCTTTTAAATAGCACAACTCATCTAAATATATTAATAGATTATCTGACAATATTTTTATTTGAAATATTTGCTATTATTCTATTATAATGTTATAATTATGTATTTTATTTATTATATAATATAGTAAATAAAATAAACTTCTAAATAGAACTTTAAATGGAATTTATTTTAAAATGAGAGAATGTTCATCATTTTGGAGGCATTTTCTCTCCACTAGGGCCGGTACAAGCCAGACCAGGCTGAAGTCAGCAGCAGCAAGACCATGTCCCAGGGGTGCCCTTGAAGAGGACTCAGGGGTTCTTGATGTCTCCCCCACTCCACCTTCACCCTCCCCAATGAGTTCACCAACGCAGACCCTTCAGCGATGCAGTTCCCACAGGGACCCGCCCCACTGGGTCTGATGACAACCGCAGGTACTGAGATTTTCAATCCACTCATCTTTCAGTCAGCCCACTTCCAGACAAGAGCTTCCTTGAGAAAGTCCCTGATGCTAAAAATGACCCTTTTCTTGGTCCACAAATTACAGGTCTCTGTTCCCATGTCTGATACGATCACCTTCCTAAGAGGCTTACGTGCCCCATGCTGCCTTCTGCATCCACCGGCTCAGGTCTGAATCCTTGAAGGAAAATGGGCACCTGTATGTGAATGTGACCCTCCTAACACAGGGAAGAAGGAAGCGAACTCCCAGGTCAAGGGGAGACACAGAGATTTCAAATCCATAGTACTCTACGCCATAGCGTCACCCTCAGCTCAAAGCTGTTTTATCATCTCTCAGTCTCTTAAGAATATCATGAAAGACCCTCGGCCCCTGGTTTGTAAATCAGAGGACAGCGTTTATCACTTGTGTCAGAGGCACAGGCTGCCTTTCTTCCACGTGGGTAGGGGTGGGAGGAGGTGTGTGTTACCAGGTGAAAAACAGTGTCAGTGGCTCACTTGTGCCTCACTCTTCATGTCCCCATGGACTGTACCCACCAGACTCCTCTGTCCTTGGGATTCTCCAGGCAAGGATACTGGAATAGGTTTCCATTTCCTACTCCAGGGCACTGAACCTATGTCTCCTGCATTGGCAGGCAGATTGTTTACCACTGAGCCACCTAGGAAGCCCAACTTGTGTAATAATTGGCCCCAAACGGCCAAAACTTAATTAACAATGGACAGCTTCCCTGATTTTTGTGCCTTATTTTGTGCCTAATTTTCCAACCTAGGACCAACTGGAGGAAGCCAGGTCTGTATTCCGGGCCACACGGGATGTCTAGTTAACCTGCCCACACCCATGCCTGCAGCCTCCAATCAGGACACCCCTGAAACCTTCCCGTTTTTCCACTGAGAAGCTTTTTCACTCCTCTGCCGGCCTTTGAGTCTCTGACGAAACACTAGTGATGATGACTGACGCCCTTGCAAGCTGGACTATCACTCGTTCTCATTTGTGTGGGCCCCCTTTATTTCCACATGAGAAAGGGGTAGGTTAGGTGACCAGTCTGGCCCCAGTGTTTCGGAATTCTACAGGAACTTAAATGTTTATTCAGCAAATATTTACTGTGCAGCTAGTTCATTCCAAGCACTGTGCTGGATGCTAGAGTTATTTGTTGAGTGTCCTGTCTCGCTAGGGAAAATGTCATAAATCGAATAATTATCCAAACAAATGTAAAACTGCACTGTTAGCAGGAGCCTAAGGTAGATGATCTCATTAAGGAGGGTGGGGAAGATTTCTCTGAGATTTACACGGAGATATTACACTAACACTGAGATTTGAAGAGGATGAGAGTTTACCGGGTGAAGAAGAGGAAAGAGAAGCAAGATGCCAACCAAGGTGACTGGGTGGAAGGAAGCCCAGAGCATATGAGCAAGGTGGTCAAGATGGTCCTGGTTGGAGCCAAGAGCAAGAGGGTGCTGCCAGATGCAGTTAGAGGGCTAGGAACCAAATCACACAGGACACACAGGTATTTTGTCTCTATCTGAAACAGCGATACAGCAGCCAACACTTACTGAAAGCTAACCACACATCATTCACACTTCTGAAGTCTTTAGAGATATGTTACATCTGTAATAACATCTGTGACTTATTAAAAGTCAAAATAGCAGTAAGACGTGAATCAGACTGGTTGAATTGGAGAAAGTAGACAGATATGAGAACTTCAGGGAGTAAAAATTAGAGGACTTGATGATAAATAAGATGTCAAAAGTGAGAAAGGGGGACGTTTCCACTAGGATGACTGTAACAAGAATAAAAAAGGAAAATGACAAGAGTTGGCAGGGATGCAGATAAATTAAAACCCTAATAGGAAGATAAAACGGTACAACCACTATGGAAAATGGTTTGGCAATTTTTCAAAAAGTTTAACAGAGTTATCACATGACCCAGCAATTCCATTCCTAGGCACATACCCCAGAGAAGTGAAAACATGTTTTTACAAAAAGTTGTCCATAAATGTTCACAGAAGCATTACTCACAATAGCTGAAGATAGAAACAACTGAAGTATCCATCAACTGGGGAATGGCTAAAACCTGGGGTACAGGCATGTTATTTCGTCACAAAGAGGAATGGAGTGCTGGTACACGTTACAACGTGGTGAACCTTAGAAATATGCCAAACGAAAGAAGCCAGGCATGAAGATCACATACGATTCCAGTTACGGGAAATGTCCCAAACAGGCAAATCCGTAGAGACAGAAAGCAGACTGGGGGGTGCCAGGGAACAGGGAGCTGGAGGGGTGGGAAGTGACCATGAACAGGTACCTGTTACCCTCTGGGGATGATGGGAATGTTCTGGAAGTAAAAGTGGTGGTATTCACACAGGCGGCTTCCTAGGTGGCTCAGTAGTAAAGAATATGCCTGCCCATGAGGCAGACACAAGAGACACAGGTTCAGTCCCTGAGTTGGGAAGATCCATCTGCTGGAGAAGGAAATGGCAACCCACTCCAGTATTCCTGTCTGGAAAATCCTGTGGGCAGAGGAGCCTGGCAGGCTACAGTCCATGGGGTTGCGAAGAATCAGACACAACTGAGCATTCCCGAGCACATGAATGTACTAAAATCCACAGAATTGTATATTTTAAAATGGTGAGTTTCCTGTTGTATGAATTTTATCTCAATTTAAAAATTGCAAAAAAACAAAAAAGAAGAAGAAGAAAAAGAAAGAAGTGGAAAATTTTCTCTGACTGATTACAATCAGAACACAAGTGGAGACAGGACTGGTCTAAGTAAATGGCAGTCAGATGGGGACGTGGACTGGTTCATCCCCTCCAGCAGGTGAGCAGCTCTGTCCAGGTAGGCAGGAGGGCTGCCGAGAGCCCCTGGCATTAGGCAGTGACTTGATGGTTCAAGATGTCACCAGTGGGGATCTGAGAAATGTTCAGGTGTTGGGGGATGCTGTGGCAGGTGCCTTGGTGCAGGTGTTTAGTAAGTACAGGTTGAAAAATGCCTATGAAAATGGCAACCTGGGCTGGATGCCGCTGAGCTGTTCTGATGCCCAGCAGAAGAATGAGCGACTGAGGCCTATCAACTTGGGGTCTCTGTGACAGTGAACAAAAGGGCCTTTATCTCTGGCAGAGGAAGGACAGACCCAGGCGGGATGAGAGCTAAAGACCTCATTGTTGGAGTCGTGGCGCTCCGGAGAGGTGTCAATGCTCAGCCAGGGCAGGGCCTGGCCAAGAAAACCTGGGACCTTGACAGGGGGCCAGCTGGGTGGATGCCTTTTGTGTGCTGATCTCACGGTGCCCCAGGTCCCTCCCTAATGAGGGGATGCTGCAGAGACACCACCCCCCTCCAGAGGATGACAGGTGCCCCCACCCCCACCCCAGGGAACAGCCCCGCCTCTCCTCCTGGCTCCCAGGGTGTGTATTAATGTGAAGAAACAAAAATGTCAGTGAGAACTGCTGCTTTTTTAAACAATCTGGGGAGCAATCAAAAACACCCTTGAACTTGCTCCTGGAAGATAAAGCTATGATGCAATGAAATTAGCCTCTTATCAAAGTGAACAGCTTACTCCTCAAAAGTCACTTCAAGACCCTTGTCATGTGCTTCTCAACTCTAAGTCGTAACCTTTGCTCAAAGTGAAAAGTGAAGTTGCTCAGTTGTGTCCGACTTTTTGTGACCCCGTGGACTGTAGCCCACCAGCCTCCTCCATCCATGAGAATCTCCAGGCAAGAATACTGGAGTGGGTTGCCATTTTCTTCTCCAGGGGACCTTCCCGACCCGAGGATTGAACCCGGGTCTCCTGCATTGTAGGCAGATGCTTTACCATCTGAGCTACCAGGGAAGCCTCATTCCATTTCTGGCCTTCCGAGACAGCCCATAAGATCCCTCACCCCAGGCTGAAATGCCCTCTCTTTGCCCTGATTCCTGTTAGGGACACTGCTGACACAGACACTGAGGCGTTCTCGCTCCTGCGTTAGGTCTGATACACTTAGCTTTGATTAACACTGGATTAACAAGTGTTTTGGGTGGTCTCCAGAGGAAAACCACCATCAACACAGTAAGACCTGGATAATAATTAACGCATTAGTCATTTCTTACTATGGTGCTGGCTGCTTTGGGTTTGGTTTTTACTTTATTCACCCGTGAGGTGTCTGACCTGAATCAGTTTCAATCAATCCCTTTTCTCAATAGAGACAATGTAGAAACATAAAAGAAACAAATCAGGAAATGCACCAATAAATGCACTCCACATTTGAGGTTCAAGAAAACAGTGGCTGCCTCACCCCAGGGAGGAAAGAATGACTGCCCTTAATAACTTTTCTCCTGTGAGCTTCCTTGGATGACTCTGCCCTCTTTCCTTCACCTGGAATCCAACATCCCTCATCTACGTTTATCTGGTTGAATAAGATTTATCTTGGATAGTTAAAGGCTAACTTTAGGCCGACCTTCCCAGGTTCCAGAATAGTTGCCAAATATGCAATATGTGTACTGGAGATGTGAAAAATGATATCAGCACACTGCGGCTGTTAGGGCACCTGGAGGAAAAACCTGATTTTGATAGGAATGTCCCTTTTCATGGATGTGGACTTCAGCCTTGTTGGCACAAGCCCTCATTGTTCATGTTTGTTCTTTGGGCATCATTGTAGTTACACCAGCAAGGAAAAGAGCTAAGTCTATTGGAAGATTTATCTATTTATTGTTGTTATTCATGCTCAGGTTTTTAAATGAATTTTTATGGGTTTAAAAATATACTCATAATGAGAAACAGGCATACTTTTCACACATACTGCTTATGTCTCAAACACAAATTCAGCACAAAGTCTACTCCCCACTCAGTAGACAACTGAGTACAAATTAAGGGCCCACAAATCTAGTGCCCTTCCATTGGTTTCCGTTTATTTCATGTCTCATCATCATTTCTTATAAGAAATACGTCCTGAGTGTTTAACATGCATTATTTTTAAATTTATTTATTTTTGGCCGTGTTGGGTTTTCAATGCTGCATGGGGTTTTCTCTAGTTGCAGCAAGCAAGGGCTACTCTCCTTGTGGCTCACAGGCTTCTCATTGTGGTAGCTTCTCTGGTTGTGGAACATGGGCTCTAGGGTGTGTGGGCTTCAGTAGCTGCAGCTCCAAGCTCCAGAGCACAGGCTCAGTAGTCGTGGTGCATGGGGTTATTTGCCCCATGGCATGTGGGATCATCCCAGACCAAGGATGAAACCCATGTCTCCCACATTGGCAGCTGGATTCTTTACCACTAAGCCACCAGAGAAGCCCTACCATGCATTATTCACTGACTGTTCCAGGAAGTCTGTAACCTAGTTACCTGGTCATAGCTCTCAGTACACATGAGATGGTAATTATAGACCCAAAGGGCAGGTGATGAATGCCACAGGTGCAGTCAGCCAGTAAGGGTCCTAATGTTGTTCGTCCTGAGATCATGCGCCCAACGCACAGTGAGTCCAAACAGACTGAAATGCCAGGGTTTGGTGCAGAGAAAGGTTTATTGCAGGGCCATGCAAGAACAGGCAGTTCGTGCTCAAAAGACCTGAACTCCCCAACGGAAGTGTGTGTAAAGGCAATATTTGAGGGGAGGGCTACAGGGTGCACGACCTTCTTCTGACTGGCTGGTGGTGAGGTAACAGGGCGATGCTTCTGGAATCTTAATCATCATCCTTCTGGTTCCAATCAGTCTGGGGCCTGCATGCTTGTGGTCAGCAGGTAGGCACCATCCTCCCCTTGAGTGTGGTGGGGGGATCTTAGTTCCGGGAGAACAACTCAAAGAAGCGCCTCAGATTGTCGTGCGTATCCTTTGAGGAGGAGTTAGAACTGATTTATGGCTGAACTTGTGTTTCCTGACTGCTTTTCCTTGGTTCTGCGTTCCCTCAATTCCCTGATTAATAACTGCCTGCACCTGCCCTTTGGAACTCGGAGAAGGCCCAGGAGACTAAGATCTTTTTCTAGAAACAAGAAACAGGGGACACGGAAAGGCTTTGGTACCCAGGGGGCTCTGCAGTGTCCTGCCTGGTTTCACTAGCAGTGGTTGCTAGGCCTCTAATTCTGAATGTCTGCCTCATCCCTGCCAAGCAGCTAATCTGTAAATAAACTCTTGAATATTCTGAGTGTTTCTATTCTTAAAGCCCTATTCTGATTATATTACTCCCCTGATCACAATTCTCCTCTGCCTCCTGAAAAAAGTCCAAAGTCCTTAGAATGAAATTCTAGGTTTTCCAAAGTCAGAGCCCTTTTTATTTTTCTGGGTTTACCTCCTGCTATTCCCTCCAGCAATTCAGAGACTCCCAACCTAACAGAACCTATCCACATGCCCAGCATGTTGCTGGCTTCTTCTTTCCCCAGGCCTTTGCTGATGTCTCTTACGGACCATCTTCCCCTACCCCCCAGAGGCTTAGCCAGGTGTAATGTTTAGGAAGAGCCAACCCCAGGGCTTCCCAAGGGGCGCTAGTGTATGTCAGCGTAGGAGACATAAGAGATTGGGTTTGATCCCTGGCTCAGGAAAATCCCCTGGAGGAGGACATGGCAACCCACTCCAGTACTCTTGCCTGGAGAGTCCCAGGGATGGGGGAGCCTGATGGGCTGCCGTCTCTGGGGCCGCACAGAGTCGGACATGACTGAAGTGACTCAGCAGCAGCAGCAGCAGAGAGAATGATTGCTCCCCTTGCTTCCCACCCCAGAGATAACCTAGTCGACTGTATCCCACCTGCTCTCTCTCTGCTCTTTGGTAGCTGCCCCCTTCAACCCCAGCTCCTCCCCTCCACCCACTGAATTCCACGGACTTTCTTTGTACTCAGTAAAATGGTGACACAGTCCTCACACCCACAAACACGCTGTAGGTGTCTGTCCCCATTTTTCCAGCAAAGCGTTTGCAACATTGTGTTGAATCATTCAGACAGAAGAACAAAGTCGTTTTGCAGTCTGAGGACTTCACTGAAGGGTGATGAGAACCACTGTTCGTAACTCTAAGTGTCCAGCTCTGAGAAGCGGAGCCCTGTGTACAGATCGTCAACTTGATTATCCTTCCTCTCTGGATTTTTTTGCTCACTCCCTGTCTTAATTTTTACAGGAATCTGGAGAAAAGAAGCAGAATTCACCACCCCAAAATATGCCTCTTTGGCATAAGGATTATTTTGAGCTGGCTATTTTTAAGAAACTGCAGACACAGGAGAAACTCTGAGAAATGATTAGAAGTCACCCTTTTGTAAGAGACATTTATGCTCATAAGAGAAACCTCTGTTTGTAAGGATGTTTGCTTCTACACCAGAAAGAGGATGACAAAGTCTCCAGAAACTCTCTCAGTGGATAAGGCAGGACTTAAATCTTACTCTCCTTCACTGTGCTTTGCCTGAAAATCTCCCACAACTGGCTCCCCACCCCCAACATGTTTTGTCTTTCACTGAAGAGGATATTTGAGGTGGTGGCTTGGGTCATTTCAGGGAGTTACTCAGTTTCCCTGGCTACCTCCCATGTATTCAGCTGGTATGCATGTTATTAGGCTTCTGTTGTCTTTCTCCTGTTACTGTCGTTTTTTGTGATTGTTACAAGGGCGTCTCGGCCAAGAACCTAGAAGAGTAGAGGGAAAATTACTTTTTCTCTCCTACAAAAGCAAGTGTCCACTTTGGATCCATCTCACCTAAACTCTATTAATAGTAGAGGTTGTCTGTAATTCATGTAATACATGGTCTTGTCTAGAGTACCAAATAATTCATTGCACTTGTTTTTTAATCTCTGAATTGACTTAAGCAAAAGATAGTTTGGGTATCTCAAAACAGCCTGAATTGACCAAAAAGAGTCGTTGAAACACGAGTGAATTTCATGTAGCATATGAGGCTTTAGCTTTGAGCAGGGAGGTTTCCAGAAGTGCCAGAAAGCAAAAGCACTGAGGCATAGGTCCACAAAAGTCAGCAGCAACAAACGCGCATCCTCATTTTAAACCTGACGTTCTTGGACTTTCATGAGAAGAGTCCTTGGCTGAGGCTCTTCTCTGAACAGGCAAACGCTAACAGGTCACCTTCCCATGGCTCATTTGACCTCAAAAGACTGCCTCATAGACTCATAATGACGATCAAGTCCTCCTGACGAACAGGCCGTGACGACACCGGTGGCTTATTTCTTCCTGCACCTGCTTCTGCTACCTTCCAGGTCCCTGGAGAACCAAGAGTGGTTTCTGCTGCTCTGAGAAATTATTCTGTCTAGAATATTTGATCACACACCGGAACAGGTGCCAAATGGAAAATAGGACACCAGATGTCCACACAGGCAGCAGGAGGCTGGCCAGAATGGGGTGTCTCCTAATTTAAAGCCCCAGAACCTCACATGAATCCTGAGCCAGTCTTCTCAGCAATCCCACTGTTCTCAGACCTTAGAATCTCAATGCGCTGAGCAAACTCAGAAATCCTGCACTTCAGCACACTCACTTTGCAGGGTGCAGTTCAGACTGTCTGAGGCCCAGACAGGTGAAATAATATTCCTGCAGGTTAATCATGAGCCGGGTTAATCACCCACTCAGTATTCTTGACTGGAAAATCCCATGGACAGAGGAAACTGGTGGGCTAAACTGGGGTGATAAAGAGTTAGACACGACTCGGCAACTAAGTACACAGTGGCAGATCTGGTTCTAGAAGGAAGCCAGGTGAACCGAGGAGTTCTACCTGCAAACTTAGCGAGTGAAAGTGATCCTTATTCATTATTGCTTGCATGCTCAGTCACTTCAGTCGTGTCTGACTCTTTGTGACCCTATGGACTGTAACCCACCAAGCTCCTCTGTCCATGGAATTCTCCAGGCAAAAATACTGGAGTGGGTTGCCATCCCCTCTTCCAGGGGATCTTCCCAACCTAAGGATCAAACCCACGTCTCCTGTGTCTCCTCTATTGCAGGCAGACTGTTTACCACTGAGCCACTGGGGAAGCCCTTATTCATTATTACATTCCATTATTTCAGAACCAAGGGTGAAGACATTTCATTTCAGAAATCATGACCCACTCCCAGCCAATTTCAACAGATAACAGGGAAAAGACTTGAACCAGCTGAACCTATTACAGAAAAGTATGTAATGTTTGTCATACTCAGGAGAGGTGAGGTTTGGATTCTCATTAAGTTAGACTCTGAATTTTTTACCCCAAGTTAGTTCAGAATAGAATCACACATTTGACAGTCGTGTTACAGAGTTGTCTATTAAAATAACATCTTAAGACAACCTGGCTATCTTTAAGGAGGTTAATTATATGAGCAGGTTTCTATGATCAGCTGGATTTTTCTCCCAGATGCTTTTGTTAGCCAGCAAACCTGCAGGTCAGTGTGACTTTTGCCATAGAAAAATACCAACCATAGAAGGGAGACTTCCAAACTGATCATCAAGGCCTACTGGACTACAGGGCCAGAGAACTATGGTCCTTTAAGGCCTGAGTCATCTCTGGGATAGCAAGATATCACCGACCTGATCATCAAGGCCTACTGGACTACAGGGCCAGAGAACTATGGTCCTTTAAGGCCTGAGTCATCTCTGGGATAGCAAGATACCACCATCGTCAAGGCCTACTGGACTACAGGGCCAGAGAACTGTGGTCCTTTAAGGCCTGAGTCATCTCTGGGATAGCAAGATACCACCACTGCAGGAACGAGGGACAGTATCATCACCAAACCAAAATCATGTCCATTCGTCCGATACACAGCAAAGTGAATCTGCAGACACCCAGTTGTGGTGAAGGGAAGCACTGAACTCCCTCATGGCTTTCAGGGGTTGGTTTTAACATCAACATTAGGAGTGAGACTTGTGGGCGTGTCCTCAGCTTGCGGACATTCTTCTGATTGGTTGGTGGGGGTGAGATAACAGGGTGATGCTCAAATCTTCATCACTAACATTTGGGTTCCAACCGGCCTAGGACCTGCATGCTGTGGTCGGCATGTAGTCACCATCCTCCACCTCGTGGGGTCTCAGTTTCTGCAGAAAAACTCAGAGATATGCATCCGATTGCTATGCCTCTCCTTTTAGGAGGAACTAGCAGGCCTTGACCCTGTTGTTCAACCTATCATTATTATTATTATTATTTGCTTTCCCACAGTTTTGCATCTTCCACTCCTTTAACCAGTAACTATTTAAGTCTGCTCTTTGGAACTTGGGAAGGCCTAGGAGGTGAAAGCTTTTCCTCCAGTCAAGAAGTGGGAACATGGAGGGGCTTGTTTCTGGGAGGCTCCTGCAGGGTGTTGCTCGGTTTCAAGAGGTCGATGACCACAAGAAAGGTGGCATCAGGGAAAGAGTGTGAAGCCTTTAATTCCTTCTCTGACCCTTGCCAGACATCTGAACAAATTCCTTGTCATCTTTGAACCTCAGATGGGAATACCCGACCACCTGACCTGCCTCTTGAGAAATCTGTATGCAGGTCAGGAAGCAACAGTTAGAACTGGACATGGAACAACAGACTGGTTCCAAATAGGAAAAGGAGTACGTCAAGGCTGTATACTGTCACTCTGCTTATTTAACTTCTACGCAGAGTACATCATGAGAAACGCTGGACTGGAAGAAACACAAGCTGGAATCAAGATTGCCGGGAGAAATATCAATAACCTCAGATATGCAGATGACACCACCCTTAGGGCAGAAAGTGAAGAGGAACTTAAGAGCCTCTTGATGAAAGTGAAAGAGGAGAGTGAAAAGTTGGCTTAAAGCTCAACATTCAGAAAACGAAGATCATGGCATCTGGTCCCATCACTTCATGGGAAATAGACGGGGAAACAGTGGAAACAGTGTCAGACTTTATTTGGGGCTCCAAAATCACTGCAGATGGTGACTGCAGCCATGAAATTAAAAAACGCTTACTCCTTGGAAGAAAAGTTACGACCAACCTAGATAGCATATTCAAAAGCAGAGGTATTACTTTGCCGACTAAGGTCCGTCTAGTCAAGGCTATGGTTTTTCCCATAGTCATGTATGGTTGTGAGAGTTGGACTGTGAAGAAGGCTGAGCACCGAAGAATTGATGCTTTTGAACTGTGGTGTTGGAGAAGACTCTTGAGAGTCCCTTGGACTGCAAGGAGATCCAACCCGTCCATTCTGAAGGAGATCGGCCCTGGGATTTCTTTGGAATGAATGACGCTTAAGCTGAAACTCCAGTCCTTTGGCCACCTCATGCGAAGAGTTGACTCATTGGAAAAGACTCTGATGCTGGGAGGGATTGGGGGCAGGAGGAGAAGGGGACGACAGAGGATGAGATGGCTGATGACATCACTGACTCGATGGGCATGAGTCTGAGTGAACTCTGGGAGTTGGTAATGGACAGGGAGGCCTGGCGTGCTGCGATTCATGGGGTCGCAAAGAGTTGGACACGACTGAGCGACTGAACTGAGCTGAACTGAACTGGTTGTAGTTTGTTGTTGTTTAGACACTAAGTCATATCCGACTCTTTGTGACCCATGGACTGTAGCCCAGATCTCCTGTATTGCAGGCAGACTCTTTACTATCTCAGCCACAAGGGAAGCTCAAACTGCAGCCTGCCAGGCTCCTCTGTTAATGGAATTTCCCTGGCAAGAATACTGGAGGGGGTTGCCATTTCCTTGGTCAGAGGATCTTCCCAACCCAAGGATCAAACCCGTATCTCCTGTGTTGGCAGGCAGGTTCTTTACCACTGAGCCACTACGGAAGCCCTTACTCTTCTCCCTGCACTCCCCACCATCTGAGGAGCAGTCAGCCCCAGACGAAAGTCTGAACAGCCACCTCTCTGGATCACTGTATTTGTCCCCCTGACCCTCAGGTTGCTAGTGGTACCCCAAGACCTTTACCCTACTGGTCCTGCTATCCCCTCCCTTCCATCAAACCCCTCTGCCCAAGCTCAGCAGGGTGTTAGGAGAATAATATCTGATCGAATGGGTCCACACTCAATGACTGGCAGCTTCAGAATCCTCTGAGCAGTATGTATATTTTTGGAAGAAGCAGCCCCCAAACCAAGGTGAATCTCAAATCTGTTGAATTGTAAGCATGACAACAAAATCCAAAGGAATTCTTGACACAATGTTAGGAGAAGCCATTATGATGGCAAACCCAGCCCTGCCTCAGAGCCAACTCTAAATCACCAACCAGGAAATGCTTGTTTTCACATCTAAAATTTCTCTGAATACTGCCTCTTCTCACCCAATTTCAGTTGCCAGGCCCAGGAGTGGGGGCCCTGGCAGATACAGTGAGGTGAGGGTTGCTCAGCCCTTGATGGGAGGGGTCGCTTGTGATTCCTGCGTCTGCAAGTTAGCTCTGTCTGACCTCCTCCTCCTCTGGGCACGCACTCTCCATCTTTTAGGAAAGAGCTAATCCAAATGATGTCGTTGTTCGAGACTGGGCTGTCAAGTTCTCAAACCTACCTTTCCCAGCCTGAGATACAGTATCTACTGATTCTAAGGGTGAGTGTATTTAATACGTTCTTTTATCCTTCTGGGACACGGTGAAGGACAGGAAAGCCTGGCGGGCTGCAGTCCATAGGGTTGTAAAGAGTCAGACATGACTTAGTGACTAAACAACAAAACAACAACCACAGTCCTTCACGGGCCTAGAATTGAGTTTGTGCAGGCTCTTTAGATGAATGAAGCAGTGAATGAATGAATGAAGTTATAAAATCACACTGATATCATCAGTGCTCACCTGCAAGTCTCCTCTTCTCCAGGTACCTGGAGGACCTCATGTCAGCCTCCCTGCCATTCGAGGGGGCGTTGTGGCTGGTCCTGACATGATGTGTTGCTTCTGGTCTGCACCACAGATGTGAGCGCTCCGAGCAAACTTGCCTCTCACATAGGCCACCAGCCACCTCACAGTGAGCAAGGCCTCTGTGAGCCTGAGTGACCCTGGGCAAAAGACGAGTCCTACATACCTGCTGACCTGGGCTGCATCTTCACTACAAACAAGAAACCCGTGTTTGTTGAAGGATTTTTGTTCTGCAGCCTAACTTGGCCTATTCTGATGAATACAGCCAATGACCACTTAGAGGGGACGACAAAGGCTTGCATACATTATAAGACACACAAATGCTCCACTATGTGACTGTCCTGTGGCCTCATTACATTAGTCAGGCAGGATCTAAAGGTCAAAAGCCCCTTGGGGGAGGCTGCCCGCCTGCAGGTTCACTGGTGTGAGAGCTGGAGCAGTGAGTCAGTGGCCGCTGCACTGCAAGTTGGAATGTGGAAGAGCATCGGGAGAATACGCAAGACACAGTGAAACAGCGTCACCATCACATTCTCGGAGCCCTGTCCTCGAATGATCTGTGTTTAAATGTTTAAAATGCACCCTATTTCATTTTTAGGTTTTGAAATGACGGGTTGACATTTGCAAGAAGGAGCACCATCTGTGGCTCGTCGAGTCTGCAGTGTGCAATGGGGTGGCGCCCACTGCACGCCTCCCAGGACACCCTGTTTCTCCTCCACGGACAGCATTTGGCCAGATATGACAGGCAGTCAGTCGGGCAGGGGCAGGAAGAGTCTATTGTTTGGCAGCGCCTCCAAATTTACCTCCTCCAAAAATTCCACTTGTTTTTGGTTTCTGCATTGGCAGCAAATTTTACTAGGATGGGTACCATATGCTCTAGTGTTTCTGAAACCATCCCAGTTTCTAACATTTTACTTGTCTTTGTAACCCATTAAAGTGCCCCAGAAATTCCAATATTATAGCATACAAACAACATCTATCGGACAGCTTTTCAACACTATGAACTGTAGCCCACCAGGCTCCTCTGTCCATGGAATTCTCCAGGCAAGAACACTGCACTGGTTTGCCATTTCCTTCTCCAGGGGATCTCTCTGACCTAGGGATAGAACTCAGGTCTCCGGCATTGCAGGCAGATTCCTTACTGCTGAGCCACCAGGGAAGCTCCTGAAGTGCATGGTGGAGAGCAGCTGCTTGGTCGCTGCTGTCTGGGGTCAGTCCCCATATCTGAAGCACCATCACTGAGGATCCATCCTCAGAGTGACAGCCTGCGCCCTGTCAGAAACCAAATGCCCAAGGGAGCCCCAGGCATTAAACAATACACCACCCACCCCTCAGTGAGATGTGTTAGGGGCGCATTTCCAAGTGACCCCTGCAGAGAGGGAGGCCTGGAGAGAGTGGGGATGGGGGTTCCCTAGAAAAATGCAGCAGAGCGAGGGGAAGGGACCCCGGGGTAGAGAGGGTGTGGCACACAATGCAGAGCGCTAAGGCGTGGACCTCCACTGAGGCTTCTTTCTGTGCCGGGCGCTGCACAGAATGCTTCCTGCTCATTTCATCTGCCTTGCTTCCCTCCGTGACCCTGGGAAGTAAAGCACTGTGCTCCCTTTGCAGGTGAGAACACCGCCCATGAGTTAAGCGATTTCCGCAGGATCTGCAGCTAGGAAGTGATGAACCCAAGTGTCCTTCTAAAGTGCTCGCTGTCCCACTCTCTAAATTGGCCTGGGTCTCAAAGCCTTTTTTTAAAAAAAGACATTGAGTTCTTATACTTCCAGAGCCGAGAAGTCCAAGATTGCAATGCCTGCAGACTCGGTGTCCAGTGAGGACCCTCCTCCTAGTTTGCAGATGAAAGCCAACTCTAACAGTAACCTAACAACCCCAGAACCAAAGCTTGTCAGTCCAGACTCTGAGATGGTAGACTTGAAACCATCAGGAGTTAGGAAAACGGTGTGGCAGTGTCTCCCCAAATTAAACACAGTGTGATCAAACGGTCCAGCAGGTCTGCTTCTAGGACTTGAGGACACAGCAAGAGGATGGCCAGCAGCAAGGGGAGGGGCCTCATTAGTGACCGAACCTGCCAGAACCTTGGCCTTCCCACCTCCAGAACCTCAAGAAAGAAATTGCTGCTGTTTATGGGTCACCCGGTGTGTGGTGTTTTGTTAGAATAAGCTGAGCTAAGATAAATACACGAATAAACACATAGTTGGAGAGAGAGAGAAATAATGAATTAATTAATCTAATTAATCAATTAAAGGAGATCCAACCAGTCAATCCTAAAGGAAATCAGTCCTGAATATTCATTGGAAGGACTGATGCTGAAGCTGAAGCTCCAATACTTTGGCCACCTGATGCAAAGTACTGACTCATTGGGAAAGACCCTGATGCTGAGAAAGATTGAAGGCAGGAGACGGGGTCGACAGAGGATGAGATGGTTGGATGGCATCACTGATTCGATGGACATGAGTTTGAGCAATCTCCTGGAGTTGGTAATGAACAGGGAGGCCTGGCGTGCTGCAGTCCACAGGGTTGCAAGAATCAGACATGACTAAGCGACTGAACTGAACTGAATAGATGATAGATAGATAGATACTTAAGTAGGTGACGGATGGATGGATGGATGATGGTTCTGCGGGCAGGACTGGCCTTGGGCACTTCTGGGAGCCAGCTGAGCAGCTTGTGGAAGTCCTGTCTTCACATCTGCGGCTGGAGCTGTGTCCACAGGGCAAGCAGTCAGGGAAGGAAAGATGATTAAAAGTGGGGGAGGCAGGAGGCCCTCTTGTTGCCCCTGTCCCTGGTGTGGGACGTATCAGTGGTCTGGGTGTCCCTGTGTGGGTGTCCAGCACTAGCCAGGCCATGACAAAGATGGACCCAATCATACATCTGGCCTTGGAGCACGAGGGGCTGGAGGAGGATCCTGGGAGGCAGAGCGGTGGGAGCCCAGCCCGGCCTCCTGCCCACAAGGGGAGAAGCAGGCCATGCATCACCTCCAGAGGGCCTGTGGCCCACCTCCACCCTCCTCACCTCCTTTGATAAGAACATCTTCCCCGGGTCATCAGCACTGGAGACATACAGGGAAGGGAGTTCTGAGAGATGCGGCTGCTGGGCCAAGCTGACAGATTTCAAAGCCACCACAGATGGTGACCTAACGGGGATGCAGCTCGAAGGGTGACGTCTGAACTGGGGCCTAGAGGGCGGGCAGAAGTCAGCCAGATGGAGAGACAGAAGAATCTTCCTACCAGCATTGGAATCACGTTCAAAAACAGCTGCTGCAAGTTTTGTATTATTAAAAGGAAATGGAAATAAAAGGGGCAGAGGTATGTTTCCAGAGAATGAGCTTGTTCAAAGCCAAGAACACAGCACATTCATTCAGCACCTAAAACAGCGAATTGACACCAATGAGCTGGCAGAGTTGGTGGTTCACGGCCCCACCCCCTTCCCTCCATCCATCTTTCTTACTTCCAGGCCCTTCCCAACCACTGCCTGCCTCCTCATTGCCAAGGAAACCGCAGGGTGGGATTAGTTTGTGTTTCTAGACCTCATCCAACAGTAGAATCAGTCACAGGATAAACATCCTGCAGCCCGGGGCCGCAGGTTAGCTTCCACGCCACATTGGTCTGCATCGCCGAGGTACCAGGCGTGGAAGAGCCTCTGACCGCTCCCTGTGCCCGCAGGTCAGACCCAGCGCCCCAGCCCCAGCAAAGCAGGAATGGACACCACACGTCTGCAATCCTGGGTCAGGTTTAGCTCAACAATCAACCACAGTGTGTCCTCCAGAGTGGATTAGTCCATTTCCCGAGGGAAAACAAATACCCTGGAAGAGAGGCAGGCTTCCTATCTTTCCAGCCCAGGGCAGCAACTTTTAGAAAGGTAGCCCTTTCTAGGAAAGCCAGCCTAACGGAGACCACGGCAGCAGCCTGGGCCCGGCCGGGAGGGAGAGACGGAGGAGGCTGAAGGCATAGGAGGCAGTAGTTCAAACCCAGACACAACATCCCAGGTATCAGTGAGGCAGGTCCCCCATCTCCACTGCATCCGGGGTCCCAGTCGAGATCCTTAGGCCCAGCAATTCATCAGAACTCCCAGAGATGCCCTTGTACTCATGGCCGTGGCTCATTACAGTGAAAGGATACAGAAGACAATCAGCAAAGGAGACAGGGGTAGAGGACAGGGCCGGGGAGAGTCCCAGGAGTGAGTGTCCTGAGGTTCCCCCGCCCGACCGTGGAGACGCACAGATAGCAAGCACTTCACTCCCCAGGAACGCGGTGTGATCGTTGGTACAAAGCGCTGCCCACCGGGGACGCTCATGTGAGCCGTGCTGCAGGGGATTTTATTGGAGTCGGTCCTGTAGGCATGGGGTGCCCTTGTCCCTGACCTTTGCCCCTCAGATTCCAGCATCTCCCAACAGGTGCAGCACATCCAAGACCAACCATCAATGCAGCTGTGAGCACAGGACCTGGTGGGGCCCAGCACCCAGTGAACCAACACTCTCATCCAGCAGGAGAGTGGGCTACAGTGATTACCCAGGAACCAGCCAAGGTTGAGACCTGTCTGGGGAACGACCCCAAGCCTGCTCTGGCTCACCCCCACTTTTGTTCCTCAACCCCCAGTTTCTAGTCTCCAGTGTAGAGTCTGAGAGGGAAGCCAATAGGAACACTAGTTAGGAGGCTTCCTGTCACTAACTAGCTGGTGACCTCAGGTTAAAACCTGGTCTCATTGACTTGGCTATGCACCTGGGAGGTGGTAGTGGTGGAGGGTCCCACTCTGGGAAGGTGTGCTGAGCACCACAGGCTGGGGGTCCCCGCCCAGCAGCAGGCACTTGCACACCATGCTTACTAGGTGCCAGATACTGTGTCAAGAGCTTATGTGGATTATCTCATTCAATCCCCAAACAATTCTCTTCAAATAGTACTATTATCACCCTCATTTCACATGACTGAGGTCCCAGAAGGCTACCTAAGTTCACGTCTCTCGTTCAGCAGCTTTGGAACTGCACAGAGATACACCCCCTCACCCCCATCCCCTTGGCAACCACTGCAGACTGGCTTTAAATGCACATTTTGTCAGTTTTTAACAGGATTGTGTCGTAAGGAAAACCATTTCCATAAGAACTGCAGAAGTAAATGCCACCATTTGGCAGGGTTTCTTCTCCGGCTACATCAGCTTAGATGCTGTTCCTTGTCCTCCAAGATAAATCTAGAAGACACAACAGCTCAGTTGTTACAAATCATAAGAGCACCCTGGCGCAAAAATCTCCATAAAAGTCGTCAAGGAAGATCTATGTCTGGAGGCGGAATTCAGAGCAAAGGCAGAGTTCTTGGCAAGAAGCAGCAGAAGGCGTTCACTCGGAGGCAGAGCCGCAGGGAGCAGACGCGAAGCCCGTGCAAAGAATGGATGAGAGAGGAGGACCTGGACTGCGGGCACAGGGGCCGGCCTCCAGGGTCACCTGGGGCTGACCCAGCAGCGTCACGTGCACCAGAAGGGCAGGAGCCCAGCCTCTAAGACACCAGACCCAGAAGACACGCTTGACCAGGAGCTTTTGGAAGGCGGCCACAAGGTGCAGACCGCCGTCAGCAGAAGAAGGTGCTTTAGAGGTAAAGGAGCTTAGAGGCGTCCCCAGCGTTCAGGAGAGACCAAAGAGCATCACTTCTCAGTCTGGGCATTAGCTGCAATGCCTGCTGTTATCAATATTTTAATTCCAGGGAAAAAAATGGACAAGTCCTTGGAATATGTAATGTTACACACTAGCAGAAATGAAGACCTGCTCAGTCTACCACCTCTTACTCCTGTCTGCCCCTCCTCCAGCCACCCTCCTCCTTCAGAGACCAAAAAAGACCAAGGACTTGGGTCTCTCCCTGAATCTAGCTTGTTTTTCCTTCCCCCACGACCTAGAATCTGGCCCTCGGGGAGATGTTTGTCTTCTGGTGGCTGGTAGCCAGGCAGCACTTCATCTGATGACCGTCAATTCTGCCGTAACAGCAGAGTCAGCTCGGACCCTGCAGGCAGGTCACGGTCTCCACCAAGGTGGGTCCTCCCTTCGCACACCAGCTGCAAGTCTGGGGGTCCCTCAACCCTTCTCAGACTTCCCTTCCCTCGTAGCTCAGTTGGTAAAGAATGCCTGCAACACAGGAGACCCAGGTTCGATCCCTGAGTGGGGAAGATCTCCTGGCGAAGGAAGTTGCAATGCACTCCAGTATTCTTGCCTGGAGAATCCCATGGACAGAGGAGCCTGGCAGGCTACAGTCCATGGGGTTGCAAGAGTCTGATGTGACTTAGCAACTGGACCACCACCAACCCCCATCAGGTGCAGTAATTCACTAGAATGGTTCACAGAACTGAAGAAGGGCTCCACTTACAGTTACAACCTTATTACAAAGATCCCGGTCAGGAGCAGCCATGTGAAGATGCCCACAGGGTGAGGCTGGGGATCATGGACCCTGGACTTCCACACTTCTCGTCATAGAATCAGGACATGTCGTCCTCCCACGCATGGACTAGCACCCACGTCAGGGCAGCATCAGGTGCCCAGAGTTTTTACTGGAGCTTCACAGCATTGGGGATTTACTCAGCCCCTGGTCCTCTGCCCTGCCACCCTGAGAGATGGGAGGCAGGACTGATATCACAACTCGCCCGTCCTGAGTCATCTCACTGGCATAGACGCAGGTGTGGTTCAAGGACCACCAGGAATAACAAAGATGCTCCCAGCGTCAGGAAATTCCAAGAGTTCAGAAGCTCAGTGCCAGGAATCTGGGGCAAGACCAGACGAATTCTTCATCACAGCGCCATGATGACAACGACGTTTAACGAAGGTTTCTAGGTGCCAGCTTCCTGTGCGTGCTTTCTTCACTTCTCGTATGACTCTCAGAACAACCTTCTGTGCTAGACACACTATCATCCCATTCCACGGGTGATAAAACTGAGGCCTAGAGAGAGCAAGTACCTGGCTTAGATTCACAGCACTGGGTAAGATATTACACCATGTCGTGAAAGCAACCAGAATAGATAGCACAGCACAGGGAATGATAGCCATTCTCTGGTAACAACCTGTAATGAAGTATAATCTGTAAAAATGCTGAGTCACCCGCTCACCTGAAACAAACACAGTACTGTCAATCAACTGAACTTCAATTAAAAAAAATCCATATAGCTATGAGTGGCAGAGCAGGGGGCTGAACTCTTACTTGTCATGTGCGCTATTAACTCCCTCTAGAACTGACTGTGAAAAGGAAGAAACAAAGAGGGTGGCCATTTTTACTTCAGAAGAACAAGTCAGATAGAACTCAAGGACCCAGACTTCCTGCACATGCTCAGAGAAAAACTGTCTAGGTTTTGCCTTTGAAAGAGCTCAGTCTTTAAAATCAGACAGCTCCTTTAAATCCTAGCTCCATCACTTACAGTCCGCCCTCCTTATCCACAGTTGGGTTCTGAATCTACAGATTCAACTGACCTCAGAAGGAAATTATTTGGAAAAAAAAAATACCAGAAAATGCTAAAAAGCAAAATTTGAATTTGCCATGCACTGGCAACTACTTGGAGAAGGCAATGGCACCCCACTCCAGTACTCTTGCCTGGAAAATCCCATGGACAGAGGAGCCTGGTGGGCTGCAGTCCATGGGGTCGCTAGGAGTCGCACATGACTGAGCGACTTCACTTTGACTTTTCACTTTCATGCATTGGAGAAGGAAATGGCAACCCACTCCAGGGTTCTTGCCTGGAGAATCCCAGCAACGGGGGAACCTAGTGGGCTGCCGTCTATGGGGTTGCACAGAGTCAGATACGACTGAAGCGACTTAGCAGTAGCATGCAACTACTTACAAAGCATTGACATTGTATTTGCAATTATTTACATAGCATACTTTATTACGTATTATAAGTAATCTAGAGGTGATTTAAAGTATCTGAGAGGATGTGCATAGGTTATATGCACATATGCAAATATCACACCATTTTATACAAGGGATTTTGGTATCTGCGGGGCATTCTAGAACCAATCCTCCGTGGATACTGAGGGATGACAGTAGCTAGTTGCGTGGTATTGGAGGGGAAAAAAAATAGCACTAAAACTCTGATCTGCAATACCTCCATAATGGGTGGAGATTCCAAAGACACCTACCTCCCAAGTTTGGTTGCAGAATAAAGATCACTTATTTGAAGGTGAAAAACAAAGCACCGGCTAAATCGTCTCTTTTTTCTTTTCCACTCAGTCTGACCCTGGCCTTTCACCCTCAGAATCTGTCTTCTATCCACCTGATGTATTTATTCCTTGCATTTCACATGGTGCCCTCAAAATTCTCTGACCACCTTGGATTGTATTTTCGTTCCCTTAGCTCGATTATTTTGACAAAGTTCACAGAGACTGCTACTTCAGAAGCTGCAGAAGCCTTCAAAGGCACTTATGAAGCACCTAATCGTACGTGGCACTACACTCGAAACATCTCCAGTAACTATGCCTGTCTTGTTGACCTGACATGCTGCTAGGAGGTCACACAAGAGGATGGATGTGGAGTCTTTTAAACCTAACAAAACTGTGTGAATAGAGTGGACAATTATGTAAGAAGGCAGTAGAATCCCACATACAGAGATCTAGGAAAACCAGAACAATCCATATACAGAGCGTCAGGACAGGTGGCACAAGAGAGCAGGCACACCACCACCAGTTCAGATCCCAGCCAGGCTCTTGTGGGGAAGGTGGTTGACAGGGAGGCTGTGGAGGAAGGGAAGCACGCGTCCTTTACAGATGCCACTGTCTGGGAGCAGAAACAAGAGGAGGAGGCTGGTGGCCGTGTGGAGCATCCGAGGACAGAAGGAGCAGTGCCCACAAGCATGCCCCCTTTTTTTTTTTTTTTAAAGATTTTGTTATTGTGGACTATTTTTTTTTTTTTTCACTTTTTACTCTGTATTGGGATACAGCCAATCAACAATGCTATGGTAATTTCAGGTGAACAGCAAAGGGATTCAGCCATACATATACT
This sequence comes from Neotragus moschatus, assembly GCA_006410615.1. Taxonomy (NCBI): domain Eukaryota; kingdom Metazoa; phylum Chordata; class Mammalia; order Artiodactyla; family Bovidae; genus Neotragus; species Neotragus moschatus. The sequence goes on from SJYA01002862.1 coordinate 114,450, forward strand.
TGTATCTCTTCTATGCAAACTCCCCTCCCATCCAGGCTTCCAGATAACATTGAGCAGAGTTCCATGTGCTCTAAAACAGGTACGAACCATTTTTTAAAGTCTTTATTGAATTTATCACAATATTGCTTATGGGTGTTTTTTTTTAATGGTTTAGTTTCTTGGTTGGAGAAGGCAATGGCACCCCACTCCAGTACTCTTGCCTGGAAAATCCCATGGACAGAGGAGCCTGGTGGGCTGCAGTCCATGGGGTCGCTAAGAGTCAGACACGACTGAGCGACTTCACTTTGACTTTTCACTTTCATGCATTGGAGAAGAAAATGGCAACCTACTCCAGTGTTCTTGCCTGGAGAATCCCAGGGATGGGGGAGCCTGGTGGGCTTCTGTCTCTGGGGTCTCACAGAGTCGGACACGACTGAAGCAACTTAGCAGCAGCAGCAATTTCTTGGTTGCTGGGTATGTGAGATCTTATCTCCCCAACCAGGGATGGAACCTATACCCCTCACACTGGAAGAAGTCTTAGCTCCTGGAACAGCAGGGAAGTCCCCTACAAGTGTGACTTGAAGACGTGACCCCCAGACAGCACTCATACTCTAGCGGTTCCCCAGGGAGCCCAGCTGGTGATGAACATGGTTCTGCAGCTGCTGACAGCTGAGTCTCCTTCTCTTCACATGGGTGGAAAAGAAACACAAAGCCGCCCAGGATAGGGAGAAGGTGAAGGCTATGTAGCCCACTTCATGGCATGAAATCCCCAAATACTGTTTGCTTGCAGGACACAAGAGAGCTGAACTGCGGGTCTTTATTTTATTTAGTAATTAACCTTTTTATTTTGTGTTGGAGTATAGCCAATTAACAACATTGTGATAATTTCAGGTGAACAACACAGGGACTCGGCCATACAAATACATATATCCTCCCTCAAGCTCCCCTCCCATCCAGGCTGCCACATAACATTAAGCAGAGTTCCCTGTGCGATACAGTGGGTCCTTGTTGGTGATCCCTTTTAAATATAGCCCTATCTTTATTAAAAAAAAAAAAAAAAAAAAAAAACCAACAACTTTGAGTGAATCCTAAGTTGGTGCTAAAGTTGGAGAAAAACACTTCATCTGAAATCTTGCCTTGGCTGCTCTTGTTTGTTCATTTATCAAATGTCTACCCAGCGCTGAAGAATTGATACTTTTGAACTGTGGTGTTGGAGAAGACTCTTGAGAGTCCCTTGGACTGCAAGGAGATCCAACCAGTCAATCCTAAAGGAGATCAGTCCTGAATATTCATTGGAAGGACTGATGCAGAAGGTGGAACTCCAATACTTTGGCCACCTGATGTGAAGAACTGATTCAGTGGAAAAGACTCTGATTCTGGGAAAAATTAAAGGTGGGAGGAGAAAGGGATGACAGAGGATGAGATGGTTGGATAGCATCACTGACTCAATGGACATGAGTTTGAGTAAACTCCGGGAGTTGGTGATGGGCCTGGCGTGTTACAATCCATGGGGTCACAAAGAGTCAGACACGACTGAGTGACTGAACTGAATTGAACCCAGTGCCTATCACAGGGGCAGGCCCTCTTCTCTGCTGCTGGGGGCCCCCAAGCCAATGGGACTGACAAACCCTGGCTGTTGTGAGACGGGAGGGTTCTCTCTGGGGTGCAGAGAGGCAAGGGGACAGACACCCTGCAGCAAACCCGGTAAATATGAGGACCACAGAGAATCAATGTTGCAGAAAGAAAGACAATTGGAAAGGATAAGAAGTACTGGGGGTGGGGCTGGGATGCAGGCTCCAGGCCTGGTTCGTCCAGAATGGTTACCAGACCTCAGAGGCCTCACTTGCTTTTCCAAAAACCGGATCTCAGACCTGCTTCTTAGGGTCACGGCCACTTGGATAGAGGTGAGCTCTTCACGCAGTTTGAACAAATAATGCCCACAAAGCCATCACCCTTGATGTTGCTGCTGCTGCTGCTGCTAAGTCACTTCAGTCGTGTCTGACTCTGTGCGACCCCATAGACAGAAGCCCACCAGGCTCCCCCATCCCTGGGATTCATCAGGCAAGAACACTGGAGTGGGTGCCATTTCCTTCTCCAGTGCATAAAAGTGAAAAGTAAGAGTGAAGTCGCTCAGTCGGGTCCAACTCCTAGTGACCCCATGGACTACAGGCTACCAGGCTCCTCCATCCATGGAATTTTCCAGGCAAGAGTACTGGGGTGGGCTGCTATTGCCTTCTCTACCCTTGATGTTAACCCTTTGAATTTTTTTATATGGATATATATAAGATCATGGCATCTGGTCCCATCACTTCATGGGAAATAGACGGGGAAACAGTGGCAGACTTTATTTTGGGGGGGCTCCAAAATCACTGCAGATGGTGATTGCAGCCATGAAATTAAAAGACGCTTACTCCTTGGAAGGAAAATTATGACCAACCTAGATANAGGTTATATCTAAGGTTCATTTCTACCCAATGTGATTCAATCATGGTTTCTGGTTCTTCTGTAAAAAAAAAAAAAAAGCTACTTGTGAAGGAAATCAAACATGATTTTAAGGGGGAAAATAGATCTGGGTCCTGTTGAGAAATATGCCTAATTTTCGCAGGGTAAATGTCATCACGGTTGCAAAGTCACCATCACTGACTCTGTCACTCCTGGTTCACTGTGTCCCAGACCCCAACCTGGAGCGAGCGATGCATCCTTTCATCCAAGCCCCTCAGCAGTTCTGAACATTTCACGAGATCCATTCAAAACAGAGAGATTCATGTTCGCTGGGGAAAAAAAGAATGGGACAATTACCGATTATGTGACTAAAAGCTACCATTCATGAGCAGCCTCCTACCTGCCAGGTGCTTTGCATATCTTTTTCCTAGTCCTCACGACAATCGTGCCAAGGAGCTGGGCAAGTCCTGAGTTCATTTTCTGCTGCTGCCACCAAACAAACTATTACAAACTAAGCAACTTAAGTCGATATATTTCCATGGTCAGGGGTCCAGCCAGGCCCTGCTCAGGGTCTCATGGGCTGCACTCAGGGCATCTTCCAGCCCACCCCTACACACTGCCACCAGTGATAACCCTGGGAGTGACGGCCAGAGCCCCTGAGGTCATAGCAGCGAGGTCCCAGCTGTCCTGCCAGTCTGTCAGCTGGGGTCATTCTATAGCTTGTGGCCTTCTCCACAACAGTGAAGTTTGTTCTGACGTCTGTCTCTTCCTGACTTCTGTCTCTGATCTCTGTACCTTCTTGCCTGATTAGACCGGCCCACCCAGGTGCTGATTCAGTCCTTGATGACTTCTGCAGACCCCTCACTTCTGCCGTCCACCATGAGATAATATGGGCTTCATATCCGCCCCCTACATCCACAGGCACCACCCTACACAGGGGTGGAGACCGCTTACAGCATGTGCGCCAGGAGCAGGAAGCTTTGGGGCCATCGTAGAACTCCACCAAGAGCCCTGTCTCCAGGTGCTGTCTTAAGTGCACGGGGAGCAAAGAAGCTGGAGTGGCACTTAAGTGCCAGCGTCCTAAGTTTAAGCCCTTCTTACACATCACAGCCCCATTCTAACAGCAGACTTCACGCCCCCCCCCCAAACATGCCCAAGGTCATGGGGGCACCCGCAGTTCATAACATACCCCGTGTACATCCCTCTGGAATGTCAATCAACTCCAGGCTGAGCCATCAAACCCAATTACCCAGAACCCAGCTGACACAGACTCCTAATAAAGCCACAGGGAACAGGGAGCCAGGAACTGTCCTCTCAGCTTCCCAGGGGCTCAAACGGTCAAAAACCTGCCTGCAATGCAGGAGACCTGGGTTCGATCCCTGAACTGAAAAGATTCCTGGAGAAAGGAATGGCTACCCGCTCCAGTGTTCTTGCCTGGAGAATTCCATGGACAGAGGAGCCTGGAGCGCTACAGTCCATGGGGTGGCAAAGAGTCGGACTTGACTGAAGCGACTACACAATAACAGACCTATGTAAAAGATTGCGTTTTTCCATAGAATTTCCCATACATTTCTGCTTCTTAGTGCCTGTGCGTGCCTGACACATTATTAGCCTTTTAGAAAATATTTGAAGAGAGACGAGCGGGAAGGGAGGGAGGAGCACGCTTGGGGGTGGGGTTCAGGAGGCTGCAGGGAGCAGCGTGGCTCCCAAACCCGAACCCGCCTGTCGGGCACCGGCAGCGCGGGAGGCGGACAGTCCCGTTGCCTCTGTGTGCGTCTTCTGCCACCTAGTGGTCTCTTGGAGAAACGCCCCTCCCCGGGCGAACCCTGTCTTTTCGCACTATCTCCCACCTGCAGATGGTACTTTTAGACCTGATAAGTCCACAGTCCTCCCTTTTGTGCTGTGTCTTTTTTTTTTTTTCGTTTGCTTTCGTTAGGAACCTTCTTTGGTCATTGTTTTCGAGGCCTGTGCATTTAAAGGGAAATATAAAAAAATAGTATCATGGAAGCCTGGGGCATCACTTAAATCGTCGGTATTTTAGGAGCTCTACTGGTGGGAACAGTGCCTGGTTGATCCGAGTCCCCAACCTGCACGAACACCCCATGCACCCACGTCTGCATCCACCTGGTCAGAGGCTGTCTCCTCCGTGAAACCAGGCGAGCACTCCTGTCCACTCCTTGTTTATCAAGTGCTAGGGGATGGAGGAGCTCAAGTGATCAATCCAACGACAATTCTGTGAGGCAGGCATGATTCTCTCCATATTAGAGCTGGAGGAATCGAGGCAGAGTGAAGTCACAAAGCCAGGACTCTGACCCTCCTGGGCCCTTCACCAGGCCCAGGACCCTCCCCATCACCCCCCAGCCAAAGTGACAGCTCCCCGCTCCCAGGACACCTGTTTCTCTCCCTCATCGCATTTTTTTACCCTGACCCCTGCCTTCAGATCATGCTCCTCTTTGAACCAGAAACTTGAGGTCCATGGGGGCGTGGCCTCCACTGCCTTATCCACACGGAATCCCACGCACAGCGGGTCCTCCGCACAGGTGTGTTCACCCATCCACCAAACTGTGAAACCGCAGTGGCTTCAGGGACCAGGAGGTTGCTACGTCCAAAGGGGGAGCTGCAGGCAGTGTGGATGCCAGCCCAACCAGGATAAGTCAGCCTTGGTTTACAAGTTTTTGGTGAACCGACAAACGGGTGGGAGTAAAGAGGTCAGTTCAGGCGCTTCAGTCTTGAGCAGGTTGAGTAGAGGCACCAGGGAAAACAAGTCTCAGAACCTCGGGGGTCTGGTCGTCTGCAGGGCTCCTCCCCCGGGGCAGGTCGGCCTAGCTGTCCCTGATGAGACTGATCAGAACCCCATGGGCAAAGGAGGGGGTGTTGCAGGATGAGGCAGAGGAAGGCGGTATCCTGTCCTTCAGGAGGAGGAGAGGAGCAAGCCCAGAGTTCTGAGAGAAAGGATCCTAGGCTGCAGATCATTCACGGAAACGTGGGAGGGGAGGGCAGCCAAAACAGTGAGAGCTGGGCCATAGAGAAGGCTGAGAACCAAAGAATTGATGATTTCAAACTGTGGTGTTGGAGAAGACTCTCAAAAGTGCCTTGGATATCAAGGAGATCAAACCAGTAAATCCTAAAGGAAATCAACCCTGAGTGTTCATTGGAAGGACTGATGCTGATGTTGAAGCTCCAGTATTTTGTCTGCCTGAGGTGAAGAGCCAACTCACTGGAGAAGACCTTGATGCTGGAAATGATTGAGGGCAAGAGAAGGGGGCGGCAGAGGATGAGCTGGTTGGCTGGCATCACCAACTCAATGGATATGAGTTTGAGAAAACTGAAGGAGATAGCGAAGGATGCAGAAGCCTGGCTGGCTGCAGTCCACGGAGTCACAAAAGAGCTGGACACGACTGAGTAACTGAGCAACAGGATAGGAAATTAGAGTCAGTGGAAGAAAGGAAAAGAAAGCGATTACGGTTGTGGGCAGACGTCAGGTTCACAACACTGAACAACCAAGCGAGTTGGACGCAGACCTATCTGACCGATGGGACTCTGGGGAGGCCCCGGAGGCCCTGGAGACATGCCCGGCGGTAAGGGACCCTTGGGCACGGTCACTGGCCATTGACCCGTACAGAGCAATGTGGTATTTCACCAACCACCACTCTCACAGGTGTGTGCTGGTTGAAATCTGCACTGGGAATAGGAGAGTGGGGAGAGAGACGCGAATGTTGGGGACCATCAAAGGACAAAGGGTGGTTGGCAACCCTGCGGTCGGGGTGGGGGCAAGCTGCCCGCCTCGCCGTCTGGTGGTCTGGTAGCCTCAGTGGTCATAGCTGCTGACCCTCCCCATCTGGGGAGGCAGGCCTGGCAGGCGCCCCCAGCCAGCTGGCTGGGTGGCAGCCCAATCGCCAAGGCCGGGTAACCAGCTGGTCATCTGGTCCAAAGCCCAGAGTGACGCACTGCCAGGCTGTCCTGGCAGCCTCCACTCCCTCCCCTGGTGCCACCGCCCACACAGGTGGCTCTTCTCCACGTTCCCCCTCCCAACAGTGGAAAACAAAACCCTGCCAGCTGAGAATGGACGGCCGCGCCCCTGCCTCTGGGCTTCAGGAAATGTGCAATCCAGACCACATTCCAGCCCTAGAACTTCTATTTTGAGATGCAGGATTTCTGACTTTCCAAGAAGAAAGCCAGCACCCAGGCCTTTGTGAAATACACATATAAATGGTTTCAGAGTCAGTTGACGCCAGTCCACATCTACATGGAGGTGATGCTCGGAGTCCCCACCAGGTCAGACCGCGTTGTCCCAACTGCACCTTGAGAACGTCAGGGCTGTTTCTAATTACCCACTGTGCTTGGGGAATTCACAGTTCTGCTTTGGGCGATTGGAAGCTATTTCCATTTTACCATATGTGTTTGGCTATCACTAATTGGGGAAAGTTATTTTTAGTATTTCCTCTTCTTTCCATCTTTGCAGATCTGCCCTATTTTGGGGAAAAAAAATCTAGAAAATAGTTTGGATTTTTTTTTTTTAAAGAGCAATGCCAGAGATGCTGTTAAAATTCTACAAGCAACCTTTTCCTGATCAGTGGAGAGGTCAGTAAGGAACCTGGATTCCAAGTCCTGGATTTCCTCCCCCACACCAGTGCTGGCATAGAGAGACAACCAAGGGTTGTCAGGTCAGTGACACTGACCCAGGTCAGTGTCAGGATCTCTGCATCCCGTTCCTGCTCCAGGAAGACCCACAGTCCCTAAATTCAATAACCACACTAGCCCTGGATCTTGCTGTTTTTCTCAATATTTCAGATATTACCTGCATTCCCAAAGAACTCTGCCAAGTTTAAGTATCTTTTGAAAAAATCAATATGAAGAATTCTAATCAGGCTTTAAATTTGTTTTACTTAAACTGTACCCAAAGCAACTTTTATCTATTAATTGGTCATTTGATACACAGCTTTAGAATTATTTTAGTATTTGAATTGAAAGTAATCCCAGCCCACAAATATTTATTTATGTCAACATTAAGAAATACTATTTTCTCATCACTTGGTTTAATATTTTGTTTTTACCTATGATTTACCAAAGTATTTGTCACTCAGTTGTGTCTGAGTCTTTGTGACCCCATGGACTGTAGCCTGCTAGACTCCTCTGTCCATGGAATTCTCCAGGCAAGAATATTGGAGGATCTTTTCAATATAGGGGATCTTTTCAACCCAAGGATTAAACCTGGGTCTCTTGCATTAGCAGGCAGATTCTTTGCAGTCTGATATCAGGGAAGCCCACTTTAGGTGGTGGTGGGAAGTCATGTCTGACTCTTGTGACCCCAGGGACTATAGCCCGCCAGGCTCCTCTGTCCATGGAATTCTCCAGGTAAGAATACTGGAGTGAGTTGCCATTTCCTTCTCCAATTATTTACCAAAAATAATTTTTTAAAAAAATCCAGTTTTTTCATCCAAGTAGACTGGTTGTAGTACTCAAAAACTAGTTGCTATTGAAGCAGCTTAATTTTCTCAGATTTTATTATTCAAAGACTTAAAATTAGAAACTCTTTGAAATATGTGATAACGTCAGAACATTTTAATTAAAGGAGAATTAATGCACTATACACATACTACAATGACCAAAATCCACCAAGTGCTGATGTGGCTGTGGAACAACAAAAAAGTCGCATTCAGTGCTGGTGGGATTACAAAAAGGGTGCAGTCACCACAGCTTGTCCTTTTATTATAAAACCAAACATGCTGTTATCATATGACCCAACAGTTGGGCTCCTTGGTATTTACCCAAACGAATTGAAACTGTGTGTCCACACAAAAACCTGCACACAGATGTTTATAGCCCCTTTAGTCATAATCACTAAATCTTGGAAGCCACTAAGATGTCCTTCAGTAAACTAATGAATAAATGAACTGTGGTCCATATAGACACTGAAATATTACTCAGCACTAAAAAACAATGAGGTATCAAACTACAAAGAGATGTGGAGGAATCTTAGGGTATATTACTAACTGAAAGAAGCCACTGTGGTAAGGCTGTATGATTCCAACTATACGAGATTCAGGAAAAAGCAAAACAATGGAGATAGCAAACGGCCCCGTAGGAGGAGGGAGGGATAAATCAGCAGAGCACAGAGGACTTTAGGGCAGTGAGACTTTACGTGACACTGTAGCGGTGGGTATATGTCATCATACATTTACCTAAACTCAGAAGGTACAATACCAAGTGTGAACCTTAACATAAACCAGGGGCTCTGGATGATAATGATGTCAACAAGGTGCACTGATGATAGTACATGTACCATCTGGTGTGGGATATGGACGATGGGGAGAATCTGTGTATGTGGAGGCTATGAACCTAGAACTCATCTAAAAATATTATAAAACATTTTTTTAAAGAATTAACCAGCTCTTGTTAAAAGACCTGGTAGAAAGTTAAGCTTAAAGCATAACTATAGCTGTATTTTGATCACTGCTGTCTTCCCACTCTCATTCATTATTCTGTGCGTGCAAGAAACTGACGTGCAGAAGGAGAGGCAAAGTTCTTGTTCTCAGATGCTGGGGAGAGACGCTAGTGTCACCATATCCTGCTTGTCTCATCAGCCGTGGGCTGACTTGGCCAAATGCATGCTCTTCCTGGGGGACCCACATCCATTGACCGATCATGGTCAGAGACAGAGGCCCAGCCATTTCAGCCCAACCTGGTACCACTCTGATGGTCGTTTCTGCTCCAGAGCTCTCTGTAGGGCTGCTGTTATTAGTCTGCATTGTAGTTTGACCCTTTCCTCCAAGAAATTCCACTTCCTTCATCTCCTTTCCACAGATAATGGTCCCTAACAGAAACCCTACACATCAAACTCTATCTCAGCATCTGTTTCTGGAAAACCCAGCCTGTGACATCTTGGAAATCAATTACTTAAGTAATAATTGACATAATATATACTCTTACATAACACATTATTGTTAAAAATAGTGTGGTTTAGTTTTATCATAGGGGAAACTGATTCTTTTATATAGTGACTATCAGATTGAAAAATTCATAAGTTGAATACCAAAAAATAAAAGATAGCTGAGTCTCAAAAAGTGTTTTTAACAGCTATTATGCAAATTCATTATCTCCATTGTGTTCCTTCAAATATAAGCCACCTCTTTACTTGGCAATATACTCTTTGTTGGGCTTCTCTGGTGGCTAAGATGGTAAAGAATCTGCCTGCAATGCAAGAGACCCGGGGTTTGAACCCTGGGTCGGGAAGATCCCCTAGACAAGGGAATGGCAACCCCCTCCAGTATCCTTGCCTGGGAAATTCCATGGACAGAGGAGCCTGGCAGGCTACAGTCCTTGGGGTTGCAAAGAGTCAGACACAACTGAGTGACTAACACTTTCAACTTTTTTTCGTATGCCTTGTTATTCACTACCCCCATAACTGCTTTATATTTCTTCACAACATTTTATTTGAATATCTTTATATCTCTATCTGCCTCCCCAGCACCTAGAACAGAGCATGATACACAATAGGTATTCAATAAATATTGGATGAATAGATAAATGGATAGACAAATAAATGAATAAATGACTGAGGGCCAAAGACAGGATAAAACATATTCAGACCAATAACATATTTGACCTCCCTCTTCAGAAAAACGGAGCACGATATTAACTGGCCTCATATGAAATATTCACTATATTTACACAGGAGTATCCAGACCTCTCTGCAAACCACTTTCCTCTGTTCTCTCTCTTCTCCCAGCCTCATGCCTTTGCAGGCCGCGGACTGCAGAGCCTCAGGGAAGCTTACAGGAAGGTGTGTTCAGGGGATCAGGAGCGGTGACAGATGGCTGGATGCCCTCATTCTGCAGATCACTCTCTATCTGTACTGCTTAAAAGCATTTTAACTAGTAGAGGGTGAGACGTGTATTATCTTTCAGTCACAGCACAAGTTTCTTGAATCCCAGAGTAGCGCCCAGTCCCCTAAACCTCCCCCTTCGTGGATCACAGGCTTGTCGTGGTGAAGGCGCTTGCATAACTCAATGAAGCTATGAGCCATGTCTTGCAGGGCCACCCAAGATGAATGGGTCACAGTGAAGAGTTCTGACAAAATGTGGTCCACTGGAGGAGGGAAATGGCAAACCACTCCAGTATTCTTGCCTGGACAACCCCTTGGACACTATGGAAAGGCAAGAAGATATGATGCCGGAAGATGAGCCCCTCAGGTCAGAAGGTGTCCAGTATGCTACGGGGGAAGAGCGGAGAGTGATTACTAATAGCTCCAGTGAAAATGAAGCAGCTGGGCCAAAGCGGGAACTTCTTTCTCAACACCCGGCTGCTGCTGCTGCTGCTAAGTTGCTTCAGTCGTGTCCGACTCTGTGCAGCCCCACAGACGGCAGCCCACCAGGCTCCCCCGTCCCTGGGATTCTCCAGGCAAGAACACTGGAGTGGGTTGCCATTTCCTTCTCCAATGCATGAAAGTGAAAAGTGAAAGTGAAGTCACTCAGTCATGTCTGACTCTTAGCGACCCCATGGACTGCAGCCCACCAGGCTCCTCCGTCCATGGGATTTTCCAGGCAAGAGTACTTGAGTGGGGTGCCATTGCCTTCTCCCAACACTCAGCAGTGGATGGTAAAAGTAAAGTTTGATGCTGTAAAGAATAATATTGCATAAGAACATGCAATGTTAGGTCCATGAATCAAGGTAAATTGGAATAACCACAACAACGCCTGAACCTCATAGTCCATAATCCTCTGGGATGCCTTCTATGCTCCTATTGATGCTGGCTACTTTCAGAAATCAGTGAATACTGTTTCAGAAACGGCAACCCACTCCAGTATTCTTGCCAATCCAAAGCAGAGAAGCCTGGTGGGCTACAGTCATGGAATCGCAAAGAATTGGACATGCCTGAGTGACACACACGCGCGCACACACACACACACACACACATCTTGTTTGGGATTGGACTTTCCCCAACATTAGCTCCCTGGCTTGGAACGTGGTTGGCTCATATTTTTTTGGTCAGACTATTTAAAGACAGGAGAATAAACCTGTAGAGGGTAAGTACAGGTGACACAAGAGGCCGGAGATAGACCTGGGACTTTGATCATGAATCCTAGTCGTCAAAACCTGGCACTCACCTTGTCGTTCTCTGACAGGATGGCAGAAAGCACCACTGATTTAAAGATTTGGTGCTATGGGGAATAACCACGCTCCAATTCCTCCGTGGAAGGAGCTGACCTAAGAATAAAACTGAAGTTCACAGAAAGGCCAACAAGCACTGTCCAGGTTCATATTTTTAAGTTCAGCTGCTGCATCTTTATCACATCTCAAGGCTGTAATTGTCCAAAAGCTTTCTATGTGAAAAAAAAAAGGATGAATATTAGTCATATGAAATCTTTGAGCTATAGGATCTTCCTTAGTTTCTAAATGAACCTTTTCCAGTTTAAGTAATTTGCAGGGGCAGGGGCATGGATTGTCACCTTTTCCATTTTTTCCTCAGAAGGAATTGCTCTTTTTTCCTTTAGAAGGAAATGAGTAGACAGAACAAATACAAAAGACCCCAAATCTCTAAATCAGTAGTTTTAAATTACATAGAGTCAAACTTCTTAAGATATAATTCTACCTGTATTGCTGAAAATAGAGCTGAGAAATCTTTAGTTCTTGGCTTTTTTTCCATTTTTGTAAGCACGTTATCACTTCCTCTATTGTGAAGTGTCTATTATGCAATCCTGTTGGGAATAGCTTTTCCTTCACGAGCAGCTCATCATGCTGTCAGCACAGAGCTCCCTGGAGACCACAGAAAGACTCCAATGGGGAGCATGGGGAGGAAAAAAGGCCCATTTCCCCCAAGGCAGGTGAGTGGAGGAAAGAACTGGATCTATCTTCTCAAGGAGAAGTAGACAGCATGTAAAATCACAGCGTGAAGAACTTGCCGTTCACGCATAACAATCTGTACTCTGTGTGTGTGTGTGTATGTGTGTGTGTGTCACTCAGTCATGTCTGACTCTGTGCAACCCCATGGAGTGTAGGCTACTATGCCCATGGGATTCTGTAAACCATCTGTGGGTCATTCTGGGGCACTGGATGAACGTTGACTCTGACCCAGAACTTGTCTTGCACCAGCTAATGCAGCTTAGAGCAAAGGTAACATTAGGTTAAAGCCAGGTTGACAGATTTCCCGTGGTGTAACAGCAATGATCTATTCATAGTTGCTGGCTAGAGAGTTGTGTTAGAAGGATTTAGGGATTATATCCCAGCTTAGTGGGAAAGAACACTGTGATCAGTGATCAATTAATGATGTCTGCTATGGTCACAAATTTGGACATGTCAGTATTTGGCCTATGTTATAGGTTAACTGACCCTGAGTTAAATGTTTACATTTAATCGGTCAACAAACATTTATTATTACTCATAAACTGTGTGCATGGTCCTTTGTTAAATACAGAGTTTATGCAAAGATGAAAAAGACATAATTCCTAAGGAAGATCCAAATCTAGTCAGGAAGATATAGAAAAATAGACCATTTTAACACAAATGATAATTATATCGACAGAAATGAACACAGGGTATCAAAAGAACATAAGGGAACAAAATATCAATAGAATTTTACAGGTATATTGAGGTGCGGTCATGAATGATTGAGATCACAAAGTTCCTACAAAGAAAAGGAAGAATTAGAGTAGAAAACGCTCACTTTAATCTCTCCTGGGCTTCCCCAGTGGCTCAGCTGTAAAGAATCTGCCTGCAATGCAGGAGACACAGGTTTGATTCCTGGGTCAGGAATATCCCCTGGAGGAGGGCGTGGCAACCCACTCCAGTTTTCTTGCCTGGAGAATCTCATGGACAGAGGAGCCTGGTGGGCTACAGTCCATGGGGTTGCAAAGAGCTGAACACAGCTGAAGCAACTTATCACGCACACACACACACACACTCACACACACACACAGACGGAGAGGAGACAGAAAGGCTGTAGCAGGAAGGCATAACATTGAAGCAGGAGATTAAAAAATAAACATGGATAAGGATATGAGATAAGGCCTGAGATGAATACACAAATGCATGCTGATGCGCCATGAATTTGACCCTTGGCTTTTTTCTCCTAGAAGAGAGAAACGTGACAAACTGATAAGGCTATGTTCAGATAGATGCTCAGAGACAAGGGAAGGAGCTCTGATATGGGCTTCCATGAGAAAGGAATGGGGTAGTGGAGGAGGGCTAGGGCAGAGGACAGCAGGAAAAGACAAACCGTGACTCCTGTGTCCATGGAAACTTCCAGAAAGAGGCCACAAGCAGCCTGACTAGACCAGTCTTAATTGGCCTGTTGTGGCAGTGGGGTGACTGGATCTGAGACATCTGAGGGAAAAACCCCACAACAGTCTTTGTTTGACCACCTTAAGTTTTTATTTTGCCAAATGGTTTATAGAATGTTTTACCCATATGCTCTTGTTACCAGACTTTTCATGTGAATTAGCCAATATTACAAAACATCCTCGGACCTGCTTTTCTTTGCTGGGGTGGGGGAGGGACGGTTGTGGGGGCTGGGTGGGCAGCCTTATTGTGAGTTTCATATGACTTCTGAGAGGAAAAGTTAAAATTTTTGCTAAACCCTTGAGAGCAGGTTCTTATCTCATGCAATATGGCAGGTTCTTACCTCATGCAATATGGCCTTTAGGCTCTCTCGGGGGTTGTTTTCCCTTCGGGGACTTTTCAAGAAGTTGTTTTCCAGGCCGTCGGAATGTGGCCCCGACCAGCCGTTTAGACCTGGTAGCAAACGAGCCTATCCCTGTAAAGGTCAGGACCTGCGCACCAATCAGATTGTTCCCACCCTAGCTGCACCCGTTTGTGGTTTTTGTGCTTAAAAATGCTCTGTAACGACTGTTCGGGGTTCGTTCCTCCCTGGAGGTGACTGAACCCCGGCGCGCCGGCCCAATAAATCCTCCTGCTGTTTGCATTGAATCCGAGTCTCGGTCATCTTTGGAGCGACAGGTCCTAGGAAAAGACTGTAAGGTCTAACACTTCCAATAAGTTTTCTGAATTTTTCAAAAGTGGAGTATGCAGTGTAGTTTATTCAAAAAGGCATTATTTCAGAATTGGAAGAAACTGGTATAAAAGGCAGCCTTATTCTCTCACAGTCAGTTCAGTCGCTCAGTCGTGTCCCATTCTTTGCGACCCCGTGGCCTCCCTGTCCATCACCAACTCCCGCAGTTCAGACTCACGCCCATTGAGTCAGTGATGCCATCCAGCCATCTCATCCTCTGTCATCCCCTTCTCCTCCTGCCCCCAATCCCTCCCAGCATCAGAGTCTTTTCCAATGAGTCAACTCTTTGCATGAGGTGGCCAAAGTACTGGAGTTTCCGCTTCAGCATCATTCCCTCCAAAGAAATCCCAGGGCCAATCTCCTTCAGAATGGACTAGTTGGATCTCCTTGCAGTCCAAGGGACTCTCAAGAGTCTTCTCCAGCATCACAGTTCAAAAGCATCAATTCTTTGGCGGTCAGCTTTCTTCACAGTCCAACACTCACATCCATACCTGACTACTGGAAAAACCATAGCCTTGACTAGATGGACCTTTGCTGGCAAAGTACTGTCTCTGCTTTTGAATATGCTATCTAGGTTGGTCATAACATTTCTACCAAGGAGTAAGTGTCTTTTAATTTCATAGCTGCAGTCACAATCTGCAGTGATTTTGGAGCCTCAAAAAATAAAGTCTGACACTGTTTCCACTGTTTCCCCATCTATTTCCCATGAAGTGATGGGACCAGATGCCATGATCTTCGTTTTCTGAATGTTGAACTTTAAGCCAACTTTTTCACTCNTCCAGTCAAAGCCACGGTTTTTCCAGTAGTCATGTATGGATGTGAGAGTTGGACTATAAAGAAAGCTGAGCACCGAAGAATTGGTGCTTTTGAACTGTGGTGTTGGAGAAGACTCTTGACAGTCCTTTGGACTGCAAGGAGATCCAACCAATACATCCTAAAGGAAATTAGTCCCAAATATTCATTGGAAGGATTGATGATGACATTGAAACTCTAATACTTTGGCCAGCTAATGTGAAGAATTGACTCCTTTGAAAAGACCCTGATGCTGGGAAAGATTGAAGACAGGAGAAGGGGATGACAGAGAATGAGGTGATTGGATGGCATCACAGACTCAATGAACATGAGTTTGAGTAAACTCTGGTAATTGGTGATAGACAGGGAGGCCTGGCATGCTGCAGTCCATGGGGTCATAATGCATCAGACACCACTGAGCAACTGAACTGAACTAAGCTGAAATATACAGCATTTATTGTTTTAGACTTTTTGATGATGACATTCTGACTGTTGTGAGGTGATATCTCATTGTCGTTTTGATTTGCATTTCTCTAATAATGAGAAATGTTGAGCATCTTTTCATGTGCTCATTAGCCATCTGCAGGTTTTCTTTGGAGAAATGTCTCTTCAGGTCTGTTTCCCACTTTTTGATGGGTTGTTTGATTTTCTGATGTTGAGTTGTATGAGCTGCTTGTGGGTTTTTTTTTTTTGAAATTAATTCTTTATCAGTTGTTTCCCTTGCTATTATTTTCTCCCATTCCGAAAGTTGTCTTTTCACCTTGTTTGTAGTTTCTTTTGCTATGCAAAAGGTTTTAAGTTTAATTAGGTCCCACTTGTTTATTTTTGTTTTTATTTCCATTACTCTAGGAGGTGGGTCATGGAAGATCTTGCTTTGATTTCTGTCATCAAGTGTTCTGCCTATGTTCTCCTCTAAGAGTTTGATAGTTTCTGTTCTTAACGTTTAGGTCTTGAATTCATTTTGAGTTTATCTTCATGTATGGCATAAGATAGTGATCTAATTTCATTCTTTTGCACATAGCTGTCCAGTTTTCCCAGCACTACTTATTGAAGATCTGTCTTTACCCCATTGTATATTGTTGCCTCCTTGGGCTTCCCTGGTGGCTCAGACGGTAATAGCATCTGCCTGCAATGCAGGAGATACGGGTTCAATTCCTGAGTCGGGAAGATCCCCTGGAGAAGGAAATGGCAATCCACTCTAGCATTCTTGCCTGGAAAATCCCATGGACGGAGGAGCCTGATAGGCTACAGTCCATGGGGTCGCAAAGAGTCGAACACGACTGAGCACTTTCACTTTCACTTTGTCAAAAATAAGGTACTCATAGATGTGTGGGTTTATCTCTGTGTTCTCTATCTTGTTCCACTGGTCTATATTTCTGTTTTTGTGCCAGTACCATACTGTCTTGATGACTGTAGCTTTCTAGTATAGTCTGAAGTCAGGAAGGTTTATATCTCCAGCTCCATTCTTCTTTCTCAAGACTACTTTGGCTATTTGGGGTCTTTTGGGTTCCCATATGAATTGTGAAATTTTTTGTTCTAGTTCTATGAAAAAAGCCATTGGTAATTTGATAAAGATTGCATCGAATCTGTAGATTGCATTTGGTAGTATAGTCATTTTTACAATATTGATTCTTCCCACCCAGGAACATGGAATATCTCTCCATCTGTTT
>SJYA01002862.1:132962-167129 GCA_006410615.1 Neotragus moschatus
AAGGTCCATCTAGTCAAGGCTATGGTTTTTCCAGTATTCATGTATGGATGTGAGAGTTGGACTGTGAAGAAGGCTGAGCGCTGAGGAATTGATGCTTTTGAACTGTGGTGTTGGAGAAGACTCTTGAGAGTCCCTCGGACTGCAAGGAGATCCAACCAGTTCATTCTAATGGAGATCAGTCCTGAGTATTCATTGGAAGGACTGATGCTGAAGCTGAAACTCCAATACTTTGGCCACCTCATGCGAAGAGTTGACTCACTGGAAAAGACCCTGATGTTGGGAAGGGTTGGTGGCAGGAGGAGAAGGGGACAACAGAGGATGAGATAGCTAGGTGGCATCACCGACTTGATGGACATGAGTTTGAGTGAACTCTGGGAGTTGGTGATGGACAGGGAAGCCTGGCGTGCTGCCATTCATGGGGTCACAAAGAGTCAGACACAACTGAGCAACTGAACTGAACTGATGTGTCAGTGCAATCAACTGTCACACATGTACCATCTAATGGAGGGTGTTTGAAGTGGGAGTGGTATGAATTGGTGGTGGGGGTAGAAAGTATATTGGGAAACCTATGTACCTGACTCTTAATTTGCTGTAAACCTAAAACTTCTCTTTAAAAAGCTGCATCATGTTCTTGTAGAGCAGACCAAGAATTATACTGGTTATGTTTTCTTGTAGTGGCTGTTTTGGTCTGCACCACAGAATACCACAAACTGGAGGACTTGAGCCATGGAAATTCATTTTCTTACAGATTTGGAGACATAATGTCCAAGATAAGGTGTTCTCAGGGTTAGTTTCTGGCGAGGGTCTCTCCTCAGCTTACGGAAGGCCCCTTCTCTGTGTCCTCATGTTGCCTTCCCATTGAGAACACACATAAAGAAAGAGGCTACATCTGCCAAATCTGCATCTGCAAAACGTGGACTTAACATCCCTCTCACAAAGTTAAGAGGATTAAATGAAATTTTGTATGAAAGTAATTGACAAAGTACCTTGAACAGAGTAAGTCCTCAATAAATGGGCATTACAAATATTATCCCCTACAAGGAAACTCTTCAAAAATCTTTATGAATCTGAGATCTTAACAAGAACTAGATATAAAATTGTATTGATTTATAGTCATTTCAATTTTTTCTGCTTTCTGATTGGAAATGATTTACAAAGTTCATTTATTTAAAATTTACTAATGGAGAAATAAGACATGTAACACTTCAATAAACAAATTAATTTTTGATTGAAGTACAAAAATGAATCTAATTCTGCATTATCTAGACAGCTAAGGAGCTGTTCAATATATGTCACATAGTCTTGCTCACCTAATTGCTTGGTCACAGCTGCATAAAATCTTTTTAAAATTCTATGCAAATCACAAGTTTAAAAGCATCGGTTATATGTATGCAGAAAGGCTACAAGAGAAAAGGGACTTTGCTTTACTGTACCCCAAAGAAGGCTACCAGCTCTGAATATTTTACTTCAAAAGCTTCTTTCAAAATACTAAAGAAAAAAAGAGTGAAAGTCAGAGGAGTGTTTTTTACTTGGAGTCTGCAGTCAAGGGCTACTCCTGCTGCCATAGCAACTGGACTGCTAGGTGGCTTTGCAAAGGAAGCATCTCACCAGACCAGCTGCCTGTGGCAGCTGCCCTCATTTGCATCTTTCTCAGTCAAGTTCCTTCCAAAATGTTTCTAGAACATCGATCTCAATTCCGTGAAACCTCAGTTATAACCCCCTCTCTGTTCCTCTCTAGCACACAGCCAGCTCCATTCAACAAAATTCAAACCTTGCTCAGCTCTCCCCTTCCCTTCCTGCCCTGGTAGAAGATAGTGATTTATCATGTGATGAACCGAAGATTGCCAGGGACCTCGGAGATGGCCCTCTTGCATCTTAAAATGGAATGCTGGTCAGAGACCTGTTCAGAGTTTTCGTTTTGAGGCACTGCTACCAATTATTTTAACCAAGACTGGTACTTGGAGAATGGAAGTAGGAAGGGATAGTAGTTGTAGCCTTACACTGTAGTTATTTACACCTGTTTCCAGATGCACTCCCTGTCCCACCTCCTCTTACCCCCCACCCCCGCCATGGGAAAAAAAACTCTGAGGCAGGGTTTCTATGCAGGAGTTTATCAGGGAGCATCACCGGTGCGGGACAGGGAAGCAGGTTGGGGCAGAAAGAGCAGCTCACTTGCATTAGGGGCTCAGCTGACCCTGCCAGGTGCTACGCAGCTGCTACAGCCCTTGAGGGTCAGCCACCCTTTGTCAGGAATTTGGGCAAAATCAGTGTGTCACTGAGACCTACAGCTCAAGGTCATTAGGATTGTAGGAACTCAGAGGCCCCACAGTTTTGCTGGCACCTGGGAAACAAACCACCTGGTGGTGCAGACGGTATTGGGCTATAAGTGTGCAGGCAAACAGAGAATGGCTCATTCAGACGAGGCTGGGTGTGCAGTACAATGAGGACTCCTGTTCTTGCAAATTGCTCCAGAAGCAACTCCAGACTTCTGTCCAGCACTTTGGAGCTTGATGCTGAAATTGTAAAGGATTACTTAAAAGGTGTTCTTCCAGAGAGGAAAGCTCTAGGGCCTGGGTGTTTCTATGCCTACTTCCTGATCAGGAATCCCAGTTATTAATGTATAAAGCTGTGATTTTTGTGTACCATTCACATTGGTCTTTTAAACATTGCTTTGAGCTTACTGTTGAGTTTATTATACTGGGGATTTTTTTTTTTTCCAAAAATGAGTGCAATTTTCCTTAAATTCATGTATACAAAAACAAGGGAAGTTGCTTGAGGGCTGACTCAAATTGTTCTACTTAAAAACACTCTTAAAAATATATAGCAAAGTTATGCTAGTACCATAGTTTTATTTTTCTTTTGTTTTTGAAAGTTTAAGACAAGTCCTTTATAAAGACCAGAACAGTGAATACTGGTGCACTTCAAAAAAATCACTATAAACTCAATTTTTAAATTCTATTTCACATATACAGACACAAAGTTTGGAGAAATACAACAATGAGAACTAAATTCTGTAGGTATTCACTACACTTCACACTGTCTCACTGCCACTGTGCAGTGTACAAAATAAAATGGTTTCATAGTTGATTCAAAAGTAGATGCCAGTGTTTCATGTTTTTGTTTAAAAAAGTAATTTTATATAATTAAAATTTTTATACAAAAAAAACAAAGATTGCTGGGTAGGTTTTGATGGATCAAGTAGGTTCAGGCCCCACTTGAAGGCTGCTAATTACTGGGCTAGTTTTCTATTGCAGCCAAACAAATTCTCACAAACTCCGGACCAGGTCCTCTTCTTGAATTCACTTCTGAACTCCTATCTGGCTTGTTCAGTTGTAGGACTGAGGTTCCTTGCTGACTGGTGGCCAGGGGTTAGTCAGTTCCAGAAGCCAGTCTAATGCCTGTACATTGCCCTCTCCATCTTCAAGGCCAGCAAATGGTGTCAAATCTTCTCCTGCTTCTCTTTCTAACATCCTCTTCTGCTATCAGCTGATGAAAACTCACTGAGGGCTCTTCTTAGGTTAAGTCTACCCAGATAATGTGAAATGCCGAGCTGGATGAAGCACAAGCTGGAATCAAGATTGCCAGGAAAAATATTAATAACCTCAGATATGCAGATGACACCACCCTTATAGCAGGAAGCAAAGAACTGAAGAGCTGCTTCATGAAAGTGAAAGAGGAGAGTGAAAAAATTGGCTTAAAACTCTACATTCAGAAAGCTAAGATCATGGCATCCAGTCCCATCACTTCATGGCAAATAGATGGAGAAACAATGGAAATGGTGTCAGGCTTTATTTTCTTCATCTCTAAAATCACTGCAGGTGGTGACTGCAGCCATGAAATTAAGACACTTGTTCCTTGAAAGAAAAGCTGTGGTCAACCTAGACAGCATATTAAAAAGCAGAGACATTACTTTGTCAACAAAGGTGCATCTTGTCAAAGCTATGGTTTTCCCAGTAGTCACATATGGATGTGAGAGTTGGGCCATAAAGAAGGCTGGACGCCAAAGAATTGATGCTTTCAAATTGTGGTGCTGGAGAAGACTCTTGAGAGTCCCTTGGACTTCCAAGGAGATCAAACCAGTCAATCCTAAAGGAAGTCAACTCTGAATATTCATTGGAAGGACTGATGCTGAAGCTGAAACTCCAATATTTTGGTCACCTGATGCAAAGAACTGACTCATTGGAAGACAGTGATGCTGGGAAAGATTGAAGGTAGGAGGAGAAGGGGTAGAGGATGAGATGGTTGGATGACATCACCAACTCAATGGACGTGAGTTTGAGCAAGCTCTGGGAGTTGGTGATGGACAGGGAAGCCTGGCATGCTGCAGCCCATGGCGTTGCAAAGAGTTGGACACAACTGAGTGACTGAACTGAACTGAACCCAGATAATCTCCCTCCATTTAGTACAGTTATCAACCTTAATTACATCCACAAGATCGTGTCTACCATGAAATGTAAGGTAGTCATGGAAGTAAAACCAGGAATGGAAGGTCCTGGGGCCATCTTGGGACTCTGCCCTTCAGGCCCATATAAAGGACTGAGCAGAATTCTGGAGTGACATGTGCTGTTTCCCACCCACTGGCTTCCTTGTTGATGCTTGGGAGCCAAATAAAAGCAACTTTTCCTTGATTCCTGGAGGGACTGATCATCATGAATCTATCTACACAGATCCAAGAAGCTTTGCTTAGTGAGCAGACCCTGCATTTTGTGGGGAATTGTCAGATCCTCCTGCAGACAAATGTGAGGACATGGCAGTCAGGGCCTTTGAAGTGAAGACCCCCACCCCCACCTGTCAACCTGCAGGACATCACCTGCTGAGTGAACACTTTGAACACCAGTGGGTAGAGGCACTTGTACCAAACCTTGACCACTTGTTGGTGCCAAATGGGAGGGAAATCTGCCTTGGCAGCACTTCCTCCCCAGTGCTATTCCTGATCAGGGGGTCCCTATGACCTTGTAGGATGGGGAAGTACAAGCACATAACACATCGGTTCCTCCCAGATACTCAAGTGCAGATGGAGCAGCAGTACAGTGACTTGGCCCAGATGGCATGCAGCTGAGTTTTTGTTAGCTTCCCCTTCCCTGTGAGGTCCCTGCCCAAACCCCGTCAGTTGAATTCAAGTGCCCTTCTCTCTCCAGGGCCAGGTATGATGGTCATGTGGGTGCCTGTATGCAACACAGCCAGGACAGTCTGAGGCACTCCCTGCCCTGCCACCGAAGTTCCCCAGCGCATTAGATGGGTGTGCTTGATGACACCCATCCCACCTCTAATCATTGCTTTCCTTAAAGCAGCTGAGGGCTGGGGGGATCAGAGGAGAGAGCTGCTGTGGGCCAGTAAGCAAGCACATTTATTTCCAGTTTCAAGTGGCTCCCGTTCAGACTCAAGCAAGCTTCCTTTGCTTTCAGCTCACCTCAAATTCTATGTCCTCGTTGCTGGCACCATTTATGTTTACTCTGGGAACCCTTTGACTTAAGCCCCATTGCCTTCTGGCTGGGTTTATAGGGCATGATATCCTCCCTTCTTCTTGCCTGGAGGAGAGTGGGCAGTGGCCAGTGCACCAGTTGGAAGGCTTCTTCAGTTCTTGCCTCTCAGCCTCTAAACATTAATTAAGAGATAAGGCAGTGAGAGGCACTTACTCCCCACCATCACTACCTTGCAAGAGCATTCACATCCCAATCTCAGAAAGTCTTTGTATCCCAACCCTTGGAACTTTGTTCCTCTTCCAGAAAGCCATGAGAATCCCGTCTTCTCTCCAAAACTGTCAAGATCTGGGGAGGGTCTGAGATTTTACTCTGCTAACAAGCCAACAAGTTAGCGTGTTACTGTACAATATTGTACTTACAGGTGACAATACTGTATCGTACACTTAAAAACTACTGAGTGTAGATCTCATGTTGTGTTCTTACCACAATAAAATAAAAACTGTAAAGAACTCGAAGGAAGAGGAGGAGGATAAGACGAAAAAAAAACCCTTCCCAAGGTCTTTATCCTCTTCATTTTTCAATCAGGGAAATAGAGGCATGATGGTTATGAAGCTGGACTCTAGAGACACACCTCCTGGGTTTGAATCCTAGGTATTTTTCATTTTGTCTAGCTGTGTGACCTTGCTTACTTTAAAGTAACCAAGTTACTTAGCAGCTCTGATTCCATATCCCCAGCTATAAAATGAGGATAATGGTATCTGTAGGTCTGCTATAAAGATTAAAGATGTCAACCCATGTAAAGACACTTAGACCCTGGCACTCAATAAATTATTAGTGCATGAGATCCAGAATAAATGGTTAAAACAATGACCCATTCAGAACATGTAAACCAATTAATCTTTGTTCTTAAAGGAACAAAACATTTGTACAAGACTTTCTCTCAATTATTTTAATCTACTGACCAAACGGCAGTAATGGTGGATATCCATGTTCTTCTAGACAAGAAGGAATGGGCTTGGGTTGATTGATGCCTGCTGTCTGCTCGGCACAGTGTCAACAGTTTTACATAGATTGATTGTTTTATTCTGTTCTCACAACAAGATGGCAAACTGGGCATTTTGCCCCCATTTTTCTGAAGAGTGAAATTTGCCCCAAGGTTGAGTACTTTGTTCCAAATCACAGCGCCCAGCAGGTCTGGATATGAATTCAGGTCCGTCTGACGGCAGCACACAGTGTATTGATGCAGGTGTCCACAGCTGTTCTGGAGGCAGCCACCTCATTTCCTGGAGCCACGGAAAAGAACAGAGATCATTATATATAGTTGAAAGGGTGCAGTGCTAGGAAGAGGTACAGTGCCAGTTGAAGGAGTTACTCATCAACTGTCCCAGATTTCATGGGTGTTTGTCTAGGTGCAATACTCCAGGTGACCAGATCTTTCCCTTGATCGTTAACTAACATGTCCTACAAGAAAGTGAATTAGAAAAAAACAAATGTGTTGGGACTTGAAGGATAAATTAATATAGATGCCTCAGAAAAGATGGGATAGGGCAATTACGTTTGTAATTTGGGGACATAAAATGACCAAAAAAGGCACTATCGCTAGTGCTGAACTTTATTCAGATGTTGAATAAACTACAATTTAGTGAAACCCCAAAGCGATGGCACCTGACTCCAGTACTCCTGCCTGGAAAATCCCATGGATGGAGGAGCCTGGTAGGCTGCCGGGTCCAGCCCCGGTGGATCCAGGGAATTTGAAGCGGAGACGGAGTCGGCGTCCTAGGAAAAAACTTATTTAACTACAGATATATAGAGAGATTAGAAACAGGTAATGTAGTAGGAAATATTAGTGGAGAAAAAGAGGCTGAATAACTTGGTTTACGCGGAATACCAATAAAGCTTCGAGACAAGAAGCTTGCACCACCTACGTAGGCCACCGGCACCCACTTGAATATCGGAAGGTGCCCTGCCTTGGGCTCCTTCTTGCGTGGATCTTAGATGCCAGGGAAAAATTAGCAGGCTTAATGGGCACCCACACTCCAGATGGGAATTCAGCCAGAAAAGGGGAGAAAAGAGCGACATGGGGGAGCCCAGCATCGGTGCAAGACTCAAAAGACTTTATTTTCAAAATCAGCTTATGTACCCCAAGTTGTACATAAAGAAATAATGGAATATGCAGAGTTATACAGGGGCAGCACACCTGACCCTCATTGAAACCAGGCTTTCTTTTTGCATACCTTCCCGTATACAAAAGGTCTCAGGTGGTTTACATTATCTTCTGGCCAAGAGGCCTGTTAACATTTTTATGGCTCTCTTCCTAGATAAATGTCTATCAACCAGAAAACTCTTTTTCCCTAGAAGTGTTTTTTCTTTACTCTGCATCACCCTCAAAGTACTAAGTAAAGTTAAATTTCTGTAGAACAAAGGTGCAGTGGGTTATAACAAAGGAAGTACTTAAAGATCTAATGTTGCCAATACCAGGTCTACTATCTGTTTTTTCTATATACCAAGTATATCTACAAATAAAAGGAAAATTTGGCAGCAAGTATTGGCTCAACAAATGAAACCTTTAAGCAGTCCTATTCTAATGATTTTGACTCCTCAGAAGCCCCTACATTCCTAGGATGTTTTAAGCTTCCTGTGCCTCTCGGGGTCGGGAAGCCACAAACAATCACACGTGCAGCTGTAAGAGTCCTGCAGGTGGGCTAGAAAGCCATCAGAGGGGTTTTTGGATTGAAACACTCTTATTATGCCCAGGAGATTTATTATCTAAAAGCTCTAAATTAAATTTTTCCAGAAAAAGGCGGGGACAGCCCCCTGTTAATGTCAGAAGAGTAGGTGGAAAGCGTAACACAGATAGCAGGCAGACTCTGGTTTTTTGGGGTGGATGTTCAGGAAATTCCAGGGGGAACCCTTGAGGCCTGACTCGCCTTGCCCATCAGGCCTCTCCACATGACCTTGTCATGGGTAGAATCTCCCGTGCTGGCTCCCTGCAGTAGGCTGCAGTCCCTGGGGTCGCTAAGAGTCAGGCACGACTGAGCGACTTCACTTTCACTTTTCACTTTTGTGCATTGGAGAAGGAAATGGCAACCCACTCCAGTGTTCTTGCCTGGAGAATCCCAGGGATGGGGAGCCTGGTGGGCTGCTATCTAGGGGGTCGCACAAAGTCGGACGCAACTGAAGTGACTCAGCAACCTATTCTCAAAAAGATGAACTCCCCAGTTAGGTAGGTGCCCAATATGATAATGGAAATCGGTGGGGAACAAACTCCAGAAAGAATGAAGAGATGGAGTCAAAGCAAAAACAACACCCAGTTATGGATGTGACCGGTGATGGAAGTAAAATCCGATGCTGTAAAGACCAAACTGCATAGGAACCTGAAATGTTAGGTCCATGAATCAAGGCAAATTGGAAGCGGTCAAACAGGAGATGGCAAGAGTGAACATCAACATTCTAGGAATCAGCGAACTAAAATGGACCAGAATGGGTGAATTTAACTCAGATGACCATTATATCTACTACTGTGGGCAGGAATCCTTTAGAGGAAATGGAGTAGCCATCGTAGTCAACAAAAGAGTTTGAAATGCAGTACTTCAGTGCAATCTCAAAAATGACAGAATGTTCTCTGTTTGTTTCCAAGGCAAACCATTCAATGTCACAGTAATCCAAGTCTATGCCCCAACCAGTAATGCTCAAGAAGCTGAAGTTGACCAGTTCTATGAAGACCTACAAGGCCTTCTAGAACTAACACCCACAAAATATGTTCTTTTCATTATAGGGGACTGGAATGTAAAAGTAGGAAGTCAAGAAAAACCTGAAGTAACCAGAAAATTTGGCCTCAAAGTACAGAATGAAGCAGGGCAAAGGCTAACAGAGTTTTGCCAAGAGAATGCACTGGTCATAGCAAGCACCCTCTTCCAACAACACAAGACTCTACACATGGACATCACTCGATGGTCAATACCAAAATCAGATTGATTATATTCTTTGCAGCCAAAGATGGAGAAGCTCTATACAGTCAGCAAAAACAAGACCAGGAGCTGACTGACTCAGATCATAAACTCCTTATTGCCAAATTTTGACTTAAATTGAAAAAAATAGGGAAAACCACTAAACCATTCAGGTATGACCTAAATAAAATCCCTTATGACTATACAGTGGAAGAGACAAATAAGGGATTAGATCTGATAGGCAGAGTGCCTGAAGAACTATGGACAGAGGTTCATGACATTGTAGAGGAGGCAAGGATCAAGACCATCCCCAAGAAAAAAAAATGCAAAAAGGCAAAATGGTTGTCTGATGTGGCCTTACAAACAGATATGAACTGGAATGACCCAGAGGGATGATATGGGGAGAGAGGTGGGAGAGGGGCTCAGGATAGGGAACACCTGTACACCCGTGGCGGATTCATGTTGATGGGTGGCAAAACCAATATAATATTGTAAATAATTAGCCTCCAATTAAAATAAGTAAATTTATATTTAAAAAAAATAACAGCTATGAAAAGAGAAGTGAAGGGCAAAGGAGAAAAGGAAATTTGAATTTGAATGCAGAGTTCCAAAGAACAGCAAGGAGAGATAAGAAAGCCTTCAGTGATCAATGCAAAGAAATAGAGGAAAACAACATAATGGAAAAGACTAGAGATCTTTTCAAGAAAATTAGAGATACCAAGGGAACATTTCATGCAAAGATGGGCACAATAAAGGACAGAAATGGTATGGACCTAACAGAAGCAGAAGATATTAAGAAGAGGTAGCAAGAATACACAGAAGAACTATACAAAAAAGATCTTCACGACCCAGATAATCACGATGGTGTGATCACTCACCTAGACCCAGACATCCTGGAATGTGAAGTCAAGAGGGCCTTAGGAAGCATCACTATGAACAAAGCTAGTGGAGGTGATGGAATTCCAGTTGAGCTATTCCAAATCCTAAATGATGATGCTGTGCAAGTGCTGCACTCAATATGCCAGCCAATTTGGAAAACTCAGCAGTGGCCACAGGACTGGAAAAGGTCACTTTTTATTCCAATCCCAAAGAAAGGCAGTGCCAAAGAATGCTCAAAATACCACACAATTGCACTCATCTCACACACTAGTAAAGTAATGCTCAAAATTCTCCAAACCAGGCTTCAGCAATATGTAAATCGTGAACTTCCAGAAGTTCAAGCTGGTTTTAGAAAAGGCAGAGGAACCAGAGATCAAATTGCCAATATCTGCTGGATCATGGAAAAAGCAGGAGAGTTCCAAAAAAAATCTTGTTTTATTGACTATGCCAAAGCTTTTGACTGTGTGGATCACAGTAAACTGTGGAAAATTCTGAAAGAGATGGGAATACCAGACCACCTGACCTGCATCCTGAGAAATCTGTATGCAGGTCAAGAAGGAACAGTTAGAACTGGACATGGAACAACAGACTGGTTCCAAATAGGAAAAGGAGTATGTCAAGGCAGCATATTGTCACCCTGCTTATTTAACTTATATGCAGAGTACATCATGAGAAATGCTGGACTGGATGAAGCACAAGCTGGAATCAGGATTGCTGGGAGAAATATCAATGACCTCAGATATGCAGATGACACCACCTTTATGGCAGAAAGTGAAGAACTAAAGAGCCTCTTGATGAAAGGGAAAAAAGAGAGTGAAAAAGTTGACTTAAAACTCAACATTCAGAAAACTAAGATCATGGCATCTGGTTCCATCACTTCATGGCAAATAGAGGGGGAAACAGTAGAAACAGTGACAGACTTTATTTGGGGGGGGCTTCCAAATCACTGCAGATGGTGACTGCATCGTGAAATTAAAAGACACTTGCTCCTTGGGAAAAAAGTTATGACCAATCTAGACAGCTTATTAAAAAGCAGAGATTACTTTGCCAACAGAGGTCTGTCTAGTCAAAGCTATGGCTTTTCCAGTAGTCATGTATGGATGTTAGAGTTGGACCGTAAAGAAAGCTGAGTGCTGAATAATTGATGCTTTTGAACTGTGGTGTTGGAGAAGACTCTTGAAATTCCCTTGGACTGCAAGGAGATCCAACCAGTCCATCCTAAAGGAAATCAGTCCTGAAGGACTGATGCTGAAGCTGAAACTCCAATATTTTGGCCACCTGATGTGAAGAACTGACTCACCGGAAAAGATTCTGATCCTGCGAAAGACTGAAGGTGAGAGGAGAAGGGAACGACAGAGGATGAGATGGTTGGATGGCATTACTGACTCTAATGGACCTGAGTTTGATTAAATTCCAGGAGTTAGTGATGGACAGGGAGATCTGGTGTGCTGCAGTCCATGGGGTCACAAAGAGTTGGACACGACTGAGGGACTGAACTGGACCTATTCTCTGCCATTTGGGACATATAATGGAGGTTTTATGGAGACACTGTTTCAAATGTTCAGTAATAAAACCAACCATCCACAGTTAGAAAAGTAAATGAAAGGGGAAAAAAGTCTTCTTTTGCTGTAGAACTATTTGTTATACTAAGGGATTCAGGATATATTTCATTTATCAGCTTATGTAACTCTTACATGCTATTTTCACTTTGTGGTAAGGGAAAAACGGGATAAGAACAAGATGATCTTTCCATTTCCAAACAGAAAACAGGAAGAATGAGCACTGCCTTCTTTTGGTTATACAGTACAGTAATCTTACATTGTTAACACTGAACATCTGGCAGAATGTGTTGTCATGACCAAATGAGCAGAGACACTTAACCTGGCCTGAGTCAAGTTCTAGACTTCTTCCTCATAATATCTTTCTCCTGCAAAGTAATCGCAAGGGTTCCAAACTCAGATCTGTCCTTCAATCATAGAGATATAGTGCTGGTGGGTAGTTTAGGTTCTTTTGCAGACAGCTAACAGTGCTGATCATATTTAATCATTCTAAAGCATTCGGAGCAGATGAAAATGAAAGAGACTCAGAGAATTTTTTGTTTAACCATTAGAGCCAATTTCACAATTGCACCAGGGCCGAGAACTTGAGAGAGAGGCTGGGCTTCCTTAGATGAAGAATGCTGTGGCTGGAGGAGGGGCAGGGGGCAGATGGGGCCCATGTACCCCTGCATGGCTTCATCTACACCCAGCAAAGGAGGAGGAATAGGAGGTCTGGGCTCAGTATTGGCACATTCTGGGAGTGTCCTGCGTTCTAGGGAAACTGTGCTACATTAGAAGGAAGCCTTGAGAAGTTTACCAGGAAGTCCTGTCTGGGGCCAGCCTCTCTGCATTAGCTCCGGGAACACCATGGTCACCAGTGGGGTATGATGTGTGTTGCATTAACAAAGGTCCTGAAGAAAAGACTCAGTGAGTAGGTGGAGGGTATATATATATATATGTATTTTAAAATTGAAGAATAGTTGATTTACATGTTGTGAACATTGTAAGGTGTATAGCAAAGTGATTCAGTTACATATATGCTGCTATTTAGTTACTAAGTCTTGTCTGACTGTTGTCTGACTCTGCAACCCTGTGGACTGTAGCCCGCCAGGCTTCTCTGTCCATGGGATTTCCCAGGTAAGAATACTGGAATGGGTTGCCATTTCCTTCTGCAGGGGATCTTCCTGAACCAGGGNTAGCAAAGTGATTCAGTTACATATATGCTGCTATTTAGTTACTAAGTCTTGTCTGACTGTTGTCTGACTCTGCAACCCTGTGGACTGTAGCCCGCCAGGCTTCTCTGTCCATGGGATTTCCCAGGTAAGAATACTGGAATGGG
Organism: Neotragus moschatus; assembly: GCA_006410615.1. Classification (NCBI taxonomy): domain Eukaryota; kingdom Metazoa; phylum Chordata; class Mammalia; order Artiodactyla; family Bovidae; genus Neotragus; species Neotragus moschatus. The sequence goes on from SJYA01002862.1 coordinate 146,089, forward strand.
TTGCCATTTCCTTCTGCAGGGGATCTTCCTGAACCAGGGATTGAACCCGGGTTTCCTGCTTCCCAGACAGATTCTTTGCCACTGAGCCACCTGGGAAGTCCTATACATATATAAATTCAGGTTTGTCCTATATATATATATATAAATTCAGGTTTATCTGTATATTCAGGTTTATGTATATATTCCTTTTCAGATTCTTTTTCAGTATGGTTTATTATAAGATATTGAGACTAGTTCCCTTTGCTATACAGTAGGCCCTTGTTCATCTGTTTTATATTTAGTAGTATATATCTGTTATTCCCAAACTCCTGGTTTATCCCTCCCACCTTCCCCTTTGTAATCATATGTTTGTTTTCTATGTCTGTGCATCTTATTTCTGTTTTGTAAATAAGTTCAGCTGTATCATTTTTTAGATTCCATATATAAGTAGTATCATATGATATTTATCTCTGTCTGACTTACTGCAGTTAGTATGGTAATCTCTAGGTCCATCCGTGTTGCTGCAAATGGATGGCATTATTCCATTCTTTCTATGACTGAATAGCATTCCGTTGTATGAATACACCACATCTTATCATCCATTCATCTGTCAGCGGACATTTAGGTTGTCTCGTGTCTTGGCTACTGAAAATAATGCTGCTGGGAACATTGGGGTGCATGTATCTTTCCAAATTAGTTTTTATCTTTTCCAGATATGTATCCAGGAGTGGGATTGCTGGATCTTATGGCATCTCTATTTTTAATTTTTTAAGGAAATCCCGTACTGTTCTCCAAAGTGGCTGCACCAATTAACGTTACCAGCAAGAGCGTAATAGTGTTCCCTCTTCTCCATACCCTCTCTAGCATTTGTTAGTTTTAGACTTTTTTTGGTAAACTTTTTTAATGATGGCTATTCTGACTGGTGTGAGATGAGTCGGTCCGTCAGTTCAGTTCAGTTGCTCAGTCATGTTCAACTCTTTGCAACCCCGTGGACTGCAGCACACCAGGCTTCTCTGACCATCACCAACTCCCAAAGCTTGCTCATACTCATGTCCATTGAGTTAGTGATGCCATCCAACCATCTCATCCTCTGTCATCCCCTTCTGCTCCCACCTTCAGTCTTTTCCAGCATCAGGGTCTTTTCCAAGATGAGTAGAAAGTATGTATCTTTAAGAAGAGACTTGGATTTGAAGAAGTTTGGAAAGGAAATATCCCCTTAGATTGTGCGTGGATCCACAGAGGAAAAGGTCATCTGGAGAGCAGGAAACAGAATGTAAAACCCAGATGAGAATTTTAGGAATGTTTGGAATAAAAAGGTATTTAGCAGCTTCCACGGCTTAACACCTCTTTTGCAAGAGATCTGATTCAAAGACTGTTTGCAATTACTGTGTTTTTGTTGTATGACATGATAGCAAGAGAAGATGGAAATAATTAGGGCTTAATTTGGATGCCAGGGTTCCAGATTTCAGATTGGAACATCATGCCTGTCCTTCAGTATGGACACCTGGAAGAGTGCATCAGAGGGGTAAGTAAGAAATGTTGAAAACTGCGTGTGAGAGGAGACGTTTTTCTGACTCGGCTGACGCCAAATGAGAAACGGAAGCCCCCGTGTTGTAGAGGTTGGAGCTCCCTACTTCGTGTCAAAGTGGCTGCTGAGATCTCCACATTTCGTTGTGTATCCATTTTCTTATCTCTTTGGGATGGCAGCGTGTTCAGAGGGATAAAGATAAGCACTGGATTTAATATTTCCTTCTTTCTTGGGGGAAATAACACGAGACCAGATGACCCAGATCGCCATCGGCCTACTTCCATACCATTTGTCTTGGTGCGCCATTCCGACCCACCCCTTCATTCCTCTAAGAACAGATTTTGACCAACTGGAGCCCCAGGACAGACACCTGAGGAACTCCCTGGGGGGAGAGACTTTTCCCTTCCCTCACTCCCACAAGTTGTGATGTTGATTCATCCGTGAACTCTTTGTATTGATGGTTCTAGAAGCACTGGCATGCTTGCCCTCCCTTGTCAATGTTGAAATCACCTTAAAAGGATGCACTCCAATAGGGGACGAGAGACTGACTGCACTGTGCAAAGTAGAAAGGTTAGAGTTGCAGTTCCGCAGGAATTTGGTACATTTCTAAGTTAATGCTCTGCATCTTTGAGAGACTGACCTGTGTTCCCTTAGCTGGTCAGCGGTTTTCCAGGGCCCTGTGCTCCCTAGCACCTGCTGTGGGTATCTTCTGGCTGGGGCCTCTGAGCATCAGATCCACAGAGGGTGGGGGGGCTCCCCAGGAATGGTGGGAGTAGGGAGGCTCAGCACTCCAGCAGCCTTGCCAGTCTTCAAGTTCTTAAAAATAAGTGCAAATGGATTTTGTTTGTAAAAGTAAAGGTCTCACGTTTTTTGTGGCCTGGTGACTCATCCCTCTCTAGACAAAAGGGAATAAGGATTCCCTTGGTTTTCAGCAGCCATTATCTGCCACCTTTATTCTGAAAATGATCTTTCCACCTGTCCTTCGTTTACTCAATCTTGAGGACTGTAGAGTGGGCTCCCATTTACAACATGAGGGAGGAAAGGAACACTGTGTAGACAAACTAAACACTTGCCCAAGCCCTTCCACTCCTCGGGGTCAGTTTTGTTCACTTGCCCCATCAAGTGCTTCATTCCGGAGAAGGTCTCCACAAGGAGACCGGTCCCTCCCTGCCGGCCGGGCCACCTACCCTGACAGCTTTCCTGCTTCATCCCATGCTACCCCTCCACCTGAGTGGGGCTCCCACAGCCCCTCTGAGAGGCACGGTCTGCCCGCATGAGTGAAAGACTGATACTTTACCCAACTCAGACTCTGACTAGCTACCCTGCTCCTGTTTCCTAGAGGCTGGCAAAAGACAAGACTCTTGCCTGGAGAATCCTAGAGACAGAGGAGCCTAGTGGGCTGCTGTCTATGGGGTTGCACAGAGTCAGACACGATTGAAGCGACTTAGCAGCAGCAGCAGCAGCAGCTGGGGTCAGAGACCAAGGACTTTGGTGCTGACAGCCCAGCACGCAACGTCCCCGCTTTGCATGAGTTCCCTTTNGACAGAGGAGCCTAGTGGGCTGCTGTCTATGGGGTTGCACAGAGTCAGACACGATTGAAGCGACTTAGCAGCAGCAGCAGCAGCAGCTGGGGTCAGAGACCAAGGACTTTGGTGCTGACAGCCCAGCACGCAACGTCCCCGCTTTGCATGAGTTCCCTTTGCCCCCATGTAGCACAAGGATGGCACCAGCACGTGCAGGAGAGGGACCAGAGTCGAGCGCCTGCACGTGACCAGGCAGCAAGCAGTTCCTGCCCCCGCGCAGTGACCTGCTTCCTTCAGGGGACAGCTCTGCCTGTCAGGCGCCCTCAGCACAAGCTTGCCGGGTGTCCAGGGCCCACGACAGGCTGCCTGTCCCAGCAGGGCCTGAGGACATGTCGTCATGCCGGCTTCCCTCCAGAATGATCTCATGCTAAAGCCTGCAGCACCAAGTGCTGGAAGCCCGGGGCTGGCTCATGAAGGCCCATGGCATGTTGAGTTCTTGCTGAAGGAAGATGGGACGGTGGGACGTCCATCTGTCTCCCTATGTTTAAACAGAAGCACTCCAAACCCCGCCCCCCCAACCCTGCCCTGGTTTCAGTTCCCACCAGACTGTTACATAAACCCTCAGTTCCTGTTCAGTGGTAATACTAAAAAAGAAACAGCACCTCCTCTCCAACGTGGATGGAGAATTCAGCATGAGAAAAGGAAGNCCCTATGTTTAAACAGAAGCACTCCAAACCCCGCCCCCCCAACCCTGCCCTGGTTTCAGTTCCCACCAGACTGTTACATAAACCCTCAGTTCCTGTTCAGTGGTAATACTAAAAAAGAAACAGCACCTCCTCTCCAACGTGGATGGAGAATTCAGCATGAGAAAAGGAAGTTATGTACAATATAAAACTGGACCCCAGCATGTCCGAAACCAGACTTCTGGTTGTGTTCACAGCCGGGGTGGCTCTCGGTCCTACCCTCTCCTCCCTCCTGGCCTTACCGCCCCGAGGGACAGGTGGAAGCCTGCCCACATGCCTTCCCCTGGAGCCCTAGTGCTTCTTGCTGGGTGAGTAAGTGGCCCACTCCATGTTGTGTGGCTACAGCCTTTACCTTCTCACATTGGGGTCCTTGTTGAAAAAGGATGAAAAGTCAGATCCTATCGCTTTTCTACTCAAAACTTCCCACTTTTTCTGAACACAGCCAGACTAAAAGGACCTGCCTGGTTCCACACAGCCTGCCTCTCTATCTGACCCTGACTCCCCTCCTCACTGCCTCCACTCCCACTCCCATCACTCTGGCTTTCTGCCCACCTGCCCCTGGACACACCGCTGCCCAGGGCCCTCGAGCTACTGCTGCTCTGCCTGGTACTCCCTGACCCCAGATGCCAAAGGGTTCCCCTCTGCTTCCTTTCAGGCCACCCTGACCCCAGCCCCCTACTGCATGTTCATCTGTGGCACTTGTCACCATTAGACACACAACAGACGTTTACTTCCCTCCTTCCTCTGTTCCAGGAGCCAAGGACACTGCAGCCACACAGTGACTCCCAATGAATATTGTTAGATTCATTAATTCAGCATTGCTTTGTGTACTTAATTGAAGTGAAGCATCTTTTAAACTTTACTGAATATCTTCTCATTATGCCAAACTCTCCTCTAATTATTACCATTGGGAATATATTTCACAGAATTGTATGTACTTACACACCTTTTAAAAATTGCTGCCTTTTCATGGACTATCGTTTCATCTGCGCTTACCTCTCTGGTGCCCAGTCTGTATATGACTTTCTCACCCTCCTTTGTTCACCCTGTTTCTCTGCTTTTCCTGGTGATTTGTCTTCCTTCAAACAGCAGAGGGTCCAATAAGCCATCAAATGGAGGCTTTCCCTGCAGACCTGGGGTCAGAGTCAGTTTTTCTCATCATTTTCCCTCAGTATCTCTCAAGGCTCCCTCTGCCTCCTCTTGTCTTCCGTTCCCAGAGGCTGTGTGTTTCTGTTGGTTTTGAGTTGGCAGAACGGGGAACATAGGTGATGTGGGCAGCTTATGATTTCTTTTCCCAAAGGTCACAGAACTCCGCCTACGTGCCACACTGTGACCATCACTCTTGTTGACCTTCCTTCTCCCTCCTCTCCCGACAGATCATGGGAGGCAGGACCCTTAAAAGAAAAACTTGCTTCAGGTTTACAAAAAACAAGAGCTAACAGCTACTGCACATTAAGTCCTGACCATGTGGCAAGCTTTCTGCACACACACATCTTGTCTCTGCCACACACCATGGGCTTGGTCCCAAGGCCACCTCTGGCTGGGCAGGCTGAGCGCCTTGTCTGAGGGACCTGAGTACTGGATGGAGGAACAAATTTTTTTCTTCCTTTCAAGAGTAAAAATTTTGCTTTTGAAGAACTTCATATGGACATTTTAAAGAGAGTCCCATACGAAAGCAAAAACATCACCTTCCCCTCATCCCAGGAATGAATTTAAAAGGCAAAATATTTCTTTTTAAATCACAGCATTTGAATGTTTGGCACTAGCATTCAAAATCTAAGAAAGAGGGAAAAAAGCATTTTTATGTTTCAGGTTTCTTTGGTTGGGGTTCTCCCCATGGAGTTGTGATAATAATATTTCATCTTTCAACTCGTATTACCAAAACAGTCAAAATTAGGGGGAAAGTACCACCTAGCAGTTTCTGGAACCAAAGAAGTCCCTAAAGTCTTCCTTCCAGGCATCCCAGGATCTCAGCTTGCTAGAAAACTGGCTGGCATGTTCCTTCTGTAGTTGACTGTTCATAAGAAATAATCACAAATGCTGTAAAGTCAAAACCTTGGACAGTTATTTATTCTTCCATTTTACTGTTTGAATGTTTCTTTGGCATTGCTAAGCTCATGGTCTGCTCTGTGCCTTGTTTTAGTCTTTGGAATCATCCTAACATTCTTTAGGTCTCCTGCTGATGGTGGAGATCCTTGGGGGCCTGGTGTTATTAAACCCTGGTACAACCACCCTGCAACTCTGGTCAGGGAAGCTGATGGCAGCTGCCTGAGAAACCCTGTGTTGAGACTGGCCGTGTTTGGTCCTTGTCCTTGAAGGAAGGTGCCTTTACTAGTCCCCAAGGTTTTGCTCTTGGGCGACCCCACCCCGTCTGGTTTGGGTTGAACGCAGGGAAATCTCCTCAGACATGGTCCCAGGAAGGTCAGGTGGGCTCACCCATGAGCCTAGTAGTGGGACTCACAGGCCATGTAGGACCTGCCTCTCTCTATCCTCCACTCAGCCTCCAGCCCAAGACCAAGCTTTCTAGCATCCCAGCAGGCCCCTGAGGACAGCAGGTGTACCAGCTCCTGCCCTGGTGCCTGGGCTTTCCACCAGAGCAAGGCCCCAGGGCTCCTCTCCTGGGAATCAAGCTAGCTAGAGCCTGAACTGACTGGGACACATCCTCCTCCCTTAAGCAACCCTTCCCAGATGTGGCTGCACCTCTGGCTCTTAGAAAGCGTAGGCTGCTGTCTTCTCCCTCTACCCTTTCAGTTTGTCCAGAACATTCATCCCAGGCCTCTGAATCTGGGCTCCTCTTTGCCACATTGTCTGCTGGCATCTGGGGCCATGAGGGCCTAGTGACCACAGTGGCAGGTCCTGCTTTTGGGGAACCCACCCGCCTTGCACGTGAGCACCAACAGCAGCTGCTACTTCCTGTGTGAAAGCTCAGCCCTGAGGAGACCCTCCACCAAGTCAGAGTATCCAGCCAGGGGACTTTTCTAGCTGTGAGCTGTCTGCACAACAAAGATGACTAGACCAGGGACACTTGGACCCTCCCAGCCCAGTGATGGGTTCTCCTGCCCTGGCTCTCTGTGAGAATTCATCTGTCAACCCCACAGGAGGACTGTCCCACAGAAGAGACTCCACCAGAAACGAGAGTTTCACACCCAAGTCTTTCATATCCTGTGCTCACAATTTTGTCAGTGTTGAGTATGCCCTATATTACTGTTTTTTCTTTGAATCGGCTCAGTTTTTCACTTTTAATTTACTTCTCTGTTGTCTCAAACACTGTCATTTCCATGATTAATGATCTGAGGTGCTAGTTATATCTTTTCAAATACACACTAACTAAGCACCTAATTATGAGAACGGGAGTCCATCTGTGTCAATATAATGTTCAGTTACTCAATTGTGTCCAACTCTTTGTGACCCTGTGGACTACAACACACCAGGCTTCCTTGTCCTTCACAATCTCCCAGAGTTTGTTCAAACTCATGTTCATTGAGTCAGTGATACCATCTAACCATCTCATCCTCTGTAGTCCCCTTTTCCTTCTGCCTTCAATCTTTCCCAGCATCAAAGTCTTCCAATGAGTCAGTCCTTTGCATCAGGTGGCCAAAGTATTGGAGCTTCAGCTTCAGCATCAGTCCTTCCAATGAATATTCAGGGTTGACTTCGTTTAGGATTGACTGGTTTGATCTCCTTGCAGTCCAAGTGTCTCTCAAGAGTCTTCTCCAGCACAACGATTTGAAAGCATCAATTCTTTGGTGTCCAGCCTTCTTTATGATCCAACTCTCACATCCTTACATGACTACTGGGAAAACCATAGTGTTGACTATACAGACCTTTGTTTAGACTGGGGGCTTAAACAACAAGCATTTATTCTTGCAGTTCTGGAGGCTAGAGTCCACAAGCCAGTTGTTTGGCAGATCTGTATCTGCTGAGGGTCCTCTTCCTGGTTTGCAGATGGCAATCTTCTCCTGGTGCCCCAAGATGGTAGGGGGAGATCGTTGTCTTTTCTAATAAGAGCACCAATCCCATTCGTGGGGACTCCACCCTTATGACAAAAATCAAAGGCCCCACCTCCAAATACCATCACTTCAGGGAGTGGGCTCCCACTTGTGAATGGGGGGGGATATAAACATTCAGTCGGTAGTCAGCACTTACTGTGGCTGGGATCTATTTCAGCACATCTTACCCTCATTACTCATTTAGTTTTCATACTGTGAATGGGAGGTACTGCTTTCTGCGGTTTAGAGCCGAGGAAACTGAGGCTCCACAAGGTCTGCTAACTTGCCAAGGCTGCACCACTGGTGAGCGGCAGCGGCGCCCTCACTGCCTGCCTGTGTTGCTAACGTTCCCGAGGTGGATTCATGACATGAAAACACTGGACACTGGCGCAAGCCCACTGTCCTCACAGCTTCTTTGCTCATTTCCTCATCAGGACCCTCTCAGCTTCCCCACAACCAAGAGGCAAGACAGGTGCTATTTTTAGCAACACTCTGTCCATTCAGGTTCTCCTGGGGTTGGAGGAGCAAAGAGGAGGGAGTAGAGGGTTGAGGAGAGACTGAAGGGAAGGGGCGTGAATGCAGCTGGACTCACAGATTCGGAGAGCGGCCTGGTACTGCCAAGAGGCGGGGCGGGGGGCTGAGGGGGAGAGGGGGTCGAAGGTCAGACTTCTAGTTGTAGATGAGTCCTGAGGATGGAAACACGGGGTGTGATTACAGCTAACAATAGTGTGCTGTATGTTTGGAAGTTACCGAGAGAATGGATCTTTCAGAGTTCTCATCACAAGAAGGAAGATGTGTGATTTCGTGTGGTGATGGGTGTTAACTAGATGCACCATGGTAACGGTCTCACATATTTACAACTGTGGGTCACTGTGTGCACACCGGACACTGATGTCATGTTCCATGTCAGTTCCCCCTCGGTTTAAAGCAAACAAAGAAGATGGGTCCTCACCTTCTCTCCAGGCCTGCTCTGCTCACAGAGACACTGTGGTTCCACTTGGGTGGTCACTCCCCCCAGGATGGTATCCCACTTTGAGAAGAAAAACCATGAGAGACCCGTGTTCTCTGGTAAAATAAAGAAGGCCTTGCAGAAATAAGGAAATCACTTCCACTGAGACTTATAATAAACACAATCATAAACAGAGAATACAGAATTCAGGCTCTCATTGGACTGCTCTGGAGAAGCAATCTTGATTGGGAGTCGGGTTTTAAATTCTTATAGGGATAATTTGCAGTTCTAAGCTGTAGAAATCTGGAGCCATAAGAAAGACAAGAACTGTTTGAAAAGATGCCAGCGCAACACTGGCTGTTTCTACCAAAGATCCGCTGGAGAAGAGACAGACTACCCACTCCAATATTCTTGGACTTCCCTTGTGGCTCAGCTGGTAAAGAATCCGCCTGCAATGCGGGAGACCTGAGCTTGATCCCTGGGTTGTGAAGATCCCCTGGAGAAGGGAAAGACTACCCACTTCAATATTCTGGCCTAGAAAATTCCATGGACTGTATAGTCCATTGGGTCAAAAAGAGTCAGACAAGACTGAGTGGCTTTCACTTTCAGTTGCATGTGCTGGGCACACTGGTCTGCATCGGCCACGTGCTTCTCGCGACAGCTCCATGCAGTAAGCATGAACAGTTTCACATTCAGATTAGGACACCGAGATCACAGAGGCTGACATACAGTGAGAATCATCTGCTTCGGAATTCAAAACCATGGTTGTCTGGCTCCAGAGGCTGGGCCCTGTCACCAAGGCTTCCAGACCACCTGACACGTCCTCACATCAAAGACAAAGGGTAGACTGGCTGACAGAGTTCCACTTCTATGCTCTGGATGCTGGTGGTTACCTGCCTCAGGGCATCTTAAACCGCCTATTTCAGAAACAGTGAAGCTGTTTACATACAAGGAACCCTAATCAATTTGCAATATAACAGATTTTTATCTGTAATTTGGGTGTTTTTTAAGAACAATAGAGCAGAGCCTTTTGACTTTCTTGAGCTTGTCCCACAGGATGAAAAGCCCTTTACTTCACGACAGAAGACATATAACACATATGCATGTAACAGGTTTTAGAGAATGACATTCACCATACATGGGGCAAACTGGTTGACATTTTAGATTCCAAGCTAGTCTGTTTTTCTTTCTTTTTTTTCTTTGTTGTTCATAGTCCTCTTGAATGATCTCTTTTTTATTGTGATAACACGTAACATGACATCTCCCCTCTTAAAGTGCTCAGTGCACAATATGGTGTGGTTAGCTACAAACACAGTGTTGGTCAGCAGATCTCTGGAACTTCTTCATCTCCTGTAACTGAAACTTGACCTCCACCTCACCCCTCCTGCTTCTGGGAGTCTGACTGTCTTGGATTATTTCTCATAGAAGTGCTGTCGTGTCGTGGAAAACAGTGTGGAGACACCTCAAAAAATGAATATTTTATTTGTTAATGCTGGACAAGGCCTCCTGTATTGATGTCAGGATCCACTCATGTGTTGCTCCCACAGTTTGAAATACTTTGCAAGGGGACCTGAATTGTTTTTGCTTCAAAACAAACGGTTGAGTTGTTGCAGCTGGTATCAAAGACTTATGAAATAAGTAGCAAGAGCTGGAGAAGGAGGACAAAAAGAGATTTTAAAAAGTCAATTATTAATGGCAACTCAGTGGAGATATCAACACCTTTATGCATTTTTAATGCTTGAAAAGAGGAAAAGATGCAGCTTATAATGCTGCTTATTCTTTCCTACTGCCTGATCAAAGATGATGAAATGCCACATTTGCTTCACTGACCAGACATTTTGAAATCTGAAGTCCAAACGGAAACTAAAACTCAAAGGGCAATTCATCTTCTTTGTCCCAAACAGTATTCATCAGTTCCTTACCTAACCGGTGAGCAATGCGCCGGAGCCTGGGTGTCGTTGTCCAGTAGGTGGCGGTACAGAACAGGAGTAGCCCTTTCTTATTCTTCCTGACACGTAGGCTGCAAAAGAATTTAGAAATCCAGGGTTGTCCAGTGATTCACATGAATTCAGCCTGAAAGTTTACTCAGTGCTCCAGGCATGTTTCTGCCTTTTCTTGGAACGTCCCTGGATTTCAGCTTCATTCTTGCTGACAGCCTGGCATTTAAAATTAGTAATATCTTAGTTATTTCCTTGTGGCAATACAGATGCAGCATAATGTCTGTACTTGTTAACAATTTGCAAAGTTAGCATGTGCCGTGAAGCTTTATTTCTGCCCCTTTGGTGTAACATTTAAGAAATACTGTGGGCACAAAGACAGAAATATAGGTCAATGGAACAAAATAGAAAGCCCAGAGATAAACCCACGCACCTATGGACACCTTATCTTTGACAAAGGAGGCAAGAATAGACAATGGAGAAAAAACAATCTCTTTAACAAGTGGTGCTGGGAAAACTGGTCAACCACTTGTAAAAGAATGAAACTAGAACACTTTCTAACACCATACACAAAAATAAACTCAAAATGGATTAAAGATCTAAACATAAGACCAGAAACTAAAACTCCTAGAGGAGAACATAGGCAAAGCACTCTCCGACATAAATCACAGCAGGATCCTCTATGACTCCCCTCCCAGAATATTGGAAATAAAAGCAAAAATAAGCAAATGGGACCTAATTAAAAGCTTCTGCACAACAAAAGAAACTATAAGCAAGCTGAAAAGACAGCCTTCAGAATGGGAGAAAATAATAGCAAACGAAGCAACTGACAACTAATCTCAAAAATATACAAGCAGCTCCTGCAGCTCAATTCCAGAAAAATAAACAACCCAATCAAAAAATGGGCCACTGGCTCATGACTCTAATATCTTCCTTGGCTGGGCCTTTGATCATTTTACTCTTGCTACTCACCTTCAGACCGTGTTTACTAAATAAGTTGATAAGCTTCATTAAAGACCGCATCAACATGAGGCAGCTTAAACCCATTGCTGCCACCACACTAGCAACCATAATTAGTCTTGGGATTGCCAGAGCGGGGACTGGGATAGCTTCCTTGACCCTCCAAGGCCAAGGGTTTACTTCCCTGCGGGCAGCTATAGATGATGACATCACCCACATAGAAGAATCAATTTGTCACCTGGAACAATCACTAACTTTGCTGTCCGAGGTGGTTTTACAAAACCAGAGAGGTTTGGATTTGATTTTCTTACAGCAAGGAGGACTCTACGCTGCTCTGGGGGAAGAATGCTGTTTTTATGCAGATCATACCGGGGTGGTAAGAGAATNCACATAGAAGAATCAATTTGTCACCTGGAACAATCACTAACTTTGCTGTCCGAGGTGGTTTTACAAAACCAGAGAGGTTTGGATTTGATTTTCTTACAGCAAGGAGGACTCTACGCTGCTCTGGGGGAAGAATGCTGTTTTTATGCAGATCATACCGGGGTGGTAAGAGAATCTACGGTCAAAGTAAGGGAAGGGCTAGCCCAATGAAAAAGAGAGCGAGAGGCTCAACAGGGACGGTTTGAGTCCTGGTTCCAACAGTCTCCGTGGTTAACAATGCTGATCTCCACTTTGGTAGGCCCCCTTACAGTACTACTATTAATATTCACCTTTGGACCATGCATCCTAAATAAGCTTGTAACCTTTGTAAAACAGCACATCAATATGGTCCAATTACNACCAGGCTCCCCCGTCCTTGGGATTCTCCAGGCAAGAATACTGGAGTGGGTTGCCATTTCCTTCTCCAAGAGGAACAGGAGGAGAGAGAAAAAGGAGAATCTATCATGATATTCTAACTTCAGATCATTATTTGAAATTCTGGGTATTGGAATTACATAGCTCTACTAGGTCATACTTGGGGACAAACAAAAATGATAGTGTTAAGGACCAGACCGGAGCCATGACAGGCTCGACAGGTTGCACTAGGCCTAAGTTTTGAATTCTTGTAAACCTGAGTCATGATTCTGGGAAATTACCCCCTAGGAAAGTCCCACTCACCTGAGGATGAAGGGCCTGAGCTACTCCATCTTGTAAAAGGATTCCATCCTGCAAGGTCCCAGGCAAAAGAACTTTGGATGTTACCCAACCTGAGCCCACTGCCCATAGCCAATCAGCCCTCAGATTACCTAACCTAGCCCCACTGTGCACGAGCCAATCAGCCCCTAGGCTAAACCTTCTGACTATACGTCCAGGAGCTTGTGATTTACCTTGGAAGTAGAAACCAACCAAGAATCCACACACAAATCTTATGGATGGAAGTAACCAACCAGTTATCTGTCAACTTAAACACCCCCTGAAGTGACCTATCAGTTGTCCTCCTGCCTGAACACCCGCTTTGTACCCTTTTACCTGAATAATTCCCTATAAAAGGAGTGCAGTCCAAGACTCAGGGCTCCCTCCCTATAGCCGCTGCGACAGTGCCGGTGGGAGCCCTAGCTTGAGCTAGCAATAAAACCCCTTTATGCTTTTGCATTGCTGTGGATGTCTTATTTCTCTCAGTTTTGGGGACTCAGACTTCGGGCATAACAGATAGCCTACCAAATCATCTCTGTCCCTAAACTTAGACATGGCTACAAAGAAGCAGAGACTCTGTACTATAAATTGGGAACTGCCACATTAGAAAATATAAAGTACAAATTACCAAGAAGGGAAACAGAACTAACATTTATTGAATGCCTATTGTGTGCCCAGCCTTACACTAGGTGCATTACAAGTATTTTATCATTTCATGACATTGATGTTATTATAGATTGTTATTATATGTTATTATTTTACAGATTATAAAACTGAATCTTAAAGAGGTTAAATAACATCCTCATGGTTACACCACGAGTGGCAGCCCAGGATTTAGAGAGTCCCATTTGACTCTTTCTATGCTTATCTCCTACTTCACTGCCCTAGAAGTATGGTGCATTTTAGTGATACATTCTAAACAGCAAACATTCAAAGCTCCCTTCCTCGTATCTCTCCTTGAGAAGAGCTGATATAGCCAGAAGCAGTCACTACCATTGAGCTAAGGCATTATGGATTGAAGTTTTCATTATGGGTCAAAGAATCTCATGTCAATATGGTTTGGTGCCCTACTGGATTCCTTAACTTCATCTTCCCATTCCTGGCTCTTGACTTGCTTAGATTTAAGTACTGTGTGACTAAAACCATCTGAGGGGAGAGACAGCTATGTGTGCCGTTGTCCATGGTCCTGAACCACTGTGTAGGTTAGGCTTTGTTCACCTGGGAAGATGTGTATNTGCCCTACTGGATTCCTTAACTTCATCTTCCCATTCCTGGCTCTTGACTTGCTTAGATTTAAGTACTGTGTGACTAAAACCATCTGAGGGGAGAGACAGCTATGTGTGCCGTTGTCCATGGTCCTGAACCACTGTGTAGGTTAGGCTTTGTTCACCTGGGAACTGAATGTGGTTACGGATGTAGGATAACACACAAAACTAGGAAAATCTAGCAGAACCAGATGTGGTCCACAGAAAAGTAATCATTGAATAAGTGGCTTAACCAATACATCCAATAGAACATTCTGCAATGATGGAATGTTCTAAATCTACACTGTTCAATACTGGAGCCTTCAGCTAAATGTGGCTACTGGGCACTTTAAATGTGGCTGGTAGATGAGTAACAAAATTTAAATTTTATTTAATTTCAACTGATTTTTGGTTTTCCTTTGTTTTATTTTCTTTTTGGATTTATTTTTAATTGAAGGATAATTGCTTTACAGTACTGCATTGGTTTCTACCAAATAATTTTAACTAATTTAAATTTAAATAACCACACATATACCACATTGTGCAGCANTTTATTTAATTTCAACTAATTTTTGGTTTTCCTTTGTTTTATTTTCTTTTTGGATTTATTTTTAATTGAAGGATAATTGCTTTACAGTACTGCATTGGTTTCTACCAAATAATTTTAACTAATTTAAATTTAAATAACCACACATATACCATATTGTGCAGCACAGGTTAGATCATTAGCACTAAGCCATTTCCTGGAAATTCAAACTCCTAGGCACCATGCCAGATGTACTAAGTCATGATATCCAGGAAGAGTCCAGAAACATGTGCTTTTAACCATGAACTTCCTGGGCTCACTGACACTTGAGACCCACCATCCTGCAAGACACCTGCATCAAACTTTTGAAGTTTCTCATCTGGGCCCACTGACACCCGCCCCTTTCACTTCAGTTCCTAAGTTGGTCCTGCCTGAGGAAGTTTAATAGCCTCAGTCCCACAATCAGCCCTGCCTGTACAGTGGGCCCAGTGGTTCAGGATGTTTGCTGAGTCCCCAGATCCTCTCTCTGCATCCCAAGATTCCTTAAAGACTAACTTGAAGGGCACTCATGACACACAGACTCTAAGCACTTGCCTGACCCTGCACTGAGTCACAAATTCATATGTTATTTGCCCTCCCTTCCCATGTAATTTTTTCTAGTCCAGAGAAGTAGGCATTTGTCTTGGTTTCTGCCTCATGCCCCCTGTCCTCCCCCAATCCCCTCCAGTTGTAGGGATGGCTCCTTCCTAGTTTCCACCAGTCTGTCTCAGATGAATCCTCATCTTTACAATCTCCATTCACAGTCAGAGAGAGTGGTGAGCTCTCATGACATTGACCACTATCCTTCTGACCTTCAAGTTAAACTCACTTAGAACAGACCTTCAGGTTCTGATGAATGACTCATTCATCCATCACTTTGATATATCTGTGAACCAGTTCTCTTGGAAGGCCAAGTCTCTGTAGATGGGTTCCTTTTTTCAAGCTTCACATACTGATCATTTGATCTGGTTCCACATCCTATACTTCTGAGCCCACCTAGAGTTAATTAATTTTAATTATATTATGGAACTCAGAGATTAAAAGCTAAATAATAATTTTCAGAACAGTAAATTCAATATCAGTTAAAGTTCTCAGGTACGATGTCTTCTGTGTCTCACCACTACTTGTGCATACACACTGTACAAAACTTGCACTGATACAACACTTGTAAAAAATGTCCCATGCACTGTCATGTTTGACTGACAGTATGTATAGACTGTCACACTAATTGTCCCACGTATATCAAGCCTCCACATTGTGGCAAAGTTCCCGCCCTCATTGACCTTGGGCTTGGCCATTACTTCCTTTGGCCAAGACGTTTAGCAAATGTGACACTTGGGAAGCAGAGATTTGGTAAGCATTTGCACATCTGTACTTGCCTCCTTGGAATTACTGCCATTGCCTTGTAAGAAACCTGAACTTGGCTGCTGAAGCAGCCAAGCAGAGAACTGTGGCATTCTGCTGACAGTCCCAGCTGACTCCCAAATCAGGATGAGGCCATCCTGGATCCACCAGGCAAACCACCGATCACTGTAGCCACACGAGTAACTCCAAAAAAGGCCAACAGAAGAATTTCCCAGCTGAACCCAACCCAAACTGTAAGCAAACAAATTACTGTGTTTTAGGCCACTGAGTTTTGAGATAGTTTGTTACTTAACAACAGATAACATATGCAGAATGACCCTAGGAAGTACTGCTATTGTTCTTATCTTGAAATTAGGAATAGGATCTTCTTAGGTAATTTATCTAAGGTCTGAGAGCGAGAAAGCAACAGAGAAGGGTCTAGAATATTAGCCTGTACCCAAGTTCAGCATCTCTGCCCTACTCTAAACTGCACCTACACAACCTCCATTCAACTAGTAAAGGGTCGTTAATGACCCTAGCCCTCCCCAGACCCCATTTGCTGCCCTGGTTACCAACCTCCAGGAGCCCTTTATTGAAGACAGAGTCATCCTACTTCCCTCCTGGCCCGCTGGTGACCTCACCTCATTACTTTCATTCTGCACAAACTAAGGCCAGAAATCAGTTTTAAGGGAACCACTTGAACATAGCTAATGGGAAGCAGTAAAAGTTGAGGTCTACTTTATTTGCAAAATGGGCTTCCCTGGTGGCTCAGATGGTAAACGATCTGCCTGCAATGCAGGACACCCGGGTTCAGTCCCTGAGTCCATAAGAGCCCCTGGAGAAGGGAAAGCCTACCCCACTCCAGTATTCTTGCCTGAAAATTCCACGGACAGAAGAACCTGGCGGGCTACAGTCCATGGGATCGCAAAGAGTCAGATGTGACTGAATAACTGACACTTTCCCTTGCTTGCAAAATGAATGTTCTGGTCTACAGTCCTGACTTGAGTCATCATAACAGAGAAAAGGAAGAATAAGCTTATCTGGTCTGGAGGCAAATCACAATTAGCCAAGGATTAAAACAACTTCATTAGTGAAAAGCACATTTTGGAATCAAAGGTCTTATTCATAGAGACCATCAGAGTCATATTAATTCTTTATTGCAAAACTGACGAATGACATGACTCTAAATGACAAAACTGTGAAAATATGCCACAAAGCTGAATAAAACCTTAAAATGGAAATCATGGGGTAAATAAGCCTCTGACAAATGTATGATGAAAAATCTCACCTTTTGAGAAGTTTGTACATGAATTACTAAAGGAGCAAGAAGATGTGAATAGTTTTATCTTTCATTTCTTTCTAGATTCTTGAATAATGTCATCATACCCATTGGGCTAACTCATGGATTTAGTTCTAGAAGCAAATAATTTGAAAGTAGTCCTTGCTTCTCAGCTGAGGATGTGTTTACTTTGCTATTAACAAAAGGCATGTTAAGTAATCTTCCAAGTTTGGGACTTGGGAGCCCAAAACTTAATTTAAAAAATAAAATGATCATATCTGAATGTAAAAGAGTTAGAAAGCAGTGGACATAAATTAAGTGAACTGCTCTCCAAGTCAACTGGAGAATAACTCAGTGTGATGATGTGATGTCGTTATAAAAACTGATTCAAAAGACATAGCAACTTATAAACAAGCCTTCTCTGACCCAACAGTTTTCCTGCAGTCCTCTGTCCACACCATGGAGCACACAGTCACACAGGCCTGTCAAGCAGCACTGCATGGCCTGCCCCATGTTTGTTCCAGGAGAACTTGTGGGCCCATGTAATTTCACTCAGGAAGAGGAAGCAGCGTGGGCTGCTGGGAAAATGCCACCACCTCCAACCCACTGTTTAACCTCTCTGTGGCTCAAGTTCTCGCTGTCAGTAAAAGGTGGGTAGAAAGATTCAGGCTTCCTACTTCATAGGGTTGCAAGCATAAAAAAAAAAAAGTGGTAAACATGTTTTGAATAGGTTAAAAGTTCAGAGCAAAACCCAAATACTTTGTATCTGGTGAAAAGTATGAGAAAGGGAAACCACGAGGCCACTGGTGATATCTCACATAAAAGCAGAGGTGTTTTAAAGACACCAAGTCCTAACAGGGAGCAGAAATAAAGATCTGCTGTCTACAAAAAGAATAACAACAAAAAATGATTGTGGTGATTCTGGTGTCCTCACATCAGAAAATAGTATTTTGGAAAACTGTCATATTAAACTTAAGCTACCCTTGGGTGAACTTCAAACTATGCAATTTGCATTTAGCCCGTGTTTAATTATATCCTAGAAGAATTCCTCTAATTCTCATTCATGACAATAATCCTGCAAAGTTTAATAAAGACTCACTTAAAAAGACTTATGCAGAAGATTAATATAATAAGTCAATCATTTCTCTTTTTTTAATCTATATTCTGAAAAATCATTTTCTTTCTTCTGCATAGCACAAGGGTTCCAAATCCTGTTTGCATACAAACCACACATTTTTTTCTGATACGTTTTATTATCTCCATACATAATTTTGCATGCACTAATACTAAAAAAATTAAGAGTGCTCTATGTTCTAACTAATCTGTGCTATCCTGTGCCTTAGTCACTCAGTCGTGTCTGATCCTTTGCGACCCCATGGACTGAAGCCCACCAGGCTCCTCTGTCCACATGGATTCTCTAGGCAAGAATACTGGAGTGGGTTACCACACCCTCCTCCAGGGGATCAGTCTGACTAGTCTATTTCATCCAACTCAGTAGACATTTTTTTGATTGTACTACATCTAGTGCTTTTCTTGTACCTACACCAAATGTATTTGACACTGGTTTTGGCATCTGAGGAGGAACACGCTTATGAATATGAGTCTCTACATCCAAGAAGCTTACATTCCAACCAAAAAAGAAGTAAGAAAAACATAAAATGATAATGCAAGGCAGATTACAAGTGCTTTAAGAGATGTTTAAAAGACTCTGGGTGGCAAAAAAAAAGAGATCACATCTTGTCAGTGTGAGCTTTCGAAAGGCTGCTTTTTAAATAAACCTCAAGGTAGAAATAAAGAAAGGAAGAAAGGCATTATTTGCCAAAAACCATCTGTCTGCAAAAATAACCAAGGCGTAGGTGGGAGAAAGAGGAAGGACAAGTTGAAAGGCTCTGAGGTGGCAAAGCAAAGAGCCTAGCCAGGATGCAATGGTGGTAAAGCCTGGTGAAATTCAAGGTACCAGTCTCTGCAAGGAGGGGAGAGGAAAGATGAAGGGTATTAGAGGGTCTTTGAAGAGTAGATGGCAAGGAAAATATGATATTTCACCCCTATAAAACCTGAAGTCTTTATATTACACAATTATTAACATAAATAATGTATTAAATTATAAAATCAGGTGTACATGTTTGCATTGCAAATCAACATACTGGTTTGAAATGATCAAATGCTGCTTTACTATCTTATTTATGTATTTACAGTATTATTGCTGGCTGTACTTTTATTACCTTTCTATGTAAAAAGTATTATCAACATGTCACTTTGTGATAGTCAAGTGCTATCCAGTTATTCAGTATTAGGCAAGTTTTCCCCAATGTCCAGTTGACCTTTGAACAATGCAGATGTTGGGGCATCAGCTGTCCCCCTCCCCAACTCTCACAGTGGAAAATCCTCATATGACTTATAGTCAGTTCCTCCATACCTGCAGTTTTGCACCCACATATTCAAAGGACCTTGGATCACTCAATACTGTAGCAGTTACTATTGAAAAAAAATCCCCATATGCCCAGTTCAAACCCTTGTTGTTCAAAGGTCAACTGTAGTTTCAAGTTGACATATAGGCTTCTATTTCCAGTAATTTAACAAAGTACCCACTTGGCCCTCTTGCAGAAAAGAAAATATTAGATAAAATACAAGAAAAAATATTTTAAAATGTCAATTATTTGTATATTTAATAAGGAGAACTCAGTGAAAGTAGGAACCTAGACAGATAATCAAAGATATGAATTTTTTTTTTTTTTTGCCTTGTGGGGCATTTGCTAAAATGAATGAACTGTTTTTTGGTTTTCTCTGTCCCATAAAGCCACAGAATAGAAGTCACAAAGCCCACAATTCAGTATGAGAGATTTAATTGGAGAGCCCCCTTCATGAAGTTGAGACTCAAAAGGCCACAGAGCCAGTGTAAGAGGGAACTAGGATAAAGATCCTGCCATTCAAGAGACTTAAAGGAAAGTTACCTACCTAGAAATTTAGTCTTGGGAGGGCAGGACTCTTCCCTAGAAAATTTTAAGCACAAGCCAGCCTCCATGCTACATTCTTACTACCAGGGGCGTGGGGGCACACACCACAAGCTAAGAAGTCAACTTAAAGTTGTCCTGGGCTGGTAGTTCCTCCAGGTTCCTGATAGAAACAAACTCAAATCCTCTCTGGAATCTTAACTTTATCACAGTTTCAAAGAATTCATGCAAAAAGTATGAAATATGAAGTCACAGTAAAAAAAAATAACAGGACAAAAACAGTACCATGAAGCCCAAGCACAAGCCATCAGTATAGACCTGGAAAAAATGTCTCAAAGCCTTTATGTCTAAATAAATTAAAGAATGCTTTAAAATATGAGGGAAAAGGAAGACACTGTAGAAATGATGAAGCATATTAATGCATAGATAATATATGTAATACTCACTTTGACAGCACATACACTAAGACAAATATAATTTATAAAACACAAAAAATTAAAAGTAGGAGGAGAAGGGGGCTGACAGAGGATGAGATGGCTGGATGGCTTCAGTGACTCAATGCACATGAATCTGAGCAAACTCTGAGAGCTAGTGATGCTCAGGGAAGCCTGGTGTGTTGCAGTCCATGGCGTTGAAAGAGCTGAACACGACTTAGCAACTGAACAACAACAATAAAATAGACACATTAGAAAAAGTGGAAGTGTGGAATTGGAAGATAGATCCAAATTAATCATCCCAATGGCAGCATAGAGTGTTCATGAGAGAAATTACAGAAGAGAGACCAAGAGATATGTGAAGTTAGAGCTCTAAAGGATGAGAGATTTAAAAAATAGGAAAAAATAATATTCAGATTGATGATTACAATTTTTTCAGAAATGATAAGATACCGCTCCACAAACTGAAGAACCCTAATGAACTGTGGTGTTGCAGAAGA
>SJYA01002862.1:176557-359293 GCA_006410615.1 Neotragus moschatus
GGGAGTGTACCTCAGCAATGGGAATGGAACACAGCTGCATCCTTAATTTCTTTTTTTTTATTTTAATTAAAAAAAATTTTTTTGTATTGAAATATAGCTGACTTACAATGTTTCAGGTATACAGCAAAGTGATTCAGTTATACATACATACATGTATATATTCTTTTTTCATATTCTTTTCTATTATAGGTTATTATAGTTCCCTGTGCTTTACAGTAGGTCCTTATTGTTTATCTGTTCTATGTATAGTAGTGTGTGTCTGTTAATCCCAAACTCTTAATTTATCCCTCTCCCCACCTTCCCCACTTGGCATAAATTTGTATTCTATGTCTTTGAGTCTGTTTCTGTTTTGTAGATAGGTTCATTTGTATCATTTTTTTAGATTTCACATATATTTGTTTTTCTCTGTCTGACTTTCTTCATTTGTTATGATAATCTCTTGGTCCATCCATATTGCTGCAAATGGCATCATTTCATTCTTTTTCTACAGCCGAGTAATATTGCACTGTATATATGTACCACATCTTTTTTATCTATTCCTCTGTTGATGGACATTTCGAGTGCTTGCATGTCTTGGCTATTGTAAATAGTGCTGCTGTGAACACTGAGGTGCATATAACTTTTTGAATTAGAGTTTTTGTCTTTTCTAGATATATGCCCAGGCAGGCTCAATTTCTATTCGCAGTCATGATGTGAATCAAACGCTACTGCAGGCCCAGCATGAACCCAGATTATGTCACCCTCAGAGTGTCCACTGTGATGATTCACAAGATACTAGTAGTTTCTGGACCAGACAGCCACAGCATTGGAGGAAAAATAGCCTTCAGCCCAAAGGAAATTATATTGAGAAAAGAAATTGAAAGCCTTTTGAAGAAAAACTCAGATTGCACATGGGATTGGTCAGGCTGGTTTGAAAATGTCTCCCTGCCCCTGCAAAAGACTGCTTTTAAATATCTTTAAACATAATCCAAAGCACACAGCCTCTCCCGGCAAGAAGAACATGTGTGTTAGGATAAAAGGGAGCATTTTCTCAGCAGAATTTCCAAGAGGTTTCCTCCCATCTCTGCTGCCAGTGGCTTGGGGGTCATGTTGGGAAGTGTCTGGCCACCAGCACCTTTGGGTAAAGACTTGGGCTCTGGTTGTGGTACACAGGGGAGATTGTCTACTGAAGGCTGCACTGAACTCTGCTATTTATTCTTTGTGAAGCTGGAACTAGAAAACCAAGGTGCGAACCAAACTCACAGTGGAGTTTAGATGCCAAAATGTGTTTGCTTTCACAGTAGAATGGCTTAAACTTCCAGCGGTTAGGCGACAGGGACATGTCAGCTTTCTATCAGAGATATCTGCTCAGTCTGTCTCAGGCTCCTCACCAGTGTGTGTGAGCGTGGCATGCTCAGTCGCTCAGTTGCGTCTGACTCTGTGCCCCTAAGGAAGGACTGTAACCCACCATCCTCTGTCCATTGGATTTTCCAGGTAAGAATGCTGGCGTGATTTGTCATTTCCCCCTCCAGGGGGTCTTCCTGACTAAGAGATGGAACCTGCATATCCTGCATTGGCAAGCAGTTTCTTTACCATTGCGCCACCTGGAAGCCTTCATCAGTGTCACTTGGTGTATCTAAACTTGTCCTTTGTGCTGAACTTGGGGGCTCTGAGAATCAGTGTTAATCTAAGCAAATCTGTGCCTATATTTAAAAAAAAAAAAAAAAAACCTAGAAACTGAAAAAAATAAATCTATGCCAAATTCTCTAGAGATTAGTGTATTGCATGTGGTCAAAACTTTATAAAAGCTTTTTGATTAAACCAGAAAAAGATAATTTATTTAAAAATAAATATCTGTACTCCCGCTGTGTCACTGGGGACCTTTCAGTGCTGGTTTGGGTGATTACAGCTGGAGGCAGTTGCAGCAGTGGAAGGGACCCTTGTTTTCAGCTTTTGCTCTTCAAGACCTGGGAGGATTCAGGAGGTCAAGAGGTCAGAGTGAGAACATAACCACCTCTCCTGGGACCTTGCTTGAGGCAGAAGTGGGGCTTCTCCTGGTGACCTAAATCTCCCAGCTTTGCTGAAGGAAACCAGGCTCTGTGTTGACTTATAGGTGTTAGCAACTTATTTGTCAACATTCTAAAAATTTATTGGGATATCCAAATCATTTTGGAAAATCGTCTGTCAACTCTAAGATAAGGCAAAGATGTACTGTAGATCGAACTTTTCCTCTAGATTTCTAGGTCAGTTTAAGGGTATTTGAAACGAGCGCCGTAAGTGCTGTGATTAAGCAGCTACATTTCTCGGAAGATTCCTCTGGTTTTTGAAATCTCCTCTCCTGTCTAAGAGGCTTAATACAAATTTAGCTTGATAAGTATGTCTTGAAAATGGAACATTTCACCAGTCCTATATGTTAATGGTTACGGAGCCCTTTGACAGATAGCCAGATAGACACAGGGCTGATAACTAGCAGGTACCAACATCCACTCTGGGCACCACTGCAGTCCACCTTGATCAGTTGGTACCTGGGCCTCACCCAGAGTTCAGCACTGTGTCTGTGGCCCCCCATCACGGGTCTTGGCAGATGTACTGTCTCAGCGTGGAAATCTGGTTGAGCTATTCCTCTCCCCATTGCTGGATCAACCCAGTCCTTGTCGCCAGCCTTGACCTCCGCCAGTCTCCGGGGTCAATCAGAGATGCCAGTGATGGGAGGAGACCCCAGTTAATTTTTTTCTTCAGCCGACCTCTCTCTCATCACCCTGCCTTCGCGTGGGGCCTCCATTAGGGACCCACAAGCCGGCACCCTGATACTCTGCAGCTCTCCTTCCCCAAGGCCGCTCCCCGTCGACCTGCCTGGCGCATGCGCACACGGGCACACCTGGGAAGAGTTGTGACTTCAGCCCCACTGCGTCCTCCCTGCTCTGCCTGGGAGGCATCACTTCACCAGAGACGGTCGGCTCGTACAGGAAGCAGCGTGACCAAGAAAGGACAGGATGAGTTCCTTGACCATGGGTGTTTCTGAGATCACCCTTACCTTCCTTCTCCGTTCAGAGCGAGTTCTGTCTCCAGGGGCAGCGTGGCGGCTCCCGGCTGACCCCGGTTACTCAAGCAGAGAAGGGACACACCTCCTGCCCCCACTTTACATTTTGTTTCTAAAACTTTTCCACAGCCTTCATGCTGCCAATGAGGGAACTGAGCTCAGAAAGGCCAAAGCTGTGGCCCCAGGGCCCCAGGGCCCCGGGCATAGATCGGCTTCTCCTTGTTCTGTAGCCTGAGTTCAGTGTTAGATCCTGGTCAGCTCCAGCGGCGCCCTAGGACCCGGTTCCTTTGTTCCAGCAGCTCCTCCTCAGAGAGTGAAGCCCCTGGCCCTCACCCTGACTCAGTGGCGGAGTCCAGTCCTGCTGACCACGTCCCCACCACAGCGGCTGCCTGAACGTCCAGAGATCACCCAGACTCACATCACGGAGCTTTCCCCCTGGGGTCCTGCCTTCCTGTAGGCGAGTCTCTGTAGCCTGCTGCTTACATAATTGCTGTCTTGTGGCCACTGCCTTTGGCGACAGCCCTGGAGCCCTATTTTCTCTCCTTTCCAGAAGCTGGATCTGAACCCCCACGTTCATCCCACCCCAGGGAGGAAGTCAGCTTAGAAGTCCTGCACCCACCCACCACCCCAGCGTTCTTCACCAGATCCCTCTTCACCAGGTTATGTCTAGTCCTTAAAGTGCTTGAGCAAGACAGCTTCAGCGGGACCAATGCACCCAGACTCTGACTTTAGTCTCCGGTCTTTGTTTATTCACTAGGGTCTTCAGTTGGGTTTCCACAGAAGTCAACTTTGGGATGAAAATTTGTGTCCAAGTAGTTGATTTGAGGGGGAGTGACCCAAGGAGTCTGATCGGGTGGATTACCCATGGTGTGCCTGGAGCTCAGTGCTGCTGAGGGGCTGTGGATGAGAGCACAAAGCACAGCTTGGAGTCCTCTCAGCGAGGGAGGGTGCAGAGCTTCAGGGTCCTTCCTTCTGGTCAGGTGGCCCAGGGCTGAGGGCTGCCCTGCACTTCTGGCTGAAGCCCTCGCAGGGAGAGCTGTGGGTGCTTGCAGTAAGGTTGTTCTAAAATATACCGTGATGGTGAGTACCCTGGGGATGTGAGCAGAACACAAGTAGCGTCCGCTACGGCCAGTGATTCTGGAAAGCCTCTGGAGGAAGCACACAGCGTCACACTCAGTATGACCTGTGGAAGACTTGCAAGGTGGCTTTGTTTTACGAGTTGTAAAACATACGAGCCCTGTATGAGCCTGCATTGGCAGCCCCTTGTCCCTCCATCTCCATTACATCCCCCAGGTCTGTCTTTCAAAAAATTTAGAGGTTTTCCGTGTCCTTTTAGCTCTTTTACTGTGAGGCTGTAGTTCATCATTCACATTTTGCGAGCCCTCTCCTCATACAAGGAGAAGGCAATGGCACCCCACTCCAGTACTCTTGCCTGGAAAATCCTATGGGTGGAGGAGCCTGGTAAGCTGCAGTCCATGGGGTCGCTAAGAGTCGGACACGACTGAGCGACTTCACTTTCACTTTTCACTTTCATGCATTGGAGAAGGAAATGGCAACCCACTCCAGTGTTCTTGCCTGGAGAATCCCAGGGATGGGGGAGCCTGGTGGGCTGCTGTCTATGTGGTCGCACAGAGTCAGACACGACTGAAGCGACTTAGCAGCAGCAGCAGCTCCTCATACAAAATGGCAGGAACTAGGTGCTTAAAAGAGCACTAAGTATAAAATACTCCCCCTACCCCGAAGTAACACATCATGAAGCAGGGTAATTCCAATATGCACTATTATTCTTCATTTCAGGTGGGGTACAGGGCAAGCACTAAAGTGATGGGGTTGCTCATGAGCTTTGCCAGCTGGAAAATCTATGACAGAAATCAAGTGAGCTTGAGACAAGAATTACAATATCAGAATCAGGAAATTGAGTCCTTCATTTAAAGCTGTACCAAGTCATTGGAGGTGACACTTCTTTTCATGTTGTGCTGTAGTCCGTGTTCTGTCTGACTCTGTCTGTCCGTGCCACCTCTTAGGAACAGGGGTAGTTTCCACAGTACGCATCTATTGCTGCTTTACACATTACTCTACTAAAACTTACCTGCTATAACAAGTCACATATATTATGTCACAGTTTCTGTGAGTCAGGAATCTGGGCACAGTCGGCCAGGGCCCTCTTTCTCAGTCTCTTACAAGCTGAAGTCAAGAAGCTGGCCAAGTTGGAACCTCACCTGAGGGCTTGACTGTGGAAGGATCTGCTTCCAGGTTCACGGGGTTGTTGGCAGCATCAAGTTCCTCAGGGACTGGGAAATTGAGGGCCTCAGTTCCAAGATGGCAGTTGGCTGGAAGCCACCCTCAGGGTCTTGCCAGGTGGGCCTCTACAGTATGGCAGTTTACATCATCAAAGCATGGAAGCCAAGAATACAACAGGGGAAGAAGTCAGAGTCTTTCCTAACCTAGCTATAGACGTGACATCCATCACCATTGTCAGGGTCTATTGGTTAAGGCAAGTCTACACTTAGAGGAGGCGATTATTTAAGGCCACGAATACAAGGAAGGTGGATACTTGAGTCTCATCCTATAAGTCTGCCCGCCATGATGTCCTTACCACCTGGTTATAACAGGTGCTCAGTAATGTTTGTTATTTTGCATGTGTATTATTCCAAGACAGCAGGATAATTTGCAAAATTATATCACAGCAAAAGAACACTAGATTTCAAAGAGAATTGACCATGTATTAATAATAGGAGAGTCTGAGATTATACATTCCCTTCCCTTCCATGGACATAGCTACCTAAGAACCCAGGCGTGTGCTAGTAGCTGGAATGTGAGCTCCCTGAAGGCAGGACTGTGTCCTTAGTCTGACATCGTCAACACCTGCGATCCCTTCCCTGACTCATGAAAGGAACTTGGCAAACACTGAATGAATTGAGGACTGGTTCAGTGAATAAAAAAGTCTGTTCCTCTTAGAACTTTTTTCACCTGGGTTACACATTTAACAAAATATTATGCCAATTTAGAAAGTAGTCACGAAAAGAGGAAGTTTACTATTGCTGCAATCTGAACAAATACTTGGTTGAAAGAATGTCAACTGGGCAATCCCCACATTAGCTCTGGTGACTTCATTTTTCAATACCTTTCAAAATACTATTCTGAGAAAACCTACAATGTGGATTGGAGAAGGAAATGGCAACCCACTCCAGTATTCTTGCCTGGGAAATCCCATGGACAGAGGAACCTGGTAGGCTACAGTCCATGGGGTCACAAAAGAGTCAGACTTAGTGACTAAACAATGTGGACTAAAAGAGATGGTATCTGATGAAATTTGCACTAGGTGTTACCATCAGGCTGATCTTTGTAGCACATTCACTGGGCAAGTACAATTTAGAACTCAGGTTCTAGAATCTAGCGAGGTTCACTGACAAGGACCGAGGTCCTGTATGTGCTGTGAAGTCTGGCATCTCCCAGAGATTCTGAACTGGAGTTTAGCAGAAGAGTGAATCCATGTGAAAATTACTGCCAGCCCTTTTCTGCCCAATGCCAGCTGGGCATTTTGATAAGCCCTTGGAAGTCCAGGATTGCTGTAGGTTTTCAGAATGTGACTTTGTTTGCCTCAGATGAAATGCTGGTTAGAAAAGAAAGTTCTTTTATTCAGGGAAAATTAATCCTTGCTGTGATACACTCTCTCCTGTTTCTCTTTCTCTCTCCCCACCTCCTTCTCTCTTATCTCCATCTCTATCGTTTCCTCTGTCTTGGGGAAGAGTGGTTTCCTGATGCTATACATATCAGATATTTGTGGAGAGTCACAGACCTTACAGGACAGCTCAGCTCTCTTATTCTGTTGTGGGTGGCACACATCATGCAGAGTGATGCTCACATTCCTTAGCTGCCGGTAGATGAGTAAGAATCAGATTGTGCGCTTTGTGAGAACAACACGGGGGTTCCCAAGAGCTACAAATTCTGCCAAACAAATCCCTTAAGTAAATAATGGAAAATGGTAGTTTATTTTAAGTTCTTTGAAAAGTGATGCAAAAGGAAAGGTCTCATCTGTTGTTAGTCAGCTTTTGACCTTTGACTATATAAACACAAGAAGTACATGGGGCTGCAGCTAGGAAACCGAGCATTACCATGCTACTCCCCGAATGAACAGAATGGGTCTTTCGTTAAGTTTTACAGAGTGTGCTAGAGCACCATTTCACAGAATGTGACATTTAATAATTTATTCTTAAAGGAGAGGGCAGCTGTTAACAGCCTGGCCATCTCAGTAATTTAAAAAAAAAAATTTTTTTTTTAAGTGAAGAGATTGGACCAGATCTTGTCTAGTCTCTTCTGCTCTGAAATGCAGATACCAAGACTCATGAGATCAGGCTGTCTCCAAGTCCACACGGCCACTCCTGTCCTTCCACCTCCTGGAACCACAGCTCCTTCTTGTCTTGACGCTAATGCACACAGTTGGCACACAGTTTGCAAATCCTGCCAAAAGCACCCCTCTTCCACGAAGGACCATGAAGGCCTAGCACTGGGATCAAGCGCCCTTGCTCAGTCAGTTCAGTTGCTCAGTCAGTTCAGTCACTCAGTCGTGTCTGACTCTTTGCGGCCCCGTGGACTGCAGCACACCAGGCTTCCCTGTCCATGACCAACTCCTGGAGTTTACTCAAACTCATGTCCTTTGAGTCAGTGATGCCATCCACCCATCTCATCCTCTGTCATTCCCTTCTCCTCCCGCCTTCAATCTTTCCCAGCATCAGAGTCTTTTCAAATGAGTCAGGTGGCCAAAGTATTGGAATTTCAGCTTCAGCATCAGTCCTTTCAATGAATATTCAGGACTGATTTCCTTTAGGATGGACTGGTTGGATCTCCTTGCTGTCCAAGGGACTCTCAAGAGTCTTCTCCAGCATCACAGTTCAAAACAATCAGTTCTTTGGTGCTCAGACTTCTTTATAGTCCAACTCTCATATCCATACATGACTGCTGGAAAAACCATAGCTTTGACTAGAAGGAGCAGTGGGAGGGATTCCAGAGCTAATTCTTTTGCCTAGAATCACAACTCCCCAAAGAGCCTAAGAAACAGCCCATTTCCCTCTTTCCAGCCCTAAACAAAGACCTGAACAAAAATCAGTAGTAGTTAAAGGAAGCAACTCTGAAGGTTTTCATCCAGTAAAAAGAAGTGAGTATAAAAGAAAATTATTAACAAAGTTATTCATTAAAACATTTTTTTCTTATTGCTCTTTTTTTTGGGTCACGCAGGATCTTAGTACCCTGACCAAAGATGGAACCCATGTCTCCTACAGTGGAAGCACAGAGGTGTGACCGCTGGAACACCAGGAAGTCTCCCCAAAGTACTCGTTTTTAACTTTTTTTTTCTTAGACTGTTTCTCAAAATGAACATAGTTTTCTTTTTCATGTCATGAAAATAATACATATCAATTGAAATAAATTCAGTACAAAGGGTGTGAAGTTCTCTAACCCAGAGATAACTCTTTTTGACATTTTGATGTGTACCTTTCTGAATTTTCTCCTATACACATACAAAAAATGTGCTCATGTTATACATAATATTCTGTAAAATTTTTAAAATTAAACTCTACTGTGGATGTTTTTCTTTTATGATAAATATTGATCTTTATTATTAATTTTTAATCAGTAGCTGTTGTATGGCTGTACTGTAATTTGTTTAATCAGTTCTCTATTGATCATGATCATTTACACAGCAATCTGGATTTCAATATTATGAATAATACTGTGTGTCTGTGCTAAGTCGCCTCAGTTCAGTTCAGTTCAGTTCAGTTCAGTCGCTCAGTCGTGTCCGACTCTTTGCGACCCCATGAATCNAAAGAGTCAGACACGACTGAGTGAATGAACAGCAACAACACAGTAGGCTTTCTTGCCTATTCCATATAGCTGCTGTAAGATTTATTGCCAAGGTAGATGACAATATGTGAAGTCAGTTTCGAAGACCAGTAAAAACCAAGAGTACCCCGGGCTAGGTCTGGGGAGTTGGAGAGGAGTTAAGGCTCAGGGCTGAGGGAAGCTGCTGGGTGAATATCCATTCACTTACTGAGAATATGTTAAATATTGGCCACCAGACATACAAATAAACCAAGGAACCTGTCCAAAGAAGTGCGTCTGGTAACCTTGTTCCTAGTATTTTCAGTAGCCCATTCACACTATGTCTACCTCATGACAGAAGAGTGGAGTAAGTAACGACTTATTTAAAAAATTTAATACACAAGGACTTCTAGAGCATGCTCTGAACTGGATCAGATTCAGATACGTGGGGGTCTTTGAGACAGGACATCAAGAGAGAAGGGCATGACAAAGATGTATGTTGTAAAATCCTGTTCAGAATTTCTCCTAATTTAAATTTTCACGTCTTCCTGTCTACCATTTGCTTTAGTTTTTAGTTGAGTCACTCAGTCATGTCCGACTCTTTGTGACCCCATGAATTGCAGCACGCCAGGCCTCCCTGTCCATCACCATCTGGAGTTCACTCAAACTCACGTCCATCGAGTCAGTGATGCCGTCCAGCCATGTCATCCTCTGTCATCCCCTCTTCCTCCTGCCCCCAGTCCCTCTCAGCATCAGAGTCTTTTCTAGTGAGTCAACTCTTCAGCATCATTCCTTCCAAAGAACACCCAGGGCTGATCTCCTTCAGAATGGACTGGTTGGATCTCCTTGCAGTCCAAGGGACTCTCAAGAGTCTTCTCCAACACCACAGTTCAAAAGCATCAATTCTTCGGTGCTCAGCCTTCTTCACAGTCCAACTCTCACATCCATACATGACTACTGGAAAAACCATAGTCTTGACTAGACGGGCCTTTGTTGGCAAAGTAGTGTCTCTGCTTTTCAATATGCTGTCTAGGTTGCTTACCATCTTGTTAAACATATGTTTACCCAGATATACTTTATTGTTACCTTCTTAACTGCAGGTGTTAGTCTCTAGGTTCCCAAGGGATGAATTATTAACTTTTACCTTGCCCTCCCNTGTTGGCAAAGTAATGTCTCTGCTTTTCAATATGCTGTCTAGGTTGCTTACCATCTTGTTAAACATATGTTTACCCAGATATACTTCATTGTTACCTTCTTAACTGCAGGTGTTAGTCTCTAGGTTCCCAAGGGATGAATTATTAACTTTTACCTTGCCCTCCCTTTTCCACACTGCTTGCAAAACAGAATCACAAATGCAGTGTTTTGTAAAATTGGTTCATGTTTAAATGTTTTAGATTTCATTCAGATTCATCTAGAACACAGATTATAAGTATTCAGTGTTTCGTAATGTTTCCATTTCTATCTCTAATCTACATGTCTTCCTGAAGTCCAGCTTCATATATTCACGTGTATACTCTGTATCTCCTCTTGAAAATCTGTTAGACAGCTCAGACTTAACAGAGCCAATGTTGAACTACTAATCTTTCTTTCCAGAGATGTTCTACCTGTAGTCGTTCTCATCTCAATTATTGGCAACTCCTCTGTTGAGGCTAAAAACCTTGGTGTCATCCTTGACTTTGTCTTTGTTGTCTCTCTTTCTCTTCTACCTTGCATCCATTCATTAGAAAATCCTGCTGCCTTTGCTTTAAATATATCCGTTGTCTAGTCACTTCTGCTCTTTTCTCTTCCTAATCACCATGGTGACTCCCCCAGATTACTACAGTAGTCTCTTAGCTAATCCCCAGCTTTAGCGTTCATATTGCCTCATCTCTGCTCTATGCAGCAGAGTAATCCTTTTGAAATAAAAGGGAGATAGTGTCNCCTGGGGGAAGGGGCCGGCGGGGCTCTGGGCGTGGGGCGAGCCCAGCAGCTTGCAAGTGAGTTCCGGTTGCACCTGGTGGCCGCACCCCACCTTCTCCGGACTTTGGGCCTCTACGCTTGTCCCTAGTGTCCTCGGATATTCCAGTGTGTGGACTTGGTCTCTCAATAAATGCTTGAGGATCCACTCTTACCTGCTGAGCTCCAGGTGACAAAATGGGATAATGTGACAGGGAACAACATTCCGATACTGCTTTCCGTGTGCCAAGCACTGTTAACACTTTACACTAGAAATCTCATTTATGAGGTTGATACTGCTATTTCCCCCATATTACAGTTAAGCCATGGATTTAGACATCCCCTATTCATGTGGAGTTGATAGTCTTACGCAGTAGGAACTTGAGGTAGTAAATACCGTACACGTAAAGATTCAGTTGATCCTCGAACAGATTTGTACTAAGCGGGTCCACTTTATAAGCGTACTTTTTTTCTCAACAGTAGATACTAGACTACTGCAGGATCCAGAGTATATGGTGGTCTAGTCGCTCAGTCGTGTCTGACTCATGGCAACCCCAGGGACTGTAGCCAGCCAGGCTCCTGTCCACGGGATTCTCCAGGCAAGAATACTGGAATCGGTTGCTATTTCCTTCTCCAGGGGATCTCAGTCCCAGGGATCGAACCCACGTCTCCTGCTCTGCAGGCAGATTCTTTACCGACTGGACTGAGCCACCAGGGTATATGGAGAAACCTCATTTGGAATCTGACTGTTATGTTCGTATATTCTACTACTTAGAAGTTCCACAGAAAGTTCCCTGGTGATCTAGGGGTTAGGATTCCGAGCTTTCACTGCCTGTGGCCCAGGTTCAATCCCTGGTCAGGGAACTGAGACCCCAGCAAGCACTGACTGCCCCCATTCCCACCTCTGCCCCCAGCTCCACCAAAAAAAAGAACCTCACAAAACCAGTTAGCATCCTCCCCTAAGCCCCAGTATCCTTCAGGGGTCAACTGTGCAGTGTTAGAGATACTTGTGAATAGAGCATCCAGTTTGGTTTTAAGGTGGTATAATTTTTCCTAGAAGCAATAGGAATAGATTAGGGGTGGGATCAGATGGACTGGGGAGAGGGTATTCTAGGTGGAAAGGACAAAATAAGAAAAGCATAATATTAGGAACAGCAAATAGAATTAAGTTCAAAAAATAAAAATCACCCGTAGTTTTATCAAATGGGAGATTACCAAAACGTGAATATTTTGACATCTGCAGTGAAAAGACCTTACGGAATTTTTAAAAATTAGATCACATTGTTCATACTGTTTTTGTAGCCTGCTTTTTCTCATTATACATTTTGAGCAACTTTCCTGGTCATTAAACATTTCTGTCATTTTTAATGCTGCATGATATGCCATTGTGAAGATGTTCTATAATTTATATCATCAGGCCCTTCTAAATATTGGGATATCAGGTGACCTAGCAAAAGTCAGGAAATACATAAGTAAAGAGGTTTCACTAATGAAGTTCCTTTCCTAAAAGAGAAACTTTTAAGGGAATCATTTACATTTTCAAAGAAATTGCTTATTTTGTTATAATTGCTGCTTTATTAGCTAGCTGCCAATTTCTTCAGCCACAAGTTATTTTCAGCTTGGCACTGATTTTAAAATATCCAGAATTTAGTATTATGTCTAGTGGAAGACACCTGTATGACTTTGAGCCATAATTTTTAATCTCCTTGAACTTTATTTTTCGTTTCTGGGCAGTAATATCTTACTGAATGATTGCAAGAATTGCCTAAAAATTATGAAATACGGAGCCAAAAGCTACTCAGAATAGATTTATTTCCATCTTTCCTTAAGTAAATTGCCCAGTGTTTTCTATATTGTTGACATCACTTTTCAACTGATGCTGCCTCATTGCCAAGCCACTAATTAGTTTCATAGAGGTGAAAGGGTTGTGGTATCTTCATGGATTATGTTTTCAGTTTTAGAATTTTCATTTGGTTCTTTTTTTATGGTTTCTATTTCTGTCTTTTCATTCATTGAAGATATTTTTATGTCCTTAAGCAATGTTGTAGTCATTTTGAAATGATTGGTAATCTCCACTGGTTGTCTTTTTGTCTTGAAAATGAGTTTCCTTTTTTGTTGTGTGTTGAATAATTTTGGATTGTGTCCTGGATATTGTGAATGATGGTCATAGAGGTTATGAACTTTTAAAATTCCTCCAAAGAGTATTTTGTTGTAGTTATTGTTGCAGGTAGGCAATTAACTTGACTCAGACTGCAGTCTGGCTCCCTTGTGGGCAGCAGTTCACATATTGGTTCAGCTCTTGTAGCTAGACTCTTTGGAGTCAGTCACAGAACTGGGGGCTTCTCTCTGGCTTTTTCTTTTCCTGGATTTCCCACTTGCCTGTCCCCCTCCTGTGGTGGTGGTGGTTGTTCAGTCACTAAGTCGTGTCCAACTCTGTGACCCCCACGGACTGCAGCACCCCAGGCTTCCCTGTCCATCACCATCTCCCAGAGCTTGCTTTAACTCATGTCTCTTGAGTCAGTGATACCATTCAACCATCTCATCCTGTTGCCCTCAATCTTTCCTAACATCAGGGACTTTTCCAGTGAGTCGGCTCTTTATCAGGTGGCTGAAGTATTGGAACTTCAGCTTCAGGATCAGTCCTTCCAGTGAATATTCAGGGTTGATTTTTTTTAGGATTGACTGGTTTGATCTCCTTGCTATTCAAGGGACTCTTCAATCGTCTTCTCCAACACTGAATTTAAAAGCATCAATTCTCAGCCTACACTGTGGTCCAACTCTCATATCTGTACATGACTACTGGAAAAACCATAGCTTTGACTATATAGACCTTTGTTGGCTGTGATGTCTCTGCTTTTTATTATGTTGTCTAGGTTTGCATACCTTTTCTTCCAGCATCAAGCGTCTTTTAACTTGGAGTTTTAGCTGCCTATCATGGGATAGACTGGGACTTGCCTTCATGCTGAAAGGAAAAAAAAAAAAAGAACAAAGAGTAATCAAATGGATTCCTTCCAAAGTAATTGAGTATGGTCAATTATGAGCAGCTTTCTGAACTAATACTTTTATGGCTAGAGTTTCTAAAGTAGTGAAGAATTTAAAAGGGGTAACGTTCAATACATTTTTATAGAAGGAAACATGTTTATGAAGATCCATAGTGAATAAAAATTGACATCCAATTTGATTCAGACGTAAGTTAATGGTACATTCAACTCTGCAATTGCATGCAAAAGAACGTAGGAGATTTAGCTTGTGGTTCTGGCTCTTCCATTGACTATTGTGTGTTACTGTAGGCAAGCAAGGTAGAAACCTTACCTTTGAATCTGCATTTCCTTTACCGCTGAGCCATAAGGGAGGTCCAACTTACTTTATAAGTTGATTCTATTATTTTAAATTACTGACCTTAAAATTCCATAAGGTATTTAATTTACTGAACTTTCTTAAAATTTTAGGGAAAACATATAAGAAATCTGCATAAGACAGCTGTTCAGAATGGAGCTGGAGGAGCCTTATTTGTGGTAAGTAATTACTAAGATTTCTTCAGAATGAAAGGACTTGGAAGTTTGGTTAAATACAACATCTTAAAGAGCAACATCTTTGGTGTTTGCTGGAGTGGGAGTTTGTGGGAGTTTAAATATAGTTAATTGAATTCACTGCATTTCAAGTTAAATTGGTACCAGGGCCACCCTGGGATTAAGAATTTAGATTATTCCTTGGTGAAATAACTGTGAGCCCTAACTTGATTTCTTGTCATACTGTGGATTTTTCAAGATCATTTATGTTGCCTGACTAAAGATTCTGAGGCTGCAAACTGGGGAATCCCAAAATGGCACCAGGTTGAAACTCATGGATTTCAGTAATACAGCCCCATTAACATTGGCAGTTGTCCCTCATGTTTTTGGTTTCCAGGGTTTCACTACAGGTAGAGATTGATTGGCTGCACAATTCAGAAAGACAAAGATATGTATGCCCTTTCTGTGACAAGGTACATTTTTCAGAAATCAGTCTAGTGTTTAAGGGCAGTTGAGTGGAGTTGTGTGATAATTCAACTGATGGTATAGTTTTGGAAAATGAATTATTTTAAGGCTGAATCTTAATAAATGAGTTAGCCATACTGTTAATAAGTAGAGTCCTGCTCTCCATCTTGTTGTCTTTGTCTGAAAATATTTGAGATGATTGTCCAAAGAAACTTTGTTTCCTTTTCCATGTCTTTGAAAAAGCAGAACTTTGAGAGTTAACAAATTAAGGGATTCAGTTCTGTTTCACCATATATATAAAACATTAATTGATGTAAGTTTTAATCTCAGTGTGATTCATTTGATTTCCTGTTGACATGCCATTTCTTGTCAGTGTTTGAAAAGGGCCTGCTCTTATTGGAGAAGAAATAAAGCTTGCTGTTGGCTAGTTTCTGTTATGGAAAACTATCTGTGGGCTAGTTTCTTTTGTGTCGGGAAGAGATGGTGCTTTTGTAGTAGGTAGTGGGTCCGTTTGATAATCTGGTACATTCTTTTGGAAAAATGTGCATATTGTCATGCTCAAAATTTTGTGTCTTAATTTCATAAGGCTTCCCAGTAATCAGTAATTTTTTGTAATTATACTACATTAGAAGATCGTATTCTTTCGTCAGGTTGCATTACACTTTTTTTGTTTTTTGATCCTAAAGCTACTTCTTGTAAGTTACAAAGGGTGATTTTGAAAATGTCTAAATTTTTAAATTCTAATTCTAATATTATTTTGGTAATCATACTTATCAGATGTGTAGTTAATAATTAGTTTAGCCATTGCTTTTGAAGCAAGGATAGATTGACATATATCATGTTTGAATCAAAGTGAAGAAATTTAATAATAAGTAGTAGTAAAGTACAAAGTTGTTCACACTTTTCAGGGAATTTTGATAATTTTGAGAAACCTTTTTTTGCCTTTTGTGTAGCACAGAGATACTCCTGAGAATAACCCAGAAACTCCATTTGATTTCACACCAGAAAACTACAAGGTATGACTGAATTAATGTTATAATTAACTTACGGAATATTTAGTATCTTCCAGATGTATAAAAACAAGTGCTTTTTCTCTGATACAGAGGATAGAGGCCATTGTGAAAAACTACCCAGAAGGGCATAAGGCAGCAGCTGTGCTTCCTGTTCTGGATTTAGCCCAGAGACAGAATGGATGGCTGCCCATCTCTGCTATGAACAAGGTACTTCATTTTTGTGTTAGTTCAAAAAGAGGAGAGGTTGTGTATAGTAACTTCCTTATGTAGAAATTTCTGACGGTCATTAATGTCATAATCCAGGAATTTGAAGTTCTCCCAGATTGGGCAAACTCGGGGAGATAGTAAGGGACAAAGAGGTCTGGTGTGCTGTAGTTCATGGGGTTGCAAAGAGTTGGATACAACTTAGCAATTGAACAACAACAAATCATTTATATATCTCATACCCTAAATTATATTTATGTTTCTGTTGGTTCCCTTAATAATGCCGAAAACTGAAAGGGTGGAGCTTTTTATCCTTGCAAGAAATAGTAAGGGCAGTAGAGTGAAAGAGGCTTTTTTTCTGTCTTTGAGAGGAAAAAAGATCCCAAATATGTATAATTTGCTGTCAAGATATTCTGAAAAGGAATGTACTGTTTAAATACTAGAATTGCAGAGAAAAAGATCTGCTCACAGCTAATGTGAATCTTTCTAATACTTTGCATTTTTGGCCTCAGGCTTTAAATAAAATCCTTATAATACATGGTATTTGTGACATTTAATTATGGCAGCTTGGAATCAACAACCTAGGGAAATCTTTTGAGTGACCCATTTAAATACAGTTAGTATATTCACGCATATTTTAGAATTCATTTTTTTCCCAATAGTGTTTTCAGCAGTAATCCAGATTTCAAGTCTATTCATATCCTTTTAATGTAACTACATTTGTATAGTATTATGTTATAGTATATCATTTATGAGTGCAATACAAAGCCATATATTATTTGATTCTTGTGAGAATCACACAGCTAATAAGCCAGTGTGATTATTATTCCATTGATATAATGGAAAATATATTTTACTTTGAGCTCAGAGATCTGATTTTTCTCTGGACTTGCTCATCTGTGGTGATGATTCTGGA
Source organism: Neotragus moschatus (assembly GCA_006410615.1). Classification (NCBI taxonomy): domain Eukaryota; kingdom Metazoa; phylum Chordata; class Mammalia; order Artiodactyla; family Bovidae; genus Neotragus; species Neotragus moschatus. The sequence goes on from SJYA01002862.1 coordinate 193,436, forward strand.
CTAGATAGAGCTTTTCCAATTATTATATTATTGTTTCTAAGTGGTAGAGCTGGGGCTGACTCGTCTCTAATTCTGTGCAATTTGTACTTGTCAACGTGTACTTTGTCACGTTCTCACTGTGACAAGGGGAATGTCTTAGAGTCTTTGTTGGAGTCTAGGAATGTCCTCAGTTTATCTAATGGAATCCTGGATGCACATTTTAGATAAGAGTTCATTAATCTCTTATTTACTTGGCACGGTACTCTTAACAGTGTTGTGGACCCTTGTTGATTTGTTTTGATTATGAAAAATGTTATAAAGCAAGTTTGGTTAGTAATATACTTAGTAAATGGCAACCCACTCCAGTATTCTTGCCTGGAGAATCCCACAGACATAGGAGCCTGGCAGGCTCTCGCGTCCGTGGGGTTGCAAGAGTCAGACACGACTTAGCGACTAAACCACCATACTTAGTAAACATAAGTGCTTTTTTATTTCAATAAATAAATGTTTGGGGGCGTTTCTAAATTCCTTATTATTTTATAACAGCCAGCTTCCTCCGGTGATGATTTAGGTGTGTTTCTAATCATAAATAACTTTCTTTTGAAAAATTTATGTTTTTGATAATGGTAAGCTTGTTGAAAGTCTTGCTGAGTGTCAAGCTTAGCAGAGCAAAATAAATGAGAAACCAATGTGAAAATGTTTTAAAAATATTGTCCTATTCTATGTAGAATTGGATGTGTATGTACGAGAGGAAGAAATAGCATAGAGAGAATAGAATCAAAATTCTTTCTACTTTGAGACTTTTAATGTTACTGCCCTTTCCCCTCCAAGAAAAGCCCAACCTTACAACAAAAACAATATCCAGAGGCCCATGCATTATAGGGAGGTACACGACAGCAGCTCAGGGGATCTATTTTTAGTTAAGACACCAGGGCCTTACAATTATCCCATTGATTGGACGCCAGCTTGTGTATTTTGAGAGAGTTCCCCAGGTTCAGAGGTATAAGCCTGATTTAGTACCACAGAATTAGATTCAGCATAGCTACTTTAATACTGCAAGAGTGAGCCCAGGGTTAGATGTCTTTTGAGAATACATTTCCTTTAGAATCCCTGATAAGAAAAAGTTTAATATATTAATTTGTCATTTGAAATGCCATTTAATGAGTTCTTTTTTCATGTCAAGACCTGGATATATGTGTGATTTTTAAGTGTCAAGATTGAAGGACTTATGCCTCACAGATATCAAATACAGATGTAGTTTCTGCTTCTGAAGAAGTTTTTTGGTTTTTACCAAATTGAAGCAGTATTGAAATTAATATTTTTTATGACATATCTAAAGCTCAGTTAATAAACATTGTAACCGTATTATTAAAATATTTTAGGTTGCAGAAATTTTACAAGTACCTCCAATGAGAGTGTATGAAGTAGCAACTTTTTATACAATGTATAATCGAAAGCCTGTTGGAAAGTATCACATTCAAGTCTGCACTACCACACCTTGCATGCTCCGAAACTCTGACAGCATACTGGAAGCCATTCAGAAGAAACTTGGTATGGGGCACAGTATATTTATAATGTTTATAAAAAATAGATTTGTCTTTTGAAGTGTGACCTCTTTCTACCTGAATTTTCCAGCTTTACTACCATACTGGGTCTGTACTTGATGGGTACATTTTTCTCTTACTGTGTTTGCCCACCATTATTTCTTTCTATTCTGTATTCTTTAGTTCTCATTCTCAAAGCTGAGTTTTCATGTTTTCTTTCCTAATCATTGAGTATGTTTTAAAAGCTTAAAATTTTAAAGTGTTCATTGCTTAGAAAAGTAAGTTTCACTCATTGTATGACAGCATGTGGCACATGAAGTGACTGTATTATCTCATTCTTCCAAACAAGACTTGGAACAAATAAGATTTGGAAAAGGAAGAATGCTTCAGGAAGGGAAGTGTGGAAGATGTTACTACAGGGGCAAACTGCCGTTGTCACATTTATCACTATACATATCAAATGAAGTAAAAGGAGGTGTCTCTTAATCTTGTTACTGAATATAAAGTACTTGCATGTTGTAAAAATAGCTGGACAGTATATAAAACAGAGGCTGAAGTCTGTTTAAAATTGCATCCCCCTTCCTCTGAGATACAAATTTATGGTGACAGTTGGGCGGGTATATCAGTTTTAGAGTTAATGCTGTTTTAATTATTTTCATTGTTGAATACATACTTGTAATATGTCTGTTTGCTTTTTTGCACTTGATTTTGACTATAATAATATGTCTGCCTCATTTTTCTGTATAAGTTAAATTATGCTGCAATTACTTTCACGTATGCATCTCTTTGCATACTTGTCCAAGTACATGAAAGTGGTTTCCAAGATGTAGAATTGCCAGGTCAGATTTTATCAAAACGCCTTCCCTAAAGATTTGAGAGTACTTACTATCCTCACATTCTTTTTTTTTTTTTCATCTCAGGTATACATGAGTTCCCAATCTTGAACCGTGCCCCCCCCACCTCCCACTCCACATCAACTCTCTGGATCATCCCCGTGCACCAGTCCCAAGCATCCTGTATCCCGAACCGAATATAGACCGACGATTCGTTTCCCACACGACGGCACACGTTTCAGTGCCATTCTCCCAAACCTTCCCCCCCTCCCTCTCCCTCAAAGTCCAAATGTCCATTCCATGCATCTGTGACTCTTTTGCTGTCTCTGTCCTCACATTCTTAATGATCTTTGACATTAACTGTTTTCTGAGTCTTCCCCAATCTGATTATATAGCTACAAAACAATAGGAGGTTAATTATCAATGATCAAAATTTATATGGTCTGATAACACTGTTATGTAAAAACAAACACTGGAGATGAGGCCCTTGAAATTTGACTGTTTGAAAAGGAACAGGTCCACTTAAGAAATCCTTGAATGTTCTATAATAATTATACAGTTTGTTTAAGAAATTCAGTGCTCTTAGATACTTTTTACATGCCTCTGTAATGGGTTGGTTTTGTTTTTTTTTCCTTAAACTATGTTGCAATTAAAATAAAATCTGATCCTTAAAGTGCTTATTTACGCTTTTAGGAATAAAGGTTGGAGAGACTACACCTGACAAACTTTTCACTCTTATAGAAGTCGAATGTTTGGGGGCCTGTGTAAATGCACCAATGGTTCAAATAAATGACAACTACTATGTGAGTACTTACTTAATGTAAATTAAACTTGTATGACATTATATTTAAAATACTTGATTTCCTGTTGGTATAAATATCTAGAAGGTTTTTTTTTGTGGTTTCAAAGTTTATTAAAAATCAAATAATTATTAATAAAACTATGTCAGTTTTAGCTTCCACATTATTGTCCACCAGAACATTTTTTAAAAATTGTCATCCAAAAAGAAGTTATCATCATTAAACATTTTTGCCTTTAACTCCAGGATACATTTAAAAAACTTTTAAATAACAGAAACTTAAATACAAAAAAAAACACCACAGCTTAATAGATAACATTTTGCCACACGTGCTTCAGGTATTATAATTTTTATCATTGTTATTATACATGTACTGTGCTTGACCCCATGGACGATAGCCCTCCAGGCTCCTCTGTCCATGGGATTCTCCAGGCAAGAATACTGGAGTGGGTTGCCATTACATAGAAATAAGTTATGCTGCTGCTGCTGCTGCTGCTAAGTCGCTTCAGTCGTGTCCGACTCTGTGCGACCCCATAGATGGCAGCCCACCAGGCTCCCCTGTCCCTGGGATTCTCCAGGCAAGAATACTGGAGTAGGTTGCCATTTCCTCCTCTGATGCGTGAAAGTGAAGTCGCTCTGTCGTGCCTGACTCTTAGTGACCCCATGGACTGCAGCCTACCAGGCTCCTCTGTCCATGGGATTTTCCAGGCAAGAGTACTGGAGTAGTGTGCCATTGCTTTCTCTGAGAAATAAGCTATACCTGAGGGTAAACCTCCCCTACCCTCATTCAAAGTCCTGTTTCTTTCCATTCATTCCCAGAGATAACCACTATAATAAATTTAGTGTGTATTCTTCCTGTATGTGTTTTTTAAACTTTCAAAATATATGTATCCAGGCATGGTAATCATACTGTGTTGTGTGTTTTAAAAATTCTACTGAGATGGTATCATAACTTTCTCTAAAAATTGCTTTAGCTGGATCTCACAAGTTTTGATAAATAATATTTTTATCATTTAGTTCTAAATATTTTAAAATTTTGCAATTTTATTTCCTTGACCTATCTTTTTTTAGAAGTGTTAATATCCAGATGTGTGGCGTTTTCTAGTTATCTGTTTTAATTGCTTGCTACCCTAATTATATCATGGTTTTCATTCATAATATCTTGTTAGCTCATAGCTCTTAGGAGTTTCTTTATGGAAATTCTTTTAGGCCCATGTTGAAGGTAGATTCTTCCAGAAGTTGATGTTGCTTCTCTCTTGCTCTTGGAAATACTACTGGGCCAAAAGAAATCCCCTCTCCTTATATCCTCCCTCTTCCCCTGAAGTGTGAGGTTCCAGACTAGCAGGGTGTTTTGAGGGGCAGTTTTAATTTCTGGTTTCCTTTATGTTGAGAATATACCCTTTGGGTGTCTCCACTTTGTGTGGTTTGGATGCGTCCTGTGCCTGCAACTTTGTCCCTTGCCCCTGTAGGTTGTGACATCCTAAAGCCAAGTTTGTTTGGTGTTCCACTTGTCTCCCTAAGTTTTCATTAAGTTTTGGACCTCTGAGTATTTTTTTCCTTGTCAATGTCTTAATAAAATTTTAAAGTTTTTGTTTTTTATTTTATTCAGCATTTATAGTTGTTAACAGCAGGACATTCAGTCAGGATAGCTAGCCTGCCATGCCTGAAATGGAAATCTATGATTTTATTCTTACTCCCCCTCTTTCTCATATGTAAAAAAAATACCTTTTAAAAATACGGCAATAACTTTCCCTTTCCTGCATTTCTGCCATTTACTCATAATCAGGAGGATCTTAATTTAAGCAGGAATTAGACAGTCAAGGCTTTGTATGAAGCATTGTAAGTTTGAATATAGTAGACTATTGGTTTATGCAAGAGCTTCTTTCAGTTAGTCGTAGTATGGTCTTTGGTAAGGCAGTTTACTTTTAAGGATCTCAGTTGACTGGTGGATAAAATGAAATGGTCACATAAACTTTGAATGGCTACCAATTAGGGGAAAAATATAAAATACATTTTGAGGATGGTTGGGCAGATTTGAATATGGTCTTGACATTTGATTTTATTAAGGAATTATTGTTAATTGGGTGTGATAATGGCATTGTTTTATTTAAGAACATTTAAAAATATTCTGGGCGTTCCATGGTGGTCCAGTGGTTAAAGCTCCGTGTTTTCACTGCTGTGGCCCAAGTACAATCCCTGGTCAGGGAACCGAGATCCCACAAGTCATGTGGCATGACCAAAAAAAAGTTATTAGGAGATGCCTGCTGTGGTTATTAAGGTGAAGTGTCATGATGTCTGTAGCTTGCTTTTAAATGGTACAGTACAAACACAAAACCAGAAGGCATATTGTACATAATTCATATATGGCAAGAAATCTGATTATTCATGTGGGCCTCCCTCATGACTCAGCTGGTAAAGAATCTGCCTGCAATGTGGGAGACCTGGGTTCGATCCCTGGGTTGGGAAGATCCCCTGGAGAAGGGGAAGGCTACCTACCCCAGTATTCTGACCTGGAGAATTCCCTGGGGTCTCAAAGAGTCAAACACAAATGGGAGACTTTCATTCATGATTATTCATGTATACTTTCAAATTTTCATAATAAAGAGTTGTGGGGGATAAAAATCACTAGATGAGTTTAAAGATTCCTTATAGTTTTGAAGTTCTGAGCATCTTTTGAACTCTAAGCAGTTTTTATTTCTATAAATGTTTATCATCATCTGTTAAAGGGCTTCTGTATGGCAAGGCACTAAAGACACTGTATGGAAGCATGATTCTCTATTCTAGTACCAGAGGCCTCAAAACATCTTAAGGACTTAATAATTTTGAGGGTTAGAGGGGACATAACAGAGTTTAGGCATTTTCCTCTTAGTTTAATCTTGCCCGTTCTGTTTTGACTAAACCTATCGCGCAGCCAGGATTAGGAATATGTCTGTGTGTTATAATTGTATTTATTATTTTAAATAACAGAATCCTTTCTTGTGGTCAGAATTTTACACAGGTGTACAGTGTACAAAATACAAAGTTGCTCTGGTTGAAATGGGGATTGGAGGGTCAGAATTTTTAAAATAAATGTATCCAAAATTACTTTCCCTTGGAAAATTAAGTGAAGTTTGAAACAGGTTGAATTTCACCTGTGAAATCAAGAAGATATCACTAGAGTATTAGGTCTTTAGCTTAGTGATAGATACTAGGCATGCACTGTTTATGACTGCCAGTGCATCTCACCGATTCTTCAGGGATATAGCATTTGCTGAGCATGTGCATGCCCGTGTTCTATTTTATGTATTTCTGCTTTTAAACCTCAAAACATTCTGAGGTCAGTCGAGAAATGAAGAAACAAATTTGGGGAGGCTGAGCAATTTCTCTAAGATTGCTGGCTAGTAAGTGCTGGAACTTGAGCTCAAATGCAGAACTGTCTCCCTCAGGGAACCTGTCTGTGCTGCCCCTTCAGCTGTAGCTCCTACTGCGATTGCATTTGGCAGGACAGGCTATGTCTAGGAATTACTCAGGTGTGCTGCCTTGGTAACTAACTCATGAGCTGGGACAGACAATAAAAAACTGATACTAGGGATTCACACTGATTTTAGTAGTAGGATGTAATTTTAATATGACTGTCTTACGTTTTTTTCCTAGGAGGATCTGACACCGAAAGATATTGAAGAAATTATTGATGAACTGAAGGCTGGCAAAATCCCAAAACCTGGGCCAAGGTATTTTTTTTTTCAGTAGATTTTAATGGCTTAACCTAAGTTAGCCTTCCATGTAAACTTTAAAAATTTTAAACCATAAGTCTTTGGGAGTTTTCAGGAGCCTTGAATGCTGTCTAAACCAACTTGTCCTTTAAATAAATGATTTTTTTACCTTCTCTAAAACCTTGTCAGGTAATCATCTGGTATACACCTGGATATTTATAAGGAAGGCAAATTTACCACAAATAGAAACCTATTTCATTGTTTAAAAGTTCATGCTGCCAGAATTTGACTCAATGTCTGTCTTTCCTCTTTTCCACGTAGAGGTCCCAAGATTCTCTCCTTTGAATGAACACAAGATAATTTTTAGACCTCTTCCAAATGACAGCTCTTAGTTACTCAAAACAGCTATATCATCTTCCTTATATCTTTTCTCAGATTTAATATCCACAGTTGTTTCATTGTTTTTCCTTACGTGGCATAGTTTTGGTCTCCCTCCTTTATATGTCTAGTTGGCTGATGACTTTCTTAATGTGATATTTGGCCTAATCACAGTATTTGAAATATGTACTCAGCGTGTAGAGCACTGTGGGACTGGCATCTTTATTCCAGACATCATGCTTATAATAATGCAGCCTAATTACATCAGTTCTTACCTCACATCATTATACCATTACACTGTGCTTACAATCAGTTAGAATACCTCGATCTTTTTCAACTTAAACACTGTTTATCTAGGTTGTGTTATTCTAATTATTCTTTTCTGTTTTCACCCTGAACTTTTGCTTCCAAACAAACTCCTACTCCTTATCTAAGTGTTCACATTACTTAAAATTCTCTCTTAATACTAGCAATGTTTGCATAGTTTAATAGTCATATTCCCTTTGTATTTTTTTTCTGCTTATGTCATAAAATTTTCCTTGTCTCAACATATTTGTAGGTTTTAAAGGCCGTATAGTATTCTGATATATTGAGAGAACTATGATGTGACCTTTATGACACTGTATTAAAATATATTTTCCTACTTTTTGTTGTAAACAATTCTCTGAGGTTGAATTACTAGGTCAAGAGGCTATGCATGGTTTTGTGGTCTGCTGGAAGTACTCCCTCAATGTTCTGGCTGACTACTGACCCTACCTAGTAAGAAAAAGGGACTTCCCTTGTAGCTTAGGTGGTAAAGAATCTGCCTGCAATGCAGAAGAACCGGGTTTGATCCCTAGGCGGGAGGATCCCCTGGAGAAGAGAATGGCAACTCACTCCAGTATTCTTGCCTGGAGAATCCCATGACAGAGGATCCTGGTGGGCTGTATAGTTCATGGGGTCACAAAGAATTGGACATGACTAAACAACAAACGTACAATGAGAAAAAGAGGTCAGTTCAGGATAACTTAAGTTTAGCAAAGGCAAGCAGGCCCCTAAAAAACACACTCTTCTTTCAACACTTGAATTTACTTAGAAGAGGCTTGGCATTCTCTTCCTAGTTCCTCGCTTTCTTGGTCTACAAGGAAAATATTTTGAGAAGTAAAACATTCCACTTTGAAGAATCAGTCTCCATTATGGAGGCTGCTAAAGTGAAACCTTTTGTCATTTCACGTTACAGTATTTCTCTTGCTTTGTCTGCTTTATTGCATTCCCTCAGCATTCATTTCACAGATATTTCTGGATACGTGCTGTGTGCCAGTCACTATCTTAGGTTGTCTGTACAAATTATGAACAAGGTAAAGTCGTCATATATTTTATATTCTAGTGATGAAGACAACTGGTGAAAAGTGAAAATTTAGTTGCTCAGTCATGTCCGACTCTTTGCGATGCCATGGACTGTAGCCCACCAGGCTCCTCTGTCCATGAGATTCTCTGGGCAAGAATACTGGAGTGGGTTGCCATTGCCTTCTCCAGGGGATCTCCCTGACCCAGGGATTGAATCCAGGAGTCCCACATTGTAGGCAGACGCTTTACCGTCTGAGCCACCAGGGAAGTCCTTTAATTGGTGTAATATCTGAGTGATAAATGCTGGGAGAATGATTGGAGGTAAATTTAGTCAGGGGGGGCCTTTCTGAGGTTAAGTTAATGACCTGAATAAGCCCAAAGCAGTCATGTAAAAATCTGGAGGAACAATGTTCTAGAGGGCAAAGAAGAAGTGTTAAGGTCCTAGAGGAAAGCTAAGACATTATGGTTGAAGTGAGGTGATGAGGGAGGAAAAGGGTGGAAGAGGTCAGAGAGGTAGAGACCCAGGTAAGCAATTTGGGTTGAATCCTCAGTATAAAAAATTGTTGAGTGTTTTCAGTAGGGAATGATAGGTGTGATCTTGTTAAAAGTATCCTAGTTGCTGTGTAAAGAATTGTTTAATGGATGTTGTGGGACAGAGGAAGTATGAAGCCTTTCTAACTTTTTAGTATGAGTACTTCTGATTCCTTTAACTAAAGAAGATTCGAGGTAGGGCAAATTTGGGGAAGAAAAGTCACTTTGTTTTGGATGTGCTACTTAGCATGTTTGAATTGCCTACTTAGACATTCATGATAGAGTGGCTAAAAGGTAGATACAAGCTTGGAATTTAGGGAATACATTAGGGCTGGAAATATACATTGGGGATTTGTTAGTTAATTGTATTAATAGATGGCATTTAAAGTTATAAGTCTGTATGAGATTGTGTGTGTTAGTTGCTCAGTTGTGTCCAACTCTTTGCAACCCCCAAGGACTGTGGCCCACCAGACTTCTCTGTCCAGGACTGAACCTGGGTCTCCCTGACTGTAGGCAGATTCTTTATAGTCGGAGCCACCAGAGAAACCCCTGGATGAGATTACCAGGGGTAAAATTAGAGTTTGTTTTTAATCCAGGAGGGACTGTAACACTGTATCTGAACATTAATAAACAGGAACTAAGGAGCACAGTTAAGCATTTTCACCATCTAATAATAGGGATGTTGCTTATCAGTAATTTTAAATAGTTCTTCAGTGGGAGTTTTTGACATCATTCCAGGTTTGAGCCAAAGACTTTAGAATTACTGGTTTCTCAATCTATTTTTACTTCCTTCTTATTACCTCTTATTTAAAAAGCTGAGATAGGGAATTCCCCAGCTGTCCAGTGGTTAGGACTCTGCACTTCCACTGCAGGGACACGGTGGGTGGGAACTATGATCGCACATGCCATGTGGTGCAGCCAAAATTTTTTTAAGTGAATAAAATGGCAGTAACCAAAATACAGCTTTAGTGCTCGCTTCAGCAGCACATAGACTAAAATTGGAACAATACAGAGATTAGCATGGCCCCTCCACAAGGATGACACGCAAATTCGTGAAGCGTTCCATGTTAAAAAAAAAAATACAGCTATAGTTATTCTTTAAATTATCCAAATCTGGCTACTTCTTATTAGCATTTTTATAATAAAGTGCTCTGCCTTTAATATTTGACAGAGGTGCTAGTTGTGAAACTGGTTCTGTGGTAACTGACTTGAGCCCTGCTATCACGTATACTCTGGCCAGAACTGGTAAAGATGACTGTCTCTGTGGTTCAAACTGCTTTTATTTTGGTGAATGATGGCTAGAAAGAAAATGCTGAACTGATGGTAACAGAATATTCTTTCTTTTGACATTTATAAATATTTGTGTGCTAGGGATTGTTTTTAAAGTATTGAACATAACCTCTAACCCTGCTTTCAACTTATTGATGAATAGAGGTTGTTTTTTAGTATGGATTATCTGAAACTAATTTTAAATCCAACTTGAATTCTTCATAGTTTTAAAAAGATATTTTAAATTTTACACAATTCTTTGGGGTACAGAAAACATCTTCCCACAGCAAGGAACATAGTAAGGAGAAGAGAGGTCCTTCAAAGTTAGTTAATTTTATTGTTTTACTGGTAGTCAAGAGCAGCAAGTGTGCCTGCTCAGTTGTGGCTGACTCTGCGACCCCATAAAACTGTAGCCCACCAGATTCCTCTTCTGTCCATGGAATTCTCCAGGCAAGAATACTAGAATGGGTTGCTACCAGTTAACATTAAAAAAAAAAAAAATTACAAAGCAAAATACTGTTCCTATAGCATTTTGCCACTTACTGTACAACTTTAATTTTAGGCTCTAACAGATAGTGTAGTGACTGCTTTTGCATTTGGTTTTCATAGTAAACCTATAATGCAGATATATTAACTGATTTCTGACTTTGTAGGTATTATTATACTACACTAGTTACTTGCATTATGTAATATAATATCTTGAAAGAGCTTATAAATGATTATGTGGTGTCATTTTCCTGTCCCCTCAACAAATGATTTTCTGGGGCTCTAAAAATAGACTTGTAAGATTGATGACAGAATGTGAAGGGCAAAGCCAGAGGGAATAAAAAGATTTAATTGAGTAAGTTCTTCAGCTGAAATCTGTGGCAGAACAAGGTAAATGAACAAAGCCAGGGAATAGAAGGGTGAAACAGGAGTAGGTGCTGAGCGAGGCTCCAGCAGCAGAGGTCAGACAGGACAGAGGCTGAGCCTGAAAGATCACCTGGGAAAGTATGTGTAGGGGTGAAAAGAGGACAGGTTCGTCTATGTCTTGCTGCCTCTCTTCATAGGACTGTAGGAGGACCTGTTCATGTTTCCTTTGTGGCTGTGGTAGCCACCCTGATCTGGAGCCTGCTGTTGAAAAATACTAATAATTTAGCCTTTAAAGACATCAATACAAATTAATTTCATCTTCACTGCTTCTAAAGGACATCCTCCCAAACCTTAATCTCTCAAAGAATTCAGTTTGTTTGTTTCTAAATATAGTATATTAAGTATGTATTCCCTCTGACAATGGATCTCAAGTCAAAATAAAATTCAAATATAAAAAGAATAAATGTAGTGCTCTAGTTTATTAAAACGTGATTTTTAAAAACGTCCTCTGGGGTTGAGTTCTTAGCTCTCATCTCTGGGCAGATGCTGATTCACCCCAGCCTTGGTTTCTGTGTCTATAAAACACTCTGGCCAGTGTCCCGTGTCTCTTGACATTGTAAAGATTTAATGAGCCACTGATATATGTTCACTGCTGAGTGAGAACTAGTATTAGTATTATTTTTATATATTTCATATTTTTATACATCAGTTTTCATATTTAGGAAGTGAAAATCTTAGTCCACGCTAGTTCTTGGGAGAGAAATGTTTCTTATCTGGGGTGTTGTGAGGGAACAATTATAAATGGTAATCATTAGCAGTCACCTTAATGTTACTTTTCTTTCAGGAGTGGACGCTTCTCCTGTGAGCCAGCTGGAGGTCTTACCTCTTTGACTGAACCACCAAAAGGACCTGGGTTTGGTGTGCAAGCAGGCCTTTAATTTATATTCGCTGTAAATATGTCAGTGGAGAAATATAATATAAATCTCCTATCTACCTAAACTTTTTATATTACTTGTTCGTTTCCATCTGTGTACACCTTGCTTGTAACCTAGCAACTTACAGCTGTTAAGTATCATGTCAGAACTTCAGAGCACCATTTTCAACTGCCTGTTCACTTTTATCAATAATAGGGTACTATGAAATAAAAATTCTGTCAAATTTCAAGTATATTTTGCTCTCCCGTCTTTAGCCATAGCCAAATCTTAATATGATCTCTCTATAAACCTTATTTGTTAGTATTTTCTTTAAACACTTTTATTTTTGTGGCACAAAGTTGTTACTGTAATTTCAACTGGTAAGTGATATGTCAAGCAGACTGTAGGTGTACAAGGATAAGGTAGTTGTCTTTAGATGTACTGTTTATTATTTTTAAAGAAGGAAGGTACAAAACACTTTGCCATTATTCTTCACTCTTCTGGCACTGCAGGTACACAAAAACTACCTAGGGGAAGAAACTGGAAGTATAACTTGATTCTGAAAGTTCAGTGGGAATGGGAAATACGCCCCTCAGTTGAATGCATATTACAGGCTTAGAAACCAAATGCGTACTACAACTTAGAAGAATAAAACCCTTTGTGTATATCATCCAGTTCAGGAAACTAGCTATGAGTTTTGCAAGCTTGAATAAAAAATTAATAGCCAGCTTGCCAGCTTTAATTCAGGGGTGCTAAGTCGCTTCAGTCGTGTCTGACTCTGTGTGACCCCATAGACGGCAGCCCACCAGGCTCCACAGTCCCTGGGATTCTCCGGGAAAGAACTCTGGAGTGGGTTGCCATTTCCTTCTCCAGTGCATGAAAGTGAAAAGTGAAAGTGAAGTCACTGAGTTGTGTCCAACTCTCAGTGACCCCAAGGACTGCAGCCCACCAGGCTCCTCCATCCATGGGATTTTCCAGGCAAGAGTACTGGAGTGGGGTGCCATTGCCTTCTTCTTTAATTCAGGGGTAGATCTAAATAATCCAACTGTTTCAAGATTTCTCAAAGTCACCAGTTGGCCTTAGTCTTATGACAGACTAGTATATGATGCTTAAAAACATGAACAAACATTTTACTTTTTGATACTGCCTTTATGAATTAATTTTCATTTTTCACCTAANAATTCAGGGGTAGATCTAAATAATCCAACTGTTTCAAGATTTCTCAAAGTCACCAGTTGGCCTTAGTCTTATGACAGACTAGTATATGATGCTTAAAAACATGAACAAACATTTTACTTTTTGATACTGCCTTTATGAATTAATTTTCATTTTTCACCTAAGAAGGTAACAGCAAAAGTAATTTTTCAAGAAGGACAAAAAAATAACACAGCGAAAATGCTCCCTTCTGCCCCAGAGCCCTCAGACCTTCTTCCCACAGGCAATGGAATGCTTTTATTATTTTTTTTAATCTTTTTAAAAAAAGTCTATCTTCTCTTTGTTAGCTATTAGGGTTTTATTTGAAATTATGAAAAAATACATATGAAAAAATTAAGAAAATTTTAAATAACTTTAAATTCTTTTAAAGTTACTATTGTAAAAAATGTCTTCTATTCTTGACTTTTTTTTTTTTCCCCAAGTAGATGAACAGTTAGGAATGGGAACGTTTCAGATACTAGTTGAAAACACAAGTTATGTATTAAAGATACTGGTTATTATGTTCTATTTTAGAATCAGAAAATTTGTTTTAGGTCTTTATAGGCATACTGTTACACCATTATCAAAACATACTTTTAGATCATCACTTACATTGCACTACAGTAGTATGTATGAGGATTTTGAGTTAAATCTTGGTTTTGCCCATTTTTCTTGAAAATTATACCAATTTTTTACACAAGAGCACTGGTTTTTAATAATTACAGATAAGCTTTTAAAAACATCTGGCAGGTAAAATTTCATTACAGTAATCCAAGATGGTTCCAAAGATATATGAACACACTGATTCAAAACTCCTTGCCAGTTTTTGGTTGCTACAGATGACAGCTATAGCCTAGCCTGATTCTCAAACCAATAAAGAGAAGCTGGTGGTGTTGATGTGTCTAACACCACTTGCTCCCTCTTTTCCTCTTCTCAGTTCCTAGCTCTATGCTGTTGTTTTTTGTTTTTTTTTTCAAAAAGAGAGATTTAGGGAGGAAATGTTCACATTACAAAAATAAAGCAACAAATAATTCAACTTGTCATTCTTGCTATTGGGCAAAAATACTCATGCCTGGCTTTTTTGGTGGCTTTTGGACTGGCTACTGAATGTTGCTAGGGAATGCTACCAGTTCCTCAGAAGTACTTGCTGTAACTGGACAGAGCGACTGTCCTAGTAAATCCTACAGCAAGTGACAATCATATGGGTATTCACTGCCCAGGCATTACATCTGTATAGACTGTCAACATGGTAAGCCATGACTGAGATTTTATTTTTATTAATTCACCTTCCTGAAATATGGCAGAATTTTCTGAATGATCTAACTGAACTTCATGTAGAAAACATAACAGTAGCTGATTCTAACGGTAAGAAAGAAGTTGGAAAGAAAGTAAATTTTGCAGATGGCTTCTATTTCACATACCACAAACATGGTACATTTTAAGTGTCTGGTAGTAATAATCCTAAATAAATGTGATAAAACAACCTTGGCTAAGAGTGATGTTTATTGCTTGGGATCCTTGACCTCCTGGTGGTATCAAAAAAACATTTTGCCCACTTGCTGAAGAGATTTGAGCTAATGAAAGACAAGGCTCTACAGTGAAGAGCCTTAGCAACATAAGGCCTCTATCCTATTATATCCATAATAAGAATTACCTTCTTGATTTGTACTTCTAGTTTCACATTAAAAAGGAAAATTAGCTCCTCTTCCCAAGTTTCATTTGAACCTTTCCAATAACAAATTGTGGCTGATTTATAATGTGTCACATATAATCTTAATAGTTTAAATTTTTTTGCAACTTGTAGAAATTTTACAAACTTCTACAGTGAACTTCTACACAGTGTCCTTATTCAGTCGTAGTCAGTACAATGCCTTGGGTCATAATTACCCACGTAATCTGATTTTTAAGTAACAAGGCTGTGCGTGTAGTTATTGCCATAAATTATGGTTAACTGATTTCAGCAAATTCAAGATTTGCTTTCAATTAACTGAGGCTTGTACTGCTGTAGAAATACTTATTGCTATTGTCATTACAGCGAGTTAAATGAGAACCAGCTCAACCACTTGAGAAGTCAGACGAGTTGGTTACAAATTTTTAGTGGATTTGTTACTTCATGCCATAAATATCCAACTTAAATGTAACAGTGTTCCACTTCTGGCCACAAGGTGCACTCTTACTACTCATATTGAACCTGATGTGTTTAAAGATGGGAGAAATGTAGGAAAAGAAAAAATAGTGATCTCTAATGCAAGTTTATGTTTTATATAGTTAAATGCTGGGATGTAGCTTTCTCTGTCAAGTCTGAAATATCTGATTAATGACAAACTCGTAACTTCAGTAAGTCACAGACCCNTGAATAAACGGTTGTACAAAAGAGGTCACCGGAGCCCAGCTGACAGCTGTTTTAATAATAACAGTAAGAAACTGTTTGGGACGGGAAGTTGACACTTTTGAACCCGTTGAAGCCGTAGAGAACGCTTGAAGCGGCATAGCGGTCGAGAGTGTGATGTCCATTAGACACCCGCGGCCAACCCGTGGACGCGGTGACGGGATTCAGACCCAGGCATCCCCAACGCTTCGGAAAAGCCTCTGATCCTGAACTTGACCAGAACCTGTGTTCCCGATCGTGTGTCCTTTTTTATTTTAAAACGGTTTATGTGAATTATGGAAGAAGGCGAACTGGTGAAATAGCTAGTTTAAAATAAATTGACTGCTGATTAAAAACATATGCTCGTGTAGGCTCTTAAAAATCTTGGGCACTGATCTGTTTCAGTTTCTTCAATCGTTATACAAAGGCTTTCCTGGAGATTAGCTCAGAACTGGCAGAACATATGCTATATTGGTGCCAAGAGGCTTAAAAAACAAAATGAGATAGTGTCGACCGTGTAAGATCAAGTCGTTATATTAACTAAGCTTGCTGGGGAAAGTCTTTAATTTGGGCTAAACGCAAAAACCTGTAAACATTCGAAATGTTTCCTAGGCAAGAAGGGGAAGATTTACTAAAAAAATTTTTATAGTTGACACAAGCACTAACAATTTCTAAAGATCTGCGAATGGTTGAGTAAGTAAGGTCAAGTTTAACTATTCAGGATATGTGTTCTATTTTAAGGACAGGCAAGGTGTTAAAATGAAGTAAAACCTAACTAAGTAGTAGTCATGAAAGGAAAAGAGAAAGAGGCCTATAATGATCTTAAGCGCTCTGGTTTCCATAGTTGTTAAGATGGTTTTATGAACAGGCAGAACTGGGAAAGTGGAAATCCCTGGGTGTGTATTCCATGAAGACTGAGGAAGAGAAAAATATATTGAGATGAGGAAAGAACTTAATAGGTGGAAGTATGTTGTGCAGTCTTTGACTTTAGTTCTCTGATTCTGTGAAGGGGAGAAAAGCTTGAATTTTGTTTGGCGATAAGTACCTAACTGGTGGAATGAATTTAAATGGAAGATGTTTTTATCAAAATGCTTGTATGTTACTTTTTTTTTGTTGGTGAAACATGTACCTGATATCAAAGAAATAGTAGGGATATTTGGAAAACTCATTGGAAAAGAGGTTTTTATTCTAGGGAATAAAAATTATTAAAAATTTTCAGTTTCTTGGTACTAGTTGACTAGTGGTTAAATTTTCTTTAAACCATTCTTATATTTTAAGAGTGTTGTTTCAGTCAAAAAAGAGAGAATGATCAGTGATATTTAATTTCCATTGTAGTCTGGAAAAGGTTTAGACAGCTTTCTGTATATAAACTTGATGCTGTTGAAGCAGCGTCTATCAGATGGGTGTGAAGAATTTATCCAGTAATTGCCATACGTGGCTTAATAGCTAATGACACCACTTTCTGACTTGGAACTCATTTCTAAAGCTGACATCAACATGTATTTGTAAAATGCTGGTACTCTTATTAAAGGGTACGATCTAGAGATTTATGCTTAGAACTGGAAGGGACTTCAATTTTTCTAATCTGTTTCCCTCCTACAGATGAAAAAATAAAGGCCTGATAAGGGGAAATGACTTCCCCAACTCAGCACAGCTAATTAAATGTCTGTGGTTTGGCCTAGAGATTCCTTTCTGTGAAGGTGCTAATTTACTTCTTTCTTTTAAGAAGTAGCTTTATGGAATAATGGAAAGAACAAGGGAAATGTAAGTGACAGGACTGGGATTTAAATTCTTGATTTGTCACTTCCTAACTGTGGTTTTTGACAAACCATATTAATTTTCAGAGCCTTGCATTTGTAATCTGCAAACAAAACAAAACATTTTGTTATATAATTTACAGCATTTTTGATGGCCCAATATGATTATGTATGGAAAGCACATTATATTCTATAAGCTTTTATACATATAAAATGATATTTTTAGAATAAATACGTTTCCTTCTGTATTATCTAAGGTGTCTACATCCCAAGGTGTTTGCTTAGTCTTACCTTCATTGTTTTGAGCACCTGCTGTTTTACAGATTATAACTCCCTGTAGATACATTTTCTGATCCCTGCTTAGTTCTAATCTTAGTAAAGCCTCTTATGAACATTTTAAATATTGTGGTGGTTAAGAGTCTGACTTCCTCTGGAGAATATGAAGTTTCTTCATATAGCATTGGAAAACATTCTCATATACACTCATGCATGCACAGTCTGTTTCTTTAACAGACAGTGACTTTTAAAAAGTAACAGTTAAAGTATCTTAGTAACTTAATTTGTTGCTAGTTTTGAGATATACAGCAACAGGAGATGTAATTTCCTTTATAAACTCAGCTTTTGAGTAGTTCATGTTAAGGTTATCTTGTAGATCTAAAATAAAATATACCCTGTAGGAATGTTGAGACTAAGTGTTGACTTTTGCTGTTAGGTTTAGAGACCTTTCTTTTTAGTGCTTTACATTGATAATACTGGGAGTCAGTACATCCGTACTGTAGTGTAGTGGTGTTACACAGATTATTTGTAACTTTGAAGCTAAAGGTTATGATAAACATTGTTGAGCACTTAGAATCTTGAGTTTTTAAGTGAACTATTTCAGATAATTTTCATAATAACCCCGTAAAACAGATATTATGGCTGAGAAAAATGAGGCTTTGAACCGTTATGTGGTGTGCAGATATTCACAGACCCAAAAAAGTGACAGACTCTGCTGTCCTCATTCTTAACCATTTCTCTGTTCTACCTCTAATTAAGAGTGCTTAGTCTGTGGGGTCACACACAGTCGGACACGACTGAAGCGACTTAGCAGCAGCAACAGCAGCTGATTTTGAGAAGTTTTAAGGCAATGTTTCTTAAGTTTCCCACTTTGTGAAAGATTTGTGGGGCCAGCATTCTGCCTTCTACTGTGTTGGTTAAAAAAACAAAGAATTGTGGAAGATAGGCCAGCAAGCTGTTTCATGAGATGTTGATATAGCTGTTATTGTTTTACATTAGTTGTCAGAAGCAAATTAGTCTCACCAGCTACTGAAGGACTACAGTTGTTAACAGCTTTTTAAGAACTGTTTTAACAGACTCCACCTTGATATTAATGTTCACTGTTAAAAGAGAATATACTTTTTTTTTAAGCTTTTTATTTTGTATTGGGGGTATAGCTGATTAACAATGATGTGATAGTTTCAGGTGAACCGGGATGCAGCCATTCGTATACATGTACCCATTCTCCCTCAAACTCCCGTCCCATCCAGGCTGTCACATAGCATTGAGTAGCATTCCAGCATTGAGCAGCAGTAGGTTCTCGTTGGTTATCCATTTTAAATATAGCAGTATATACATGTCCATCCCAAACTCCCTAACTGTCCTTTCCACCCAGCAGCCATAAGTTCATCCTCTGTCTGTTTTGTAAGTTCGTTTGCATCATTTCTTTTTAGANGGGGTCACACACAGTCGGACACGACTGAAGCGACTTAGCAGCAGCAACAGCAGCTGATTTTGAGAAGTTTTAAGGCAATGTTTCTTAAGTTTCCCACTTTGTGAAAGATTTGTGGGGCCAGCATTCTGCCTTCTACTGTGTTGGTTAAAAAAACAAAGAATTGTGGAAGATAGGCCAGCAAGCTGTTTCATGAGATGTTGATATAGCTGTTATTGTTTTACATTAGTTGTCAGAAGCAAATTAGTCTCACCAGCTACTGAAGGACTACAGTTGTTAACAGCTTTTTAAGAACTGTTTTAACAGACTCCACCTTGATATTAATGTTCACTGTTAAAAGAGAATATACTTTTTTTTTAAGCTTTTTATTTTGTATTGGGGGTATAGCTGATTAACAATGATGTGATAGTTTCAGGTGAACCGGGATGCAGCCATTCGTATACATGTACCCATTCTCCCTCAAACTCCCGTCCCATCCAGGCTGTCACATAGCATTGAGTAGCATTCCAGCATTGAGCAGCAGTAGGTTCTCGTTGGTTATCCATTTTAAATATAGCAGTATATACATGTCCATCCCAAACTCCCTAACTGTCCTTTCCACCCAGCAGCCATAAGTTCATCCTCTGTCTGTTTTGTAAGTTCGTTTGCATCATTTCTTTTTAGATTCCACATATAAGGGCTGTCATATGGTACTCCTCCATGACGGGGGAGCCTGGTGGGCTGCCGTCTATGGGGTCGCACAGAGTTGGACACGACTGAAGCGACTTAGCAGCAGCAGCAGCACCCTCCTTTGTCTGACTTACTTCAATATGACACTCTCTAGGTCCATCCATGTTCCTGCAAATGGCATTATTTCATTCTTTTTACTCATTATTAATGAGTAATATTTCATTGAATATATGTATCATGGCTTCTTCATCCATTCCTCTGTCAATGGGCATTTAGGTTGCTTCCATGTCTTGACATTGTAAACAGTGTTGCAAATGAATATTGAGGTGCATGTATCCTTTCAGATCATAAAGAAACATACTTAAAACAAAGTGAATGAAGGAGAAAGATAACCAGACTCATTTAGGACTTTTATAAAGGAATAGAGTCAGGAAGAGTAAATAGGAGTTTGTCTAGGTTAGAAGTAGAACCCTCCACAGAAATACTTCCAAGTTGAGGTTAAAAAAGAAAAAAAAGATAAATTATGAAGCTAAGTTACAAAATCATTTCTTTGACAGTTAAAAATTGTGTCTCTTTGGCTGATCGCTCAATATTTGTTTATTGCACTAAAATTGTTTTGAAATATGTAGTTGCTTGCACTTCTGCTTATCAGTTTGCATTTGGGCCGCAATTGGGGAGAAAACTACAAATATTGGTGATTAAATACCATATTTTAAAACTCCCTTATTGCTTAAAAGTGTTGTGAGAGTCCTGTAGCTTCTTACATTTCAGACTGCTGTTCTTCCTAAATAAGAGTTTTGTTGGCATTCTAACTTATAATAGAAAATAAAAACCATGCGTACGTGGGTCTTTCTTCCTAGAAATAGATATATAAATTCATGGTAAAAGATAATAGTATGTAAAATATTATATCCTCAGTAGTTCATGAGGTATTTTTTACATCAGATCTCTTGAATTTCACAACTGCTCTTGAGATCAGCAAAATGTCTGCTAATCAGATGATATTGAGCCATGGATAGGATCCCAGTTAAAATTCTTTGGAGTAATGCTAAGACTGCTTTATGAAAGAGAAGTATTAGCAAATGTAAAGGAAGAGGAAAGAAGCACCTACTTTTATTTTCTCTTTTACCAAAGCCACATTGTACACAGCTTTCTTTCCTGTTCTACCACTTCTGAAGCTTTAACAAACAGGGTAGAAGTAAATACTAAAAACATTCTTTATAGCAATTTACTAGTTAGTGATGGTGGTTAATGATGTCAGGTAGTTGAGAATATTTTTAATTTATAAAATACTTCCTACCATAATTTGCCCAAAAATATTGTAACTAGGAATAAAGCCTTGATTTATACTCTCATATTGTATACTAAACTCTTGCAACCTCTGAGTTAAAATAAGTCCTTTTTACCAGAGTTTAATTTTGACTATTTGGAAGTTACTTGATGATCAAAGAAAAGAACTTTTATCGAGTTTTTGTACTGTTAGATACTTTCACATATGTTATTTTAATATATGATGAGAATAATTTTATATGTCTAGTTATGAAAAAGACTTCAGAAAGTTGTCACTGGAATGTCTCCAACTCCAGACACTATTACTCAAGGACTAACTTGAAATTTATGGTATATAAATGTTCATCTATTGTTTTGATACTTTGTTTTTTCTTAAAAGTTTGTGAAAGTGTTAGTCACGCAGTCGTGTCCGACTCTGCAATCCCATGGACTGTAGCCTGCCAGGCTCCCCTGTCCTTGGGATTCCCCAGCAAGAATACTGGAGTGAGTTGCCATTTCCTTCTCCAGGGGATCTTCTTGGCCCAGGATCAAACCTGGGTCTCCCACATTGCCGACAGATTCTTTACTGTCTGAGCCACTAGGGAAGCCCAGTTTTTTTCTTAAGATCAATCCAATTTGTTTGCAGATTTTTATTTATTTATATTATTTTTTAATATAAATTTATTTTAGTTGGAGGCTAATTACTTTATAATATTGTATTGGTTTTGCCATACATCAGCGTGAATCTGCCATGGGTGTACACATGTTCCCCATCCTGAACCGCCTTTCCACCTCCCTCCCCATACCATCCCTCTGGGTCATCCCAGTGCACCAGCCCCGAGCATCCTGTATCATGCATCGAACCTGGACAGGTGATTCGTTTTATATATGATATTATACATGTTTCAGTGCCATTCTCCCAAATCATCCCACCCTTGCACTCTCCTACAGAGTCNATTGATTAGCTCTAGTAATTTTCTGGTGGAGTCTTTAGGGTTTTCTATGTAGAGGATCATGTCATCTGTTTGCAGATTTTTAGTTGAGGTGATCACCCAGTAGTGGTTATTCACCCTCCAGAAATTATCTCTGTCTTCCAGGGTTCATAAAAACATCTCGAGAATGAAGATGAGTGTTCTCTTTAGGCTGCAAACAGGACCAAAAAATACTTCTTTACCCTCTATTAGTCCTCACACTATTGAAAATAAACAGGAATGTGTAACAAAGGGGCCCACTCACTGTTCCTTTCCTGTACACTTTTCCCCTCCTTAGCTCCTCCTCCCCCTTCAGGTGCTATTGTTCAGTAGCTTTGCAATATCCAGTGAAAATAAATCTGTCCCTATCTGTTGTTGGTTAACATTAATATTTGTGTCCTTCCATTTAAATTATATAACCACTTTCTTGTTATCCAAGACTTTCATCTTTAATTGTGGTGTGAATGGATTTGATTTTAGCTACAGGAATTTGAGCATTAGCTAATAATGTGGAGAAATAATCATTTTCCCTTTCTCTTCTGTGAATTGATACTTCATATCCTTTGGTCAGAGGCATAATTACAAACCTCCTGTGACTGATAAGGGCTGTCCTCATAAATTCTCATTCATTCTTTTGTTGTTACTGAAAGTTGCTGGATCGTGTCCAACTCTTTGTGACCCCATGGACTGCTGCACTCCAGGTTCTTCTGTCCTTCACTGTTTACTAGAATTTGGTCAGAGTCATGTCCACTGAGTCTGTCTAACCATCTGACCATCTCATCCTCTGTCTCTGCCTTCTCCTTCTGCCCTCAATCTTTGCCAGCATCCAGGTCTTTCCTGATGAGTCAGTTCTTTGCATCAGGTGGCCAAAGATGCTTCAGCATCAGTCCTTCCAATGGATATTTAATGTTGATTTCCTTTAGGATTGACTGATTTGATCTTCTTGGAGTCCAAGGAACTCTCAAGAGTCTTCTCCAGCACCACAATTCAAAAGCATCCGTTCTTCGGTGCTCAGCCCTCTTTATGGTCCAGCTCTCACATCCATTCATGACTACCGGAAAAAAACATAGCTTTGAGTCTAGACCTTTGTTGGCAAAGTGATGTATTTACTTCTTAATACACTGTCTTGCTCCTTCCAAAGAGGAAGCGTCTTTTAATTTCATGGCTGCACTCACTGTCTGCAGTGATTTTGGAGCCCAAGAAAATAATATCTGTCATTGCTTCTACTTCTTTCCCTTCAATTCACTCTTTACCATGCCTTTTTGAAGTTTGTTTTCATTGTACAGATGAATTTAGATTAGTGATTGTATTGCTCCTTTAAAAAATTATACCTTCAAAGAAGTTGATATTATTAAGAAAAAAAAAAGATGAAATGATATATAAAATTTGAGCCTTTGTGGGGAAAATAATTATTTTGTATTATGAATTTTTACAAAGAAAGTTCTTGAATGATTCAGTCTGACAATGTGACAGACTATCTCTGGATATTGAATATGATTGTAACCAGAATTTATTTTTCTGTATTTTCAAGCTTTGCCACAATGAATAAGTATTATGGATATAATCAAGGTTTTAAACAGTGCATGCTTAATTAACAACTTTTATTTTCTTATATTTGTGTCGAGTCTTAGTTGTGGCACATAGGCTTAGTTGCCCTGCCTTGTGTGAGATCTTAGTTCCCCAACCAGGAATGGAACCTGCATCCCCTGCATTGGAAGGCAGATTCTTAAGCACCGGACCACCAAGGAAAACCCAACAAATTTTAAATAAATGATTTTATGAACGGTATTGCATTTAGCGTTGTTGAGGTAGGAATTTAATATGATCTTCGCTGATATTTTTCTGTAGTTTTTTTTTTTTTAAGAATTTACACTGAATATTTTAATATCTTAGCTGTAGTGCTTCTTTTGTTTTAAAATTTACGCTAAATATGTGAAAGAGGGGACAGTATTCTCTAATCATTCAAATGCTTTCTAGTTGGTGTAGAATGGAACACAGTGAGCCCTCAAGGACATGGATTGTGTCTGTCTTGTTCATTGTTGTACACCAGATTCCATCACATTCTACGGGATCACCCCAGTGCTAATGTCAGGTGAATGGTCTGACTGGCCTAAGAGGATGAATTGGGACTAAGGGGAAGAAAATGGGTAGCAGATGAAAAAGATCGTGATTGCAAGGAAGAGGGGCTTGATAAAAACAAATTTCCAAGATGGCGAATAATGTAACACAGGTTTTCTTGGAAAATAATTCAAGAGGTTGTATAGAATTCATATAACAGACAAGGAGATCATTGAAAAAGTGCTTAGATATTAAGGTTTTAGGTGCCATTGCTAAGCACATATCTGAAGAAGACAGTTTCTGCTTGTATGGAGCTTAAAATCTAGCTGGAAGAGATAATTACTTACAACAAGGATCCATAATTACAGAGAGGCTCTGTAAACATCTGAAAGTTACATTGCAGATTTTTTAATGGAAGGTCCTATGGCTTTGGGCTTTGAGATGGGTCTGTCCAAAAAAGATGAAGAATCACTGAGTTGGAAATTTAAGTTCAGTTTTTGATGTAAAACTGTTACATTCTTAAATAGTCCTAAATTTATGTTTTTAGACTTACTGAATATTTCTTTTTATAGATAAAGCTATTTAATATTGGCATCATCAGTGAGATTTGCCTTTTTACCCCCAGTTCATAATATTTACATTGTTATATTTCAGGAAATGCTTTATTTTAAAAATGAAACCAAATAGACACATGCTCTTTGCCATTGGGGTTGGACTTGGCACGGTACCACCCTTTTCGTGTCACATACTTAATGCTGTTAGACTGCAAGGAATTCACGATGCTTTGTTCCCTCTGTACCACATTCCTTGTTACTCTCCTCAGCATCCTTTAACAGGAAAGCAGTGTACAATCCTAAATTGACCTGACTAAAAAGAGCTACCAATCATGCATACTATTATCCTGAGTCAACTTAGAGCACCTTTTAAATGACTCATATGCAGTTATCCTAAATTCTTTTTTTTATTGCTGTCTAGTTGATATATAGTATCAGTCATATTAGTTTCAGGTGTATAATACAACCATTTGGTATTTTTATAGGTTATACTTCATTTAAAGTTGGCAGTTGTCCTTAATTCTTGTGGGTAGTATTGTGAGTGGATTTATGTTGGAGAGTGTGCAGAACACAGAAGTGGTAGATCAGGACTAAAAGGCCCAGACAGTTCAGCCCTGGTGTAAAGTTGTGTGGAAGCTACAACTTTGGCTATAATTGAAGTAGTGTTAATCACCCACCTTATTGTTGGGTCAGGGTGGGAATGGTGTGGTATGTAGATGAGAAATAATACTTTCATAAGTGTTGCTCTCTTGAGAAAGGGTACTGACTTCAACTACCTCTATCACATAGAGAGTTTGGGCGTAGATACAGATGATTTTCAGGATTTCAGGCTTATATTGCAGAAGCTGTGATTATCATAAAAACTATTCTGAGTTTTTATGCCATGCTTTTTATTTCAAATCTCTTTATTTTTTTATGTGCCACTATTCAAACTATATGCAGTTATCTAAGCAGTTAAAAGTCGTTTCTTTTCATTTAAGGCTAAAATATGTACCTATCATTTTTAAAGAAAGCTGTAAAGATGAGTTAGAGTGTATTCAGAATTAAAGGGTGAGTAGTACTGAGAATGGACCAGAGGTCTGATCTTTTGAGCAGATCAAGAGATACTTGTCTTTTGAGGGGTGAAGTTAAAATACCAAAAATGTTTTTTATTTTCACATATTTCAGATAATTTAAAAGGTACAGAAAACAGCATAGTGTGCATATGGAACCTGTCTGCAGCCTTAAGAATTAAACATTTATAAGTTTAGTTGAAGGCGCCTGTATATCTTTCCCTGAGCCATTTCCTTTCTTCCCCCAGCGAAGTCCTATCTCCCTCTTTGTGCAAACTTTTTCCAGCAGTGGCTCTACCCTTTCCCTAGACCTGTGTAAATTTCTTTCTTTCTCCAGGGTTCACCACGGTGACATTTTCCATTTCAGCTCTGTTGTGTATTGTATATCAAAATAAGGGTGGACTGACTAGTGGAGCTGAAAATGATTATCTTTATACACGAGGTAGAAACCTACCTTTAAATCTAGGCAGAGTAAAGACTTCAACATTGTACTATATGCAGAACAGATTGGCAAAGTAGATGTGAGAGTAATCTCATGAAATCATTTTAGGAAGGTTCATCTTGTAGCAGTAGTGTGGAGCCGTGGTCTGGAAGGAAGTGTGAATTGCTAACTCATTTTGACTGGCTTTTTTCCCTTCTAATTACCCTGCATTAGTGAGATTTTGTTCTGCTTCCAAATACTTTACTATTTTGCAATAAGTGAAAGGAGCTGGTGGCAGAATGCTTAATGGTGAGTGTTGCTAGTTTTCAGGATCTGGGGGATTGGTCTTTGCCCCCTTTTAGAGTCTGTTGATAGTGGAGTGAGTACGTCATGGTTATTAGATCTCTACTTTCAGTATTGTAAATTTTCCACCACTCAGTGCCAGAGATGCGAGCAAAGAGCTGCCTGACCCTTTTCTCTGGGCTGTTGCAGCCCTCTGCTGGCCTATGAGAGTCACACATTTAGAGCCCTGTCGGGCCAGAAAGAGGTCAATAACCCCAGCAACTCACTTTTAGAATCTTAGAAGTCATTTATGTCAACACTCCATTGCAGATGAGTATTTTGTATATTGACCTTTACAGTTCTGGAAATAAATTTATCTGTAAATATGCTTAGATATCGAGGGCAGGTAGATCATTCTAAATCCAACTGCCTGTATTACTTTTCTTTAAAAAGTCTAACTGTATTGTTAGAATATGATCCTTTATGGTCCACTGTTGACAATGCCAAAAAATATTTTTACAATCTCTTTTGTAAATATTATCTAATGAAGTAATGGGAACTTTATGTTTTAAAAAATTTGAGATATTGTTTGGTCATTTCTATTAGGAGACAAATACAATGGATAATTGTTTCTTTTAAAGTATTTTCAAAGCATTTCTACTTCTTGTTGCTGGTGTCATTCTAGCTTCCTTGCTCTTGTGGACTCTTATTCCCATCTCACAATCTGGTTGTTGAACTT
The DNA here is from genome assembly GCA_006410615.1 of Neotragus moschatus. Taxonomy (NCBI): domain Eukaryota; kingdom Metazoa; phylum Chordata; class Mammalia; order Artiodactyla; family Bovidae; genus Neotragus; species Neotragus moschatus. Next base: position 220,595 of record SJYA01002862.1, read on the forward strand.
GAAGTGGTCTCCATGTCTTTCCTGTTATTCCTCTTTAGTCTCTCTTTGCAGAGTTTCACCAATAGCCTCTTTTTTCCCCTCAACAGCCCTTTTAAACATGCTACTCAAATTGTGCCACTGACTTCTTTAAAGCCTTAAGTTGCTTTTGTCATCATAAAGATCAGTCGACGACACAGTGACGAGGTGCTTCAGGTCATCCCTTCCTCCTCTGTTTAGCCTCTTTGTCTCCCCTGCTGTGCTTCAGTTCTTGCTCTCCTTCCCTGTGGCCTGCTCTCTGTGGGCGGGTGTAATTTCTTGGTCTGGAATATAATCATCATTTTCTTGTGGGAAAATGTTATGGAATAGCTGCCAGAAAACATTGTGCTAAAAACCAACCATGGCTTACTTTGGGAAGATATGATAAAGCAAGCATGAACCCTTGCTTGGTTGTTTATATTTCAAGCAATTTGGCTAAGTGCTGCTCTCTTTTATACCGCTGGTTTACCTTTGTGGAATTTTGAAGGTAATACACACATAGAGCTAAACTAAATTGACTATTTACAGTGCGTTTACTTGATACAGTCTTCTAAATTAATGCTGTGCTTTAGGGCTTCCCTGCTAGCTCAGTTGGTAAAGAATCTGCCTGCAATGCAGGAGACCTGGGTTCGATCACTGGGTTGGGAAGATCCCCTGGAGAAGGGACAGGCTACCCACTCCAGTGTTCTTGGGCTTCCCTTGTGGCTCAGCTGGTAAAGACTCCACCTGCAATTCAGGAGACCTGGATTCGATCCCTGGATTGGGAAGATCCCCTGGAGGAGGGAAAGGCTACCCACTCCAGTATTCTGGCCTGGAGAATTCCATGGGGTCACAGAGAGTCAGATACTACTGAGTAACTTTTACTTTCACTTTTAGATTTTTGAAGGAGATAATATACAGCAGCACCAACACAAAGTGCAACCTATTTTACTGGATTGAGCTTCTGTCCCTAATCTTTTGTTTGCTTTTGTATTTTAATGGCTGGATTAGAAAACATAAAACATAGAAAGTACCTCTTATTTCTTCCTCTAGCTCTGTCTGAGGTACTTCTCTCATCTGCCATCTCATCAGTCTTTCCCCTTGGGTTCAACCAGAACACTGTAGTCTCCAGAGCAAACCAAGTGGAAATTGACCTATTATTGAAAAATTTTTTCATTTGTATATTATGTAAGTAATACCTGTTTATTATAAAAATTAATATAGAACTATATAAAATAGACCATAGACATCTCTTAAGAACTGTAGAAAATATAGTCTTAAGGAAAATGTTGAAGACAGTTTATTTTAAAGGATGTGTGGTTGTTCTCATCTTTTTCATGCTGTTGGTTAAATTTGTGATTTTTATGATACTAGTTTCTTGGTCTGAAATACAACCATCATATTCTTGTGGTGGAAATGTTATGAAATAGCTGCCAGAAACATTGTGGTGAAAATCACCCACAGCTTGCTTTGGGAAGGTATGATAAAGCAGGCATGAACCCATTTCAGAGACTGAACTCTTAACTGTTTAAGTAGTGAAGATGGTAGAGAGGTCCAGTTCTTATCCCAGAAATATAGCCATATTTAAGATTTATCTTAAAGCTTTTCTGTTAGTTTAGGAGTTAAGCTTTTGGTCTTTGTGCAAATAGGAAGTGTTTAATATTTATGTCTGATGGTTTACTTTTTTCACATGGGTAATGGTGGTTTAGTCACTAAGTCGTGTCCAACCCTTGTGATCCTATGGACTGTAGTCTGCCAGGCTCTTCTGTCCATGGGATTTTCCAGGCAGGAATACTGGAATGGATTGCCATTTCTTTTTTCCAGGGGATCGTCCTAGCCCAGGGATCGAACCCAGGTCATCTGTGCTGCAGATGATCTCCTGTATTGCAGGCAGATTCTTTATTGACTCAGCTACCAGAGAAGCCCTTTTGCATGGGGGAGCACAGCAATAAGGATGTCAAAATTGTTTAGTAGTTTAAGCTGTCATTTTTGTATTCATAGAAACGTAGAATGGAGTGAAATTGTTCTAAACCTCTGGAATCAGGATTTTGGAAGAACAGGAGTTCTTCAATGTAATCTAGCCTAACTTTACTTTCAAGAAGAGACAGAAGTACTGAGAAGTAATGAAGGTCAACCAAAAAGTCAGTGGTAGACTCAGAATAGAATCTTGGACTAAAGTCTCCCAGATCAAATCACAGAGAAAATAATAGTCTCTTTCCTAGCTGAATGACTCTCTCTCTCTCTTTTTTAAAAGATGAGCCCCATAACTTTTACTTATTATTATTTTTTAAAGTAACCATTTTATTTTGGCAGTGCCTCACGGCATCTTAGTTCCTCAACCAGGGATGGAACCACTGCCACCTGCAGTGGAAGCATGGAGTGTTAACCACTGGACTACAGGGGTAGTCCCTACTCTTAAGGGTCATTTGAATTCTGTTGATTTCATCTTTTACTAGTTACATTTTTTTCTCAAACAGTTTCGGAAGAAGCATTTTTACTTTCAGCATAGCTGTAGCCCAGTGGAAGCTGGATCAGGAAAAAAGTTAGGAATTTCCATTCCATTCATATGGTTCCATCTTTACTTTCTTAGAATTTAAAATTTCTGGTAAATTTAGAGGGTAGCATTTGTATATTTTATATGCACCAAAGACTGTGTATGTGAAGATAACATTTTCTCATAGCCTTATTATTTGACCCTTACCATTCCATGATGTAGATGAAGGCATTAAGTGTATGCTCTGGGGATTTCTGGACTGTGAGGCCGACTGGGGACACGCCCTTCTTTTTCAGTAATGTATATGGAAAGCTAGATAAAAATAAAATATTTAAAAAACACATCTGAGCTTGAAAGCAAAAAAGCAGAATCAGCAGGTGCTTGAAATGGGGAAAAAAAAAAAACCTCAAAGGCATATTAGGAAGCAGAAATTGAAGCCCTGTCCTAAAAGAAAAACTGGAACCTGTAGGCCCAGGAATGACAGGGAGCTGTCCCCAGATGAGTAAGGGTCTGAATGGTTGATGAATGGGGCAGAAAAGAGTCTTGCCAACCTGGGGTTGCATCTCCTGGTGCCTCTTCTTCCTGTCCTTTTATTGTTAACTGTTTTTGTATCCTTTTTGGGTCTCTTTTACAAAGTATATTGCTGAATCTTATTTTTACTCAACCTCAGAGACTCTTTATCTTTTAATTAACAAGTTTAATCCATTTTCATTTATTGTAATTTTCATAATATCTATTGGAAATTATTTACATTCTATTTAATATATTTTTGTTCATTTCCCACAGTTTCTTAATCTTATAAGTATATTTTAAAATATATATTCAAATATGTATATTTTAAAATATATATTCAAATATGTATATTTTAAAATATATATTCAAATATGTATATTTTCTTTCTTCCAAACAAGAGAAGTACTTTACCCACTTTCTCAGTTTCCTTTTGTCTCTGCCACTACACCTCCTACCCCCACAAGGTCCCAGCAGCCATGTTGATGTTTTGTAGAATTTTAATTCTGTAGAGGTATTCTTAAGGCATCCATCCATCTGTCATTTTTCTTTTTGTATGATATACTAGATCTGTTAGGTTATTCCTAACAAATAACCTAATTCCCTAACAAATAATTAATTCCCATATAAGGGCTTCCCAGGTGGCTCACTGGTACACAATGTGCCTGCTGATGGAGGAGACATAGGTTCGATCCCTGGGTCAGGAAGATTCCTTGGGATAGAAAATTACTACCCATTTCAGTATTCTTAACTGGAAAACTCCATGGACAGAGGAGCCTGGTGAACTATAGTCCCTGGGATCACAAAGAGTCAGACATGACTTAGTGACTGAACATGTACACAGTTACCATATATCACATAATGTTCTCACAGATTTATTTCAGTTAAGTGCCTACTTAAAAAAACAATTTTCAAACCGGGTTTTTTATATTTACATTCTAAGACCTTTTTATGCCTGCAAATATGATTTGTTAGCCCTCACTTTTAAATGATAGCTTAGTTTGATTAAAGAGTTTTGGTTTGAAATTCTTTTCCCTTTACATTTTGAAGTATTTCTACATTATTTTCTCATCTCTGCTGTTGCTTTTTGCAAGTTCTGATGTCAGCTTGATTTCTTTTCCTGTGTGTGTGACCTGCAGTTCCTCTCTAGATTTTGAAATTTTTGTTTATCTTTTTCAGTCTATAGTGTGTCTGGGTATAGTTCCTTTCCTGTCTTGTTTGGCACTTGGATTTGTATTCATTCCGTCCTTCTTTCATTCAACAGCTACTTATTGGGAGTATGCCAGATTGCATTCCAGACATTTTCATCTAAGATCTTTGATCTTTCCTCAGTTCTGGAAAATGATGTCATTTTCTCAAGTAGTTTGTCTTCAGTTTATTTTTTTCTGGGAATTCTGTTAATATGGATTCTGTTGCTTCTTGTCTCTCCTCCATCTCTTAACTTTAATGTCTTTCTTAACTTTTCTCTTGATATCTTCTGCAACTGTCCTCTACCTGATCTTCTAGCTCGCTGGCTCATTCTTTTGCTTATCCAATTACCTAATCTGTGGAGTTCTTTATTTCAGCCGTCGTACTTTCATTCTCTGCATTTCTTCTTGGTTCTGTTTAGTCCTGCTGCATATTGGAATTTTCTCTTATTTCTTTGAGAATTTTAAATGTGTTAAAAATTTCTTCATATGTCTGTTCCATTAATTGTGTTCCATATGGTTTAGTTTGAGTTGCAGTTTTTTTCCGGTGGGATGGGAAACCAATACAAAAAAGCAAGTCAGTGGTAGCATCTGATTTTTAGTTTTAAGAGGTCTGACCACTGATGGCTGCTTGTAGAAGGAATATGTGTGTGAGAGAGAGAAGGGAGGAGTAGGGTAAGCATACAAACAGGGAGATAATTTGGTGAGTTTTGCCCTAGCCTAAGTGGTGATAGTGGCTTGGGTTGGTTAGCAATTGATATGGAAAGACATGGGTTTAATTTGAAATGTGTCTTAGAGATGGAGTCTATTTCTGAGTTTTTGGCTTAAGTGATGGATGGATGGATGGTGGTGCCATTTATTGAAATGGAGAAGAAGGGTGGGGAATGTGAAGAAAGTTTGACAGAAATTTAAGAATTTTCTGTAGTAATTTTTTGGTTAAACACCCATGTGAAGATGACAGGTAGGCATTTGGTAGACAGATTTGGAATTTTAGAGGAGGACTAGAGATACAGACTTGGAAGGGAGTAGCTCTTCAGTGGATCAGGTTGTTTAGGGAGTGTGTTAGGTCTAACAATCTCTGAAACAATTTACTAGGAGAAGCGTCTGGGCCACGTGATGTGTGTGAGCATGTGTGCTGCGTGTGTGTGCAGGAGACTCAGAAGACACAGCAGAAGGCAATGGCACCCCACTCCAGTACTCTTGCCTGGAAAATCCCATGGACGGAGGAGCCTGGTAGGCTGCAGTCCATGGGGTTGCTAAGAGTCGGACACAACTGAGCATCTTCACTTTCGCTTTTCACTTTCTTGCATTGGAGAAGGAAATGGCAACCCACTCCAGTGTTCTTGCCTGGAGAATCCCAGGGACAGGGGAGCCTGGTGGGCTGCCGTCTGTGGGGTCGCACAGAGTCGGACACGACTGAAGCAACTTAAGAGCAGTAGGCATTAAAAAGGGATCCAGGATCAGGTCCTGAGTTACTCCTGACACTTCGAGTTTCTGCAGAAGAGGAGCAGTCAGGGAAATAGGAATTTTGCATAACTTTTAGCATAAAAATATACTGTACTTCGTTTAGCTACTACTGCTAAGTCACTTCAGTCATGTCCGACTCTGTGCGACCCCACAGACGGCAGCCCACCAGGCTCCCCCGTCCCTGGGATTCTCCAGGCAAGAACACTGGAGTGGGTTGCCATTTCCTTCTCCAATGCAAGAAAGTGAAAAGCGAAAGTGAAGATGCTCAGTTGTGTCCGACTCTTAGCAACCCCATGGACTGCAGCCTACCAGGCTCCTCCGTCCATGGGATTTTCCAGGCAAGAGTACTGGAGTGGGGTGCCATTGCCTTCTGCTGTGTCTTCTGAGTCTCCTGCACACACACGCAGCACACATGCTCACACACATCACGTGNGTGTCCGACTCTTAGCGACCCCATGGACTGCGGCCCACCAAGCTCCTCTAGATTTTATAAAATGAGTAGACTCTTTCCCCAGTGTTTTGGATACAAGTAACATTTTAGCGAATCCCTTTGTATATTATCTTTGTATATTTGTATAGTATACCTGTAAGGTAAATACTAAAATTGGATTATTAAGACAAAAGGCTATGCATCTGTATTTTAATAGTTTTGCCAAATTCCTCTTCAAAGAGGTAATCCCAATTTCTTTGCCATCAGTAGTGTATGAATATTCATATGTATGATTTTCCTTAATCCTTGCCAACACAGCCTTAATTCTGTCAGTCTTTTAAATGAAAAGTTATCTGTTATTTTCTAGTTTTAAAATTATGAATGAATCTGAATATTTCTCTGTGTTTACTCTGTGTTTGTATTTCTTGTTCTTTGGACTGCCTCAAGTTGTCTTCTGATTTTTTTTAATTGATTTGTTACAGCTGTTTGATTACTAGTTATTTTTCATATGTGTTGCAAATATTTTCACTTGTCATCTGATTCCTATTAATGATATTTGCATTTCTAGTTTAACATTGTTTGCATGCGTGCTCAGTTGCTAAGTTGCTATAGTCCATGGGACCTTTGTGATCCCATGGACTGTAGCCTGCCAGGCTTTTCTGTCCATGGGATTTCCCGGGCAGAAATACTGAAATGGGTTGCCATTTCCTCTTCCAGGGGGTCTTCCTGACCCAGAGATTGAACCCGGGTCTCCTGTGTTGCAGGTGGATTCTTTACCACTGACCCACCTATGAAGCCTCATGTAAAGGAATAAGATTGTTATTAAAGACTGGCATTACCATAGATGGGAAGAGTTAAATGTGTAAAGAAATTACAGGGAATAAAAGAAAATATATTTTCAGATCTTGGAATAGAGATAGTTTGAGCCTAAAAGAGAAGAAAGGATCCATAAAGAAAATATAGGCATAAAATATATGTTTGATTGTATAGTCCATTGTACACTCATATTCTTAGCATAGTCTCTGTCAGTGGATAAACAAAATGTGTTTTTTACATATAATAAATGGAATGTTATTCCGCCTGTAAAAGGAAGGACACATGTTACAATGTGGATGAACCTTGAAGCCATGGCTAAGTGAAGTAAGCCAGTCAAGAAAGGATAAATGTTACATCATTCCATTTTTATGAAGTACTTAGAGTAGTCAGCTTCGTAGAGACAGAGAATGNAATAAATGGAATGTTATTCCGCCTGTAAAAGGAAGGACACATGTTACAATGTGGATGAACCTTGAAGCCATGGCTAAGTGAAGTAAGCCAGTCAAGAAAGGATAAATGTTACATCATTCCATTTTTATGAAGTACTTAGAGTAGTCAGCTTCGTAGAGACAGAGAATGACATGGTGGCTGCCAGGGACCAGGGGAAGTGGGGAATTATTGTCTAATGGGTAGAGTTTCAGTTGGGGTAGATGAAAAGGTTCTGAAGTTGGATGCTGGTAGTGGTTGCACAGTAGTTTAGATGAATTGAACGCCACAGACCTACACATTAAAAGAAAGTAATTGTTGGCAAGGATATAGAGAAAAGAGAACCCTTTAGCACTACTGGTAGAAATGTAAATAGCTATAACCACTGTAGGAGACTGTATGGAGTTTCCTTAAAATATTAAAAATATACTTCCTTATGATTTAGCAATTCCACTTCTGGGTATTTATCTGAAGAAAATGAAAACACTAACTTGCAAATATGTTATTTATAATAGCCAAGATGTGAAAACAACTGCAGTGCCCATCTATGGATGAATGGATTAAAAAAATGCAATTAAATATACAATGGTAAATTATTCAGCCATAAAAAAGAATGAAGTCTTGCCATTTGATAACGTGACTTTGAGGGTATTATGCTAAGTGAAATAAGTCAGACAGGAAGACAAACACTATAGGATCTCTCTGAGATAGAGGACCTTAAAAAATTTTTTCTCATAGATACAAAGAACACATTGGTGGTTGCTGGAAGGAGGAAAAGGCAGAAATGAATGAAAGAGGTCGAAAGATTTTTAAAAAGTTACGGGTAAAAGGGAATGTATGATGACTGTAGTTAACACTGTATTGCATATTTGCAAGTTGCTAAGAGACTAAATCTCGTAAAAAATTTTCAACTATGCATGGTGATGGGTGTTACTAACTTACTGTGATCATTTTGCAATATATACAAATAAAATTATTATTGTGTTGTACACCTGAAACTGTTTCATGTCAGTTATACATTAAAGAATGATTAAAAGTGTTAAATTCTATATTAAGTATATTTAACCACAGTTCATTTGTGTGTCAAAAAGACAGCATGGTTTTTCATTTAGAAATCATAGGAAAATGATGATTGCTGAAGTAGAAATGGCAAAGGAACCCTAACAAAATTCAAAAGAGGAAAAATAAGTGGCTAAAGTGGAGTGACTCTTCTTAATATTAAGTCAGATAACCTAAGGGATTGGAGCATGGGGTAGAGATGGGAGAGAGACCAAAATGGGCAGGATTTTGAGGCAGAGAGAAAGGCTATCAATGAAGAAAAGTCAGTATGGAGTGGCGTGACTCAGGGGGTAGGTATGCAGGTGCTTTCTGTGAAAAGGTCAAGGCAAATGTTGCTTTCAGTTCAGTTCAGTTGCTCAGTCATGTCCGACTCTTTGCGATCCCATGAATTGCAGCACTCCAGGCCTCCCTGTCCATCACCAACTCCCAGAGTTCACTCAGACTCACGTCCATCGAGTCAGTGATACCATCCAGCCATCTCATCCTCTGTTGTCCCCTTTTCCTCCTGCCCCCAATCCCTCCCAGCATCAGAGTCTTTTCCAGTGAGNGTTCTAACTGTTGCCTCCTGACCTGCATACAGGTTTCTCAAGAGGCAGGTCAGGTGGTCTGGTATTCCCGTCTTTCTCAGAATTTTCCACACAGTCAAAGGCTTTGGCATAGTCAGTAAAGCAGAAATAGACGTTTTTCTGGAACTCTGTTGGTTTTTCCATGATCCAGCAGATGTTGGCAATTTGATCTCTGGTTCCCTGCCTTTTTATAAAACCAGCATGAACATCAGGAAGTTCACGGTGCACGTATTGCTGAAGCCTGGCTTAGAGAATTTTGAGCATTACTTTACTAGCATGTGAGATGAGTGCAGTTGTGCAGTAGTTTGAGCATTCTTTGGCATTGCCTTTGTTAAAACTACCTGGGGAACTTCTTTGTAAAATAACCTGTTTGCTTTAGAATAGTTTTAGATACACAGAAGAATTGCAGAGATTTAAAAAAAAAAAAAAGAATTACAGAGATAGAATAGAGTTCCTGTGTACCTTACCCCAGTGTCGTCTGTGATCAGTGTCTTTTGTATACATTTATATAATTGAAACATTCTTATTAACTACAGTCCATCCTGTATTCTGGTCTCTCTAGTTTTTACCTAATTTCATTTCTCTGCTCCAGGATCCTGTTCATGATACCTGATGACATTTAGTTATCATGTCTCCTTAAGTGCTCATGGCTGTGATAGTTTCTCAGATTGTTGTTGTTTTTGATGACCTTGAGAGTTTTATAGAGTACTGGTCAGGTGTTTTTGTAAGATGTCCCACTATTGAAATTCACCTTTTATTTTTCCTATGAAAAGTGTGGGGTTATGCATTTTGAGAAGGAAGATTACAGAGGTAAAATACCCCTTTAACCACATTATCATAAAGGTACATACTGTTAACATGATTTATCACTACTGATGCTATCTTTGATCACCTTGCTGAATTAGAATTTGTAGGGTTTTTCAACTTACTCCTTCCTCCCCTTTCCATGTTGTGTCCTATGGAAGGAAGTTACTGTGTGGCCCAGTAGGGCGTTATGTCCTACCATCTTGAGAGCAGAAAATCCCCAGGAACTACCTGGAATTCTTCATGGAAAATTTGTTCTCTCCTGTTCTTTGTCTTAACCATTTATTTATGTCAGTATGGACACAGATATTTATACCTTGGATTATAACCCAGTACTGTTTTACTTACTCTGTTGCTCAGATTATCGTGAGTTTGCCAACGGGGACCTCCTTCAGTTGATGTCTGTATCCCTTTGACATATTCCCATTGTTAACTTTATATGTTTACATATTTTTTGAGCACCTCCTTGCTCTGGCAGTATGAGAGTCTCCAGACTTACTTTGTGTCCTGCCTCAGTCTTAGGATCAGCCATTTCTCTAAGGAGCCCAGAATCTCTTCATTGGTAAAAAGTAACAGTAACCAAGATCTTAGGTGTGCTCCTTGTTAGTGAGGTGTTGTTGCTTCTGGGCTCCCTTAGCTGACAGGAAGGAATATATGTATGTGTACTAATTCTGTATATGTATATCTATGAATACTTCTGTGTGTAACTGTAGCCATTGGGTTGGCCAAAAAGATCCTTCAGGTTTTTCTGTACCGTCTTACATCAAACTAGACATGAATTCATATTGATGTCTCAGGCAGTAATCTTCTGCCGCATTCCAGCCTTCTCCTGACCTGCCTGTCTGGAGCGTCCTGCTCCCGTGGTGAGAAGACCATCTCCTACCATCCACTGTCTGTTTTCTCAAATGTTTGTTTCCAGAGGACATGTGTAGTGATTTCAGAATTGCTAACGTGTACTTCCAGGGAGATTTTTTTAGTGAAATAAAATTCCTATAATATAATTGTACAATTATATTGTACAATTCAGTGGTTTTAAGTATATTTATGGTACTTTACAACAGTCACCACTAATTCCAGAACATTTTCATCATCCAGAAAGAAACCCTGTACCCATCGAGCAGCCAGTCCCTGTTTTCCCTCTTCCCCTGGCAGCAACAAAGGAGCTTTTCAAAAAGTGGTGTTTGTCTTGCCTCCCCAGGTACCGTTTCAGTGGATCTAAAGATGAAGTTAGAGTCTATATCTTTAAAAAAGTATTCTGCTTTGCTTCTGATAAGCAAGGAAGTTTGAATTACCATGTAGCATGAGCCTAAAAGAACAGCATATTTTGAGTAAATTGAAAGTCATAAAAGTAGTAATGTCAATCAAGGAGCACCTAATCAAACCTAAAAATATTGCCAGCACAGTTTGATCATCTTTAAATTAATATCAGCCTAGGGTTGAAATGAGGGAAAGGATTATTTTAAACTGTCACTTTGTTGCATCTATTTATGTTTCAGTTGTTTTAATCTGTATAGTCTGTATTTTTCCATTACTATGTCTTGGTGTCGATAACTTTGTTCTGCTTGTTTTCTCTTGGGGGTATTGTTTTGCTTTGTTTTTGATCTTTTTTAAACTTCTACTTACCTTAGTCCAATCATAGGAAAATTCTCTCTTCCTGCCCCCACTACCTTGGTAAAAATGCATTCTTAAAAAAGTACATTGCCAAGTAACTCTGGAGCTATGCTAAAGCCAAATATATCTGGTAACTTAATTGGGAAGACTAGCTGGCACACTTTGAGTTGGATCTCTTCTGGTTTTTTAGATGGAAGCTAAAGACAAAAACCTAGTGGTTTGTGATTCCCCAATGAAGAATTTTTAAGTCAGACTTACAGTTGAAAGAGTGACTAAAGACAACAGAATAAAATGGTGTTTAAAGCACTGATTCAGAGGATCCGGTACTCACTAAAGCTGAAAGACTAGGAAGTGTCTCAAAGAGACTTTTCTTTAATTCTTAAAGGAACACATTTGTCGATTTTTACTGTAGCATACAGCTTCATGGATTCTGTTATCCATTTCTGTTCTCCAAAATTCTCCATCTGTACTGCCAAAGGTGTTTTTTCTCTCGTTCTTATCTTGCCTATAGCCCACCAGCGTCCTCTCTCTCTCTCTCCTTTGTCTTTTAATTTGCCCTCCTTTTGACATGTTGGATAGTTTTTCCCCCACAGACATGGTGCCAAAGTTTATTTGGAGTAGCTTTTCAGAGTATCTTCTCAACAAAGGTTGGACTCTTCCTGTTGGCAGTTTTGTACTCTCTGCTAAAAAGATAAACTTCTCCCCAAATAGTTAGCTTTAAGCTTTAGTATAACAGGCAGTTCATAAATAAAAAAGAGAAACTTAGAAATGTTTATTGAAGAGCCAAGGTAGTTACTCTGTCTGACCTGCACTCAAGACTTAGCATCACTGCAGTTGCCTTACTTTCAGAAAGGATGCTTATCTGTGTGTACCATTGTTGTTGAGTTAGTTGTATTTGCTTCTGCTTTTCTTGTTGTTACTTGTTTGATTAAACTTTGTGAGTAATGATATACATTTATATCAACAATAATATTTGGCAGATTTCCAACAAACTGGACTTTAGGGGGGCATGCATGTATTGTGTCCCCCAAGCATCAAGCATGCATTGTGGCTCAGAAATGAATTGATAAGGCTCCTTTTGCTAAAGCAAATGTGTGTATAATCCAAGAGAATTTGTGGAATGATTTTGCCTACTAAAAAGAATTTGATAAGGTAGATGGATGATGAGATCTTTTTCACCACCTTACACAGGTCAAGAGATTTGAGATATGTAGCTTTCTTCCAGTTGTGATTTTACGCCTGCCCTCTCAAAAGCAGTTCCTGGAGATCTCAGTGAAGGAGGCTTTGAAAAATCAGTTTAGAAAATACTGTTTAAAGTGACATTTAAATGTAAAGGACAAGCTGAAATCAAGATTGCTGGGAGAAATATCAGTAACTTCAGCTATGTGGATGACACCACCCTTATGGGAGAAAGCGAAAGAGGAACTAAAGAGCCTCTTGATGAAAGTAAAAGAGGAGAGTGAAAGAGCTGGCTTAAAACTCAACATTAAAAAAACTAAGATCAATGCATCTGGTCCCATCACTTCATGGCAAATAGATGGGGAAACAATGGAATCAGTGACAGACTTTATCTTTTGGGGCTCTATGATCACTGCAGATGGTGACTGCAGCCATGAAATTAAAAGATGCTTGCTCCTTGAAAGAAAAGTTAAGACCAACCTAGACAGCATATTAAAAAGCAGAGACATTACTTTGCCAGCAAAAGTCCATCTAGTTAAAGCTATGGTTTTTCCAGTGGTCATGTATGGATGTTAAGAGTTGGACCATAAAGCTGAGCACCGAAGAATTGATGCTTTTGAACTGTGTTGTTGGAAAAGACTCTAGAGAATCCCCTGGACTGCAAGGAAATCCAACCAGTCCATCCTAAAGGAAATCAGTCCTGAATATTCATTGGAAGGACTGATGCTGAAGCTTCACTCCTTTGGCCACCTGATGCAAAGAACTGACTCATTGGAAAAGACCCGGATTCTGGGAAGACTGAAGGCAAGAAGAGAAAGGGATGACGGAGGATGAGATGGTTGAATGGCATCATCAGCTTGATGGACATGAATTTGAGCAAGCTCTGGGAGATGGTGATGGACAGGGAGGCCTGGTGTGCTGCAGTCCATGGGGTCGCAAAGAGTTGGACATGACTGAGCAATTGAACTAAGCTGAAAGAATTGGATAGAACTTAAATCATTTTCTACTTGTAATCTAAAAGAAAGAAATGTTAACTGTGGTTTATAGGCTTCTGTTGAGACTATTTCAAACTTAAAAATATAAAAAAGCGATAATTTTTCTGTCTAGAGTAGAGGAAAAAATCGACTTCCAGGAAAGCCAGTATTAAATGTTATAATTAATAAGCAGTGACAAGAAACTAATCGTTGCTCTAAAATCTTCCCGTAAAAAATAGAAACAGATAAACCTAGGAGAGGAAAGCTATGGCGTGTTTATGGCATAACTAACAACCTGTAGAGGAAAAAACTAGTGATGATACCAGTGCTTGAATGCTCTTCAGAATCCATTTCATTGTAAGTTAAAATACTCTTCCAAAGAATTATCATCCTGTGAAAAGGAAATGATAGTAAAATGTTTTGTTTTGTTTTTAAAGAGACTATCAGGCTGCCTAATGTGGTTATTTTAAAATTAGATGGTAACCCACACACCCACATACATACACATTGTGTTTAGTATGGTAGGGAAATCCCCTATTTTTAATTTTTCTACGTGAATTCTTTTCTGAGATCTTTTATATGATTAAAAATGATCCATCATTTAATTTGTTTTTCAAACTTCCCTGATGATAAGAACCACTAGAATATTTATTGAAAGGACAAATTCCTCTGTCTATTTCAGACCTACTAAATGTGTAGCACTTATCATCAAGGACTTCTGGGGCCACTATTGTTTATTAGCTTGATAAATTTAAGTTGTTAATGGATTCAATTTTTTGACTAGTAACCAAATGATGTGACTGGTACTAAGTACAGATTCTGTGACTATTTAGAGAGGTATGAAATTTCTAAGTGTGTTATTGAGAGTAGCATGCATGTAGGAAGGGGGGACAGTGGAAGGTGACACTGAATATATAGATGGTTCAAGACAATGATACTAACCAACCAGAAATATTCACCCATTCATTACTCACCACTGTGTAAGAAATTTAATGAGTTTTTGGTATAATTTTGACTCAGCTTAAAAAAAAAACAAAACACCTTTGTTCTTAAAGTGCTTACAGGAAAAGAATAAATGGCATATATGCAGTTTCTTCATCCAAAGGATGTTTAGTTTATACTCAAATTTTTGATGTACCTATATTTGCTATCTTGGTACTTCTGAACAGCAACTGGAATAGTTTATTAGAAACAAAGCTATTCAGATAGCATTACTATTAAAGATAATTTTTTTTTAGTATCCCTTGAATGATCACAAACAGGAACATCATTTTTTAAAAACTTAGAATGCTGAATCACTTTTAGAAAAAGATATGTTTTACTACTGTGATTAAGTAGGGTAGAAAAACTCTTGAATATAATAGCACCCAGGTCTCCCACATTGTAGACAGACACTTTACCCTCTGAGCCACCAGGAAAGTCATATAGTAGCATACATTTATGGACTGTCAGCCCCAGAATTAAGTTGGTGTCAGATGAATATGTAGTCTCCTTGGTCTATAAGAAGCAAGAATGTATTTATTGTAAAGGAAGAACCACCTTTGAAAAGGTAGAATCAAAACTTTTTTACTGTTTCTTTTAGCTGTTAGCAAAGGGAGTCTTTCATAGAGCTTGCAGACAGCTGGCCCTTAACAGGTATTGCTGTCTCTCTGCAGTCTTAGGGCAAGGAGGGTGAACAACAAGCAATGTTGTAATAGTCACCAAAACTATCATACAAAGGATGGAGGTAAAGAATAACTCTTCTTAGCTTTAGGAACATACCACCAACTACTTTCACTTGTAAAGCACTGTACTCGTTTGCCTTTCCATCTAACCCTTGGCTGTGTATATAAGAATTCTGGTTCCCCTACACCTTCACCAGTACTTGGTCTTCCTTACTGTTTAATATTAGCCATTCTCATGGATGTATAATGGTATTTCATTATTATGTTCCTGATGACTAATGAGATTGAAGATCTTTTTCTGTATATTCTTTGATGGACTGTTTAAATCTTTTGTTCTTTTAAGGTTGGATTATCCTAATTGATTTGTTATTTATTTATATATTTTGGATATAAGTCTTTTATAAAGACATAGTTTGCAAGTATTTTATCCCTGTATGTCTTGCTCTTCATTTGCTTAACAGTGTCATTTAAAGTGCAAGAGTTTCCTCTGTGAAGTCCCACTTAATCCATATATTTTCTTTTGTAATAAATTTTTGCTTTTCATAGCCTATGTAAGAAATCTTGGCTAACCCAAGATCACTAAAATATTCTCCTGTGTTTTCTGCTAGATGTTATAGATGGATGGATGCTTTTTCTGCATCTGTTGAAATGGTTATTTCTGTTAGTCTGTTAATACAGTGAATTACCTAGATCGATTGCCAAACATTAAGCTGACCTCAGATTCCTCATGTAAATCTCATGTAGTCATGATGTATTATCTTTTTTTATGTAGTTGGATTTTTTTTAACTAATTTACTAATTTTTACAAGTTTTACAAGTTTACTAAAATTTGGTTGACAGTTTTGTTATATGATTGTAAAGTATATTGCTCTGGAATTTTCTTGTAAAAGACTGATTTTGCTATCAGTATCGCTGGACTCATAAAATATATTCTCTTTCCTTTTCAGGAGAGTTTTGTAGAATTTTGTAGAGTTCACCATTGATGCTAGGAGTTTTGTTTTTTTCTAAATATGAAATTGAGTCATTTTTAAAAGTATTAACCTATTGAGATTGTCTTGTTCATTGAACTTTGGTAGTATGTGCCTTTCAAGTGATTTGTGTATTTCATTTAATTTGAATTTATTAGTATAAAGTTTGTGATGTTCCTCTATTTTCCTTTATCTATTGGTATTTTTAGTATCTGTAGTAATGCTCCCCCTTTCATTGATTATTTTGATTTTATAGGTTTTCTCTCTCTTATTTCAAATCAGTTCAGTTGCTCAGTCGTGTCCAACTCTTTGCAACCCCGTGGACTGCAGCACGCCAGGCTTCCCTGTCCATCACCAGCTCCCAGAGCTTACTCAAGCTTACGTCCATCGTGTTGGTGATGCCATCCAACCATCTCATCCTCTATTGTCCTCTTCTCTTCCTGCCTTCAGTCTTTCCTAGCATCAGGGTCTTTTGCAATGAGTCAGTTCTTTGCAACAGGTGGCCAGTATTGGAATTTAAACTTCAGCATCAGACCTTCCAATGAATGTTCAGGACTGATTTCCTTTAGGATGGACTGATTGGATCTCTTTCCTGTCCAAGGGACTCTCAAAAGTCTTCTTGAACACCACAGTTCAGAAGCATAAATTCTTCGACACTCAGCTTTCTTTGTAGTCCAATTGTCACATCTGTACGTGACTACTGGAAAAACCATAGCTTTGACTAGATGGACTTTTGTTGGCAAAGTAATGTCTCTGCTTTTTAATATGCTGTCTAGGTTGGTCTTAACTTTTCTTCCAAGGAGCAAGCATCTTTTAATTTCATGACTGCAGTCACCATCTGCAGTGATTTTGGAGCACGAAAAGATAATTTGTCACTGATTCCATTGTTTCCCCATCTATTTGCCATGAAGTGATGGGACCAGATGCATTGATCTTAGTTTTCTGAATGTTGAGTTTTAAGCCAGCTCTTTCACTCTCCTCTTTCACTTTCATCAAGAGGCTCTTTAGTTCTTCTTCACTTTGTGCTTTAAGGGTGGTGTCATCTGTATATCTGAGGTTATGGATATTTCTCCTGACAGTCTTGATTGCAGCTTGTGATTCATCCAGTCCAGCATTTCTCATGATGTACTCTTCCTATAAGTTAAATAAACAGGGTGACAATATATAGCCTTGACATACTTCTTTCCCAATTTGGAACCAGTCTGTTGTTCCTTGTCCAGTTCTAAATCTTACTTCTTGACCTGCATAGATTTCTCAGGAGGCAGGTCAGGTGGTCTGGTATTCCCATCTCTAAGAATTTTCCACAGTGTGTTGTGATCCACACAGTCAAAGGCTTTGGTGTAGTCAGTAAAGCAGAAGCAGATGTTTTTCTGGAACTCTCTTGGTTTTTTGATGATCCAGCGGATGTTGGCAATTTGATCTCTGGTTCCTCTGCCTTTTATAAATCCAACTTGAACATCTGGAAGTTCACAGTTCATGTATTATTGAACCCTGGCTTGGAGAATTTTGAGCATTACTTTGCTAGTGTGTGAACTGAGTGCAGTTGTTCGATAGTTTGAACATTCTTTGGCACTGGAATGAAAACTGACCTTTGCTACTCCTGTGGCCATTGCTGAGTTACCTAAATTTGCTGGCATATTGAGTGCAGCACTTTAATAGCATCATCTTTTAAGATTTGAAATAGCTCAACGGGAATTCCATCCCCTCCACTAGTTTTATTCGTAGTGATGCTTCCCAAGGCCCACTTGACTTTGCATTCCAGGATGTCTGGCTCTAGGTTGGTGATCACACCATTGTGATTATCTGGGTCGTGAAGATCTTTTTTGTATAATTCTTCTGTGTATTCTTGCCACCTCTTCTTAATGTCTCATGCTTCTGTTAGGTCCATACCATTTCTGTCCTTTATCATGCCCATCTTTGCATGAAATGTTCCCTTGATATCTAATTTTCTTGCAGAAATTTTTCTATAAAATTTTCTTGAAGATTTTTCTATAAACGTCAATTAAATCCAGTCAGTTCACATTGATGACATTTTGTCAGTCCTTTTTTATCTTTGTTGATATTCTGTTTTACTTAGTAGTGAGCCTCTAACTATTTAACTATAAATTTGGTTATTTCTTCTGTCAGTTTTGTTGGGTTTTATTTCCTGCACTTTGAAGCTCTATTGCTAGTTAGATATATGTTCTGTGAACTAGTCCTTTTATCAGTATGTAATATGTAATGCCCTTCTTTGCTTTGAGATCTGTTTTGTCTGATACTAATATAGTTACTCCAGCTTTCCTTTGAGTATGCTTGCATGATATATCTTTTTCCATCCTTTTACTTTTAATCTACTCATACCATTATATTTGAAGTGAATTTATTAGTAGTACATAGTTTGATCATTGTTTCCCTCTTTGACAATCTGTGTCTTTTAATTGGTGTTTTTAGTATTTGCATTTTATATAATTATTGCTATGTTTCGATTAGGTCTATCATTTTATTACTGTTTTGTGTGTTCCTTCTCTTTTTCATTCCTCAGTATTTCTGTTTCTGCCTTCTGTTGGGTTGTTTGTACATTTTTAACAATTCAAGTTTACTTACCCAATGCGATTTTGATCACCTCTTTGTGCATCGATCATTCTAATGATTACATTATATATCTTAGGGCCAGAACTTAATTATATATCAAATACTTGATTGACTAAAGTAATATTTTAAAAATCCAGTTTTCAGTTTTCTTGCTGCTGAGATTTTCCAAATACAGTTATTGAATAATAATAGCTTTTTCTAGCAGTCTATTAATACAATATTATTGCCATGTTTAATTTTAATTTTAAAAATATTCATGACATTTCTTCATTCACCAGTGACTTGTTTCACTTGATCTACAAAAGAGATAGTGCTTTATCTTCATAGTCTCGCCTGGGTTAGTGCATGTTGATACTATGCAGCTTAGTTTTGCCTTTGAATCAGAATTTTTCTTTTTAGATATGACTTGTAACTCTAACTCTGTAAGCTTTGCATAGACCTGGCTTTGAGGACAGTGCTATGTTTAAATGACTCTTTATATAGTAACAGTTCAGTTCAGTTGCTCAGTCGTGTCCGACTCTTTGCGACCTCATGAATTGCAGCACGTCAGGCCTCCCTGGCCATCACCAACTCCCAGAGTTCACTCAGACTCACGTCCATCAAGTCGGTGATGCCATCCAGCCATCTCATCCTCTGTCGTCCCCTTCTCCTCCTGCCCCTAGTCCCTCCCAGCATCAGAGTCTTTTCCAATGAGTCAACTCTTTGCATGAGGTGGCAAAAGTACCAGAGTTTCAGCTTTAGCATCATTCCTTCCAAAGAACACCCANATCACCAACTCCCAGAGTTCACTCAGACTCACGTCCATCAAGTCGGTGATGCCATCCAGCCATCTCATCCTCTGTCGTCCCCTTCTCCTCCTGCCCCTAGTCCCTCCCAGCATCAGAGTCTTTTCCAATGAGTCAACTCTTTGCATGAGGTGGCCAGAGTACCAGAGTTTCAGCTTTAGCATCATTCCTTCCAAAGAACACCCAGGGCTGATCTCCTTCAGAATGGATTGGCTGGGATCTCCTTGCAATCCAAGGGACTCCCAAGAGTCTTCTCCAACACCACAGTTCAAAAGCAGTAGAAACAGTTAAATGACCCCAAGGGAAACTGCCTCTTTGGTGTAGTGTCAATATTTTCCCTTTATTTCTTCAAGTTTGCTTCCTGTTCTACAAAATGAAAGATTTGAACTATTTGAACTCTGGAAGTTTAATGTGTTGCAGTATACTCTTAATTTGGCTACATTCAGGTTAATTTAAACTAGTTTTGATAATTTACCAATTAACTCAGTTCAGTTAAGGATATTTGGTTATGTTTCTATTGAAACCATGAATTTTAAAGCACCAATTTGAAGAATACAGGTTTTTACTAATTTTCTATTCCGAATGTCTATATTTTAATAATTCGTATAGATCCTAGAATGTTTCTTACTTAGATCCATACCCCCTTATAGGAAGTTTATAGCATAAAGTAGTTAAAATTAGGGTTGTCAGTCCTTAGGCTTGTTGCTGTGGCCCCTGCTTTTGTTGGCCAACAGCCTCAGTGTAGCCGAAGGCTGTGCAGGAGAGCTTTCTGTTGTCATAGAACAGATAATGGTGCCAACAGTGCAGATGCACTGTGTAGTGTGGGAGCAATTTTTAGTTAATTTAACTTTCAACAACCCTGTGTGGCTAACAGACAGCAACACAATTCTAGCCTCATGGCTACCTGTTTTGTATTATAAAACCCACGTTTTGGAATTTTTTCTGGATCTCTCAAGCAAAAAGCTTCCAAGAGGCTCTTTGATCTGTTAAATCAGTTTGTAGAGCAAGAGACAGAAGACTGAACAAGTTGGAAAGAAAACAATACGTAAAGTGACAATTACAGTATGATAAGGATAAATCATTATATAGGCTATAGAGTGACTAAATACCTGGGGGTGTCTCGGAGTTCAGTGAATGAAAAGAAACCACTCTGGGAATTTTAAGTAGCGAGGACTTTATTTAAAATAGGATTAAATGTTGTAAAATTACTTATCGTACCTAGAAATAATTTCCAGACCAATGCAGAAGTACCAGAGAATCTGTTACAAGCTCCAGCTGCTGCAGCCATGCTGGACGGGTTTGACAGACATTTAACATCCACTTTGACATGGCTGCTTACCCCAAAAGCTAAGGTTAGATACTAGTCTAGAGAAGATGGAAAGCAATATAATAGTAGTTTTCTTGTTTTCAGTGGCAAGCTGAATGGACTTGAATAGGAGATCTTTAATTAAAACCTTAGATTGTTAAATGAAAGCTTACTTTAGGCTAAGATAACCTACCTAAGAAATGACCTTATAGAGATACAGAGGTAACCAAATTATACTAATTGTGGTGCATAAACTTTAAGTAGGTTTATTGCATACCTTTACAAATAACCCTTATATATCCATTCTTTACAGATCCAGGATGAGAAGACTGACAGAAGAAGAAGCTAGCTGAACAGCTATAAGATGCCCAAATCTGGGTTCACAAAACCAGTTCAGAGTGAAAATTCTGACAGTGACAGCAATATGGTAGAGAAACCATATGGAAGAAAGGTATATGATTATGCTAAAGATTTTGTCGACTCTTTGGAAGTTATGAAAAAAAAACTCCTGATTTAGTACTTATATTTACTTTTTAAAAAACTTCTCTAATTATAGGTTTTATTTATTTAATTTTGGGCATACTTAGAAGCTTGCCATATCTTAGTTCCCCTTCCAGGGGTTGAACCTGGCCCTCCACAGTGAAGTAGTTAGATGTCCTAACCACTGAATTAGGGTGCCAGGGAATTCCCATGATTTAGTATTTTTAATATTAATAATTATCCATAAAACAAAAAGTAGTGTCCATCAACAGATGAATGGATAAGAAAGCTGTGGTACATATACACAATGGAGTATTACTCAGCCATTAAAAAGAATATATTTGAATCAGTTCTAATGAGATGGATGAAACTGGAGCCAATTATACAGAGTGAAGTAAGCCAGAAAGTAAAGCACCAATACAGTATNCAGGGAGGCCTGGCGTGCTGTGATTCATGGGGTCGCAAAGAGTCGGACATGACTGAGCAACTGAACTGGTTGACGTTTACATAATCAGAAATCTGAGAAATTTATGTGTTTAATAATTGTTCTAAAAACTGTTACATATTAATATATTTTTATGAAATTATATAATCCAAGACAGTATCAGGGAGAAGAGTGTCATTAGTTTTGCAAAATATCTTTAATGTGTGGCTTAACAGAAAGATATTGAAATTATTTGCTTCTGCAGTCCATGAGTTCAGCTATCTCTTGTCACATAGTCTCAAGAGTCAAATACACATTTTTTAGAGAATGGGAGACAAAGATACAGTGACATCTTATGTGTTATTGTGAGCTTATTTCTGATCTTGCAGGTCCCTGAAGTAATGTAAGGGACCACACTTTGTGGACTTGTGTACCATTGTAGGAAGGACACTAATGAAAGTGTTCAAATGTACAGTGATGAGACAAAGGAGAAAACCAATCAGTTTATGGGCGTTCAGGGGGTCTCACAGTAGAAGAGATACGTAATCTGGATTCTCATGGATATGTGACCAGCAGGAAAATGAGAGTAAATAGCAGTCTTAAGCAGGAGATGCAAAAAAGACAAGAGTCTGTTAAAGTACTGCACACAAAGTTAGAGTGTAGCCTATGAAGGATGGAGGATAGGAAATAAGCTTTAGAGAGGGCCCAGTTCGTTATGGCCTTGTGTTCCTTGCTAAAGGTCTTGACTTTTATCCTGTAGCCAGTGAGCCAAAGGGAAGGGCTATAGCAGAGATTGGTAGTAGTATTTAAAATTCCAAGGAGGAGGCTATATGGGCAGTGACTGTGAAGATAGAACTGGCAGTTCTGAAAGACACTGAATTGCTGAGATTTACCTGTGTATGTAGAAAAGTGGTCTGCTAGATAGAGTGATTTCTATCTAGCAGTGTGATTTCTTAAAACTGCAGAGGCAAGCAAAAAAGCAAAAACTTTTACTAATATATTTCTGTTAAAAACATTCCTTAGGTAAGTTAAGAATACTTACTAATCATTAGGTTTATAAAATAGGAAGAATAAATATAAACTATTAAATTTTTTAGTTATTAACAGTTGGCTTACCCAAAGGGATATATTTAACTGTTTTCAGCCTCAGTTTAATCATTCAGTGTTTTTTCAAGAGCACACATGTATTTGTGTAAGGGTCAGAAGCCCCTCTGAAGCAGTGTGCGTGGTGGTTAGTATTGCCATGCTCTGGATCTCTGAGCAGCTTGACATCCATAGCTGCTTTTGGAAGTAATTTTCTTTCATTTTAAATAAATACTTGACAGCTTAAGAGAGAAAGGGCCGTAACAGCCATTCTCAGTTTTTTGCTTATACTATGTTACTACTGTTTCTTATGACAAAATTAGAGGGGAGGAGAGAAGGTGACATGATTATCTTTTTTCACTTATTTATTTGCAAAGCATATTCTTAGGATTGTCCTTTCTTAGTGAATTATTGGCCTTGAAGCCAATTTCTAGCTTCTGCTGACTTTTT
The DNA here is from genome assembly GCA_006410615.1 of Neotragus moschatus. Classification (NCBI taxonomy): domain Eukaryota; kingdom Metazoa; phylum Chordata; class Mammalia; order Artiodactyla; family Bovidae; genus Neotragus; species Neotragus moschatus. The sequence continues at coordinate 243,843 of SJYA01002862.1, forward strand.
CCTTCCATAAAATTTTTAGAAATGAATCTGTAGTTGTTCTCTTATGTAAATAGAGACATATTTATAGCATAACACAAAACATTGCTGTTAAGAGATTTCTAAATTTAAAAATAATCTGAAACAAAATTTAATTTCTTAAATGCATTCAAATAGACCATATTTTAAATAATAATTCCATAGCAGTATGCTTTTTATATAAAGTGATTTTATTACCTTATTAAGTATCACAATAGGGGTTCATCAAAAATACCTACTCAAAATTCTTCAAATATTTTATCCTTTTACTGACAATCTGTGGGATTTTTTTTCCCCCATTGGTTTTAGTTTAGAAATTTTTCCACTGAAACATTTTTCTAGCTGTAAGTTGGTGTTCATAATTTGCAAAGCAGTATCTTTTATCAAACATTTTCTGATAGTCTAAATCTTGAGTTACATTCATGAATTGTGAAAGAGTGGATGTTAATCATCTACCTTTTCATCATCAGTGAAGGTTCGGTCTTCATTATCTCCTGTCCTCTCCACATGATAATTGAGAACTTTTTTTATTCAAATAATGTAATACATGTTCACTGTAGAAAAATTAAAAAATATATAAGCATAATGAAAATAGAAATTGCTTTGTTTGAGATAAAGGATCCTGAGGTTTTACTCTACCCTATTTGCAGGCTAATTAGTTTCATGGAGTCTAGCAGAAGACATGAGACTCCTGGGTCAGATAGAAAGGAAAGTTTTTTTAACATAGCCATAGCAGTAGCCATATATCAGTGTTTGTGTCTGTTGTTAGAGCCCTATTTCTCACAAAGGGATGTAGTGAAGGCCAGTGACAACTACATATGCAGTGGATTGTGTAACGGGAGAGGAACCCCAAATCTTTTTAATGGGAGGTAAATCTACCTGACCTTAGCCCTAAAGAGAGAAGTTATATATTGAACAGTGAACAGACCTAATCTACCCTTTGCTGCAGAGGAAGACACTGTCTCTGTCTTCCAAGGCTGTTCTGTATACAGATAACTTTGCAAAGATAGAACAAAGGGATTTATTTAGTGCTTTTGTTTGCTAGAAGTACAGAAATGCAAGAAAGCCATGGTGGATTGTCTCCCAGCACACCTGCAATGCCATTACCCACAGATAGCCATTAACATTTTGATTTGTATCCTTCAAAGGTTTATATATGTACATATATTTTAAATTATCTCCAGGTAAATTTATACTTCTTATTTTCTATCTTCTTGAGTTGGTAAAGACTACCAGCACCTTGTCTAGTATCAGCAGTGATAGAAGGTCATTCTTGGCTAACTGTTAATACTTTCATGCTGTTTGTGATGGGTGTTGTAGGTTATTTTAAGAAAAACATTAGTGTAAGTGAAAAGCACTTAACATTTTAAAGTGAAAAAAAATCTGTTAAGTTTATTATGTCATCCTATGAAAGAAGAATGTGCCAGTGACCCTCTCCTGAATAGACAGGAGTATTTATATTAACATATAAATACTATTTGATAATACAGAAATTTCAGGACAATCAGAAGTAACTATTTCTTTTGAAAGTTACTTTCCCCAGATCTGAAAATAATTTTTAGTGTTAAGATTCTCACAAAAACACTTTTTTTGGGTAACAGTTTTAAGGACAGTTTTATTTGAGAACAGAGTAAGTTTGTAGCAGGTAAGAACAGTCACACTTAAAGTTGCTCAGTTGTGTCCAGCTCTTTGGGATACCATGGACTATAGACTGCTAGGCTCTCCAGGCAACAATACTGGAGTGGGTACCTGCTCCCTTCTCCAGGAGCAGCATCTTCCCAACCCAGGGATTGAACCTAGGTCTCCTGCGTTGCGGGCAGATTCTTTACTGTCTGAGCCACCAGGGAAGCCCAAGAATACTGGAATGGGTAACCTGTCCCTTCTCCGGGGGATCTTCCTAACCCAGGAATCAAACTGGGGTCACCTGCATTGCAGGTGGATTCTTTACCAGCTGGGCTATCTTAGAAGCCCTGTATGAATATTCACAGTAGTTACCAAATTATCACATAGGAGGACATGATTGATACAGTCTTACGAACACTTTTCATGTAACACATTAACACGGTTTCTTTTAACTTGTTTATGTCAAAGAATAGTATCATAACATATATACAAGGTAGAAGGGACTTAATGTTTTTTTTAGATTCTTTTGTTAATAACAAAATATTTGTATTTTCTAAGGCAGATCTTTTGAACTTTGTTGGTTAACCTTTTTGTTAATTGTGCCTTTTTACTTCTGATACTTGGACATCTGGGGCCTCACTGACCTTGGGCAGACTGTCCTTTCCAGGGCCACTCAGTTCCCGGAGAAAATAAATAGCTCATTTATGACCAAACCTTTCATTTGCAAACCAGCAATCCAGGGTTCATCCCTAACCACCAGCTCTAGCAACTCTCATACTCTGGACCACTGTCCCCTTGCCCTGATGGTTACCCCAGAATAACCGTCAGGTACCAGATAACCAGAGAAGTGACAGGTATACCCCAGACCCTGCACAAGTTACGCGGACTAGCCAGCCCTAAACCTGCTTGCTCTCCTAGCCTTTTCCTGTGGAAGCCACACTAAAGCTTCCGCTTACCTGCCTTTCCCTCCGCCTCCCTGAACTGGCTAGGTGCTTCCCCAAGAGAAACTGCGTTGCACATGTGACATGCCCTCTTTTCTTGGGAGCTGTGAGTGACAAACTCCCTTTCCACTGGCAGTGGTCTCCTTACCTGTTGGCCTTACTATGCCAGAATAATAATAAAATTGACCATTTAAAACAGCATGGTAAGCAAAAGGCATGCTTGTGAAGCTCCATTTCATTAGCAGAAGTGAAGAGACAGCTCAAGAGGATTTTCCTTTACACCTGCGAAATAATTTGATGGTTTTATTTTTCAGTAATCTTCACTACTCAATTCAATCTAGAATTCTTTTTCTGATTTATATATTTGTTTATTGGATGATGTCTGTCTAAGACATAGAATTATATTATTCAAGATACTTTGTTTTACTATTATTTAAGGTTATATTACTAAATGAAAGGGAATAGAAAACATGTTGAAAGTGGGCCTTGAGGACATTGAATATGATGGTAGTTTGTAATACCCTTTCAACTTTTGTGTATGAAAATTTCCTTCATAAAGTATTTTTTAATACTGTACTGCTTAGCTAGTATCATTAAAACTTTATTCATGTTTTATTTTTTAATAGAGTAAAGACAAGATTGCATCCTATAGCAAAACTCCAAAAATTGATCGAAATGATGTGGGCAAGGAGACGAAAGAGAAATCGTCCATGAAACGTAAACTTCCTTTTACCATCAGCCCATCAAGAAATGAAGAACGAGATTCAGACACAGGTAGGAAAATTTGTTGTTTTCTAGTAAAATCATTATCCTTTTTTACTGTGATTTTATCATTCCTCTTGCCCTACATTTTATAGAGAAATATTTATATTTTGGTTTGTCATTGGGGCAGAAATTCATATATTCCTTGCCCAGATATAATTTCTATCATATATAAAAGCAGTTTTTTTCTTAGTCTCAGTGTTCATTACAGACCTCTTATCATTTTAAGAACTTGATTTCTTGGCGAGCATTTCAGTATTGAAAATTTACTCGGTTACATGGATCTTTGATGTGCTAAATTTGAGAAAGAGTTGTTCAGTTTTTGTGGACAAAGTATTGAACCCACCAAAGGAAAAAAAGCTTAGATATTTTAGATTCAGAAACGAATCAGAAATATGTCCCTTCCAAAAAAAGAAGAAAAATATTGAGGCTGCCTCAGTCCAATTCATAGTACTTTTTTCCTCAAAACTCTCACTATATCAGGAATGATACTTGACATCAGTCAATCCCAGTTATTCATAATAGATTAGAACCTTATGACCACTATCTATAAATACTAGGTTGTATTTTAGCCCTAAGATAGTCATTTCCTAAAACTCTCATAAATTTGAATGTTTGTTATATGTTCATCGTAATTGTTTTATCCCCTGAATGAAGTATTAATAATGAACTGTTCTTAAGAATGTTTTAGTTTTTAGTTTCACTCACAGAAAAAAATCAGTATTACATTCTAAATATATGTACAGAGATTGTATCCTACTTTTATCTTTCTAGCTACCTTAGTCATCAATATAGAAATAATCTTGACTCCAGAATCTTTGAAAATACCCTAAGGACTTTTGAAATGTGTTATGCTAATATAGCTTTAGAAAATAACCTAATTTTAGTGTACACTTTTAGTAGCAGCTAGGTTTCCTTTTGTGTATTTGGCTATTTCTCTTAGCTTGAATTAGAAGTTTTTCTCAAACACTTAATGCCATTTTTAAACCTTAAGAATTGCTTTTTTTTTTTTTTTGAGTAGTNTTATGCTAATATAGCTTTAGAAAATAACCTAATTTTAGTGTACACTTTTAGTAGCAGCTAGGTTTCCTTTTGTGTATTTGGCTATTTCTCTTAGCTTGAATTAGAAGTTTTTCTCAAACACTTAATGCCATTTTTAAACCTTAAGAATTGCTTTTTTTTTTTTTTTGAGTAGTTAAGAAATTATGTGCTTTGTTCATTTTAAGTTAACACTGCCTTCTAAAGGTTTGGTTTTTTTTTTTTTTGAAGCCTGGCCCTCCTTATTTTTCAGCATTGTTTTCAAGGTTATGAGGTCATTTAGCTGAGAAGGTGCTTATGTGCCTTCAGATATACACACTTTAATTTCTCTCAGACTTTCTCCTTGAAAGTCCTTCTGCTAGTCATTTTTAAAGTACTTACGTTAACTAGGTTCTTTTCCAATGACAGTGTTCTACTAGTAGTTTGAAGAAGGGACTTAGAAAAAATTCAAAGGTTGTAAACATATATGTAAACATATGTTTTTCAAAATATATAAGATTTCAAAATAACACACTTCCCAGAAGAACCCTTGTTATTAGATCAGCTGGGTTATTTGTCTTTCATTTAGTATAAAATGAAGAAGAAAGACTTAGGAACACATAAACTTTAGGCACTGAATGAACAGGGTCTGATTCATATTTTATTGATGTGATATAATGCTTTTCTCTGCTACAGTCTTTCCACTATTTGAATTTAATAGGGGACATTGTAACTCTCTCTCAGACTTCCATAGTATGAACATTTTTTTTTAAAGGTCACATGCTAACATTAAATAAGATTTTGATATTTAAATGTATATCTATAGTTTTGGTAGTCTCAATTTATAAATTTTAGTAACACATGAATGCTTTAGTTTTGCATGAACACACATAAACACACATCCAAAGCACTGAGAAGAATTTCCCCAGGTCCAAGGAAAAATGTCTTATTTACAATTAAGCTGTCTTATTTTCATAATTTTAAAAAGGAGTCCAAAGTACCATTAAAGGCTGTTTTTAATATGAATGATAATTATAGCTCCAAAACTCATATCTGACATTGATCTTTTTAGTATTCTAAACTATACAGAATAAAGTATAGAAGGGAGAACTAGAACATATATGATAATACTTAAATCTAATTAAAATTCTCTAACATGAGAAGGGAAAAACACAGAAATCGGAGAATGGACAAAAGATACAAGCAGGTAGTTCAGAACACCAGAATTACAGTTGACAAAGAAATGTATGGAATAATAGTAGTTAAGGAAATAGAGTTTATAATGACTGAGAAAATTATCATTGGTCAAATCATACAAGGGCTTCCTTGGTGGCTCAGCTGGTAAAGAATCCACCTGCAGTGCAGGAGACCTGGGTTCAATCCCTGGATTGGGAAGATCCCCTGGAGAAGGGAAAGGCTACCCACTCCAGTATTCTGGCCTGGAGAATTCCATGGACTGTATAGTCCATGGGGTCTCAGAGTCACACATGACTGAGCAACTTATACTTTCATTAAATCATACAAATTGGTCACTGATTTAGAATAGGAACTTGGTTTAGTTTGTCTAAGTTATAGAACTATCTTGATATAACAACATATGCTAAAAACTAAATTTGTTAACATTTGACTTATTCTTTCTTTTGGCATTTATTCAATATAAACAATTATTGATGAGAATGAAAACTATCTTCAAGTATATTTCTCTCAACTTTTAATAAAAAAAACAGGAAAGGACTGTCAGGTAATAAAGGATTTGTTTAATTATGGTAAACACTGAGGAAATACCTTTTACTGTTAAAAATAATATTGTAGGAGAATAAGCAGTATGGAAAGATGTTCATAGTATACAAATTGAAAAAACAGGTTATGAAATAATATGTACTGTTTGATTGCATTATATCATATTCTTTATATTTGTCTATATGCCTATGCACATAGAACAGATATTAACACACATACAGAAAGAGAAAATTGTTTAAATATAAACACTGTTTTATTGTAGAACTAAACCTAAATCTAGTGAGTTATTAAGGGTCCTGAATAAAAATATAAATATTATGAACCCTGAGTTAGTGAAAAGTAAAAGAATAAGGAATGGGGAAAAAGGAGAAAAAGCTGAGTGCTACTCAGCCCATCTTCTCTCATGTCAAGGGATTAACTGAAATTGTCTAAAACTGAAATTTTTTTTCAAAATTATTGCTTAAAACTTTTAATCTTTCCTTATTTAAAATTTTATCTGTATGCTTATAAATATGCCTGTGTTTATATTTTAGCATATGAATCTCTTGTAGAGAAGTGATTCCTTTAGTTCCTTTTCTTGTTGGATTAAACTAAAGTTATCTTACAGATTTTTATTTAAAGATCACACATGTGTATGATATTTTCTTCCTCTTATATAAATTGATTTCTCTCTCTCGCCCCTGATCCCTCTGTCTTTACATACATTTAGAAAGGTACTTTGCATGATACTCAGGAGATGTTAGCATGTTGTTTCCAGGATTGGGGATGACTTGTTACTTTCTTCTTTGTATTCTTTTATATGCCTTGAATGTTTAACATGACATACATACATTATTTTTATAAAACAACCGTTATTTTTTTTAAGACATTCATATTGTCCAAGAAAGATTCAGTGGTTCTCATAATCCACAGTAATGCCATCAACCAGATGAGTCATTTCTGGTCTTCATTTTGAGATAGCCTAGTGTGTCTTAAACTCTTTAAATCTTCAATTATTTCATGTTTATTAATTTTTTTAAAAGATAGCACTTTCTAGAAAAGTAGTTGCTTAACTAGACAGATAAAATTTGGGGGGAAATTACAGCATAATTCGAAGTGTTGCCCATGAGTTTTTATAGCTATATCATAATTGTCTTCATTTCAACAAATCTCCAGCATAACTACTTATATCATTCCAGTATCTATCCCACATTGTCCTATCCTATTAGAGAATTTCTATAAATTTTGTCCCATGAAATGTTAAGAGGCTTGTCTATACAGTAACTCACTGAGCCTGTGGAAGCCCATAGGCTCAGTGAGTTACTATATAGACAAGAAAACAAATTGTATAGACAAGAAAACAAATTGTTTCTTTACATCTACATCATCAGCTTGCTTTATCACCATTTTTTAGCTTTTACTTTCAGTCTTTCCCAGACATCCAAAATCCAGACAAGATAAGTTATTATAGTTATGACAGAGAGAAGTCAGACCCTAGTGTTTCTTATCAGGAGCTGTTGAGTCTGACAGACCAGTGTGGAGTTCTTGCTCTGGCCAGATTAGCTGAGTTCCTTATAAATCCCAGTTGTCTCATCTGTAAAAGTGCATATATAATACCAACTTCAGAAATTGTGATCTCTGAGTGACATATAAAATCAGTTTGCAGTATATTAATTAAAATAGAAAACTGACTTAGAGATTTTTCATCTACTGCAGTAAGAGCAGGCATAGGCAGTGCAGCAGTTCAGTAATACTGACAAGGGCTAGGTTCCTTTCGTATTTCTGCTCTGCCACCCTTAGCTTGTATATAGGCTTTGTCCTTCAGCATTTTGCCTTACAGTCACAGGACAGCCTTCCTGGGCAGGAAAGACCAGTGATGCTTTTGCCTGCACCTCAGCTGGTTAGGCTCTGCTAGTTGCAAGAAAGTCTGAAAAGTTGAATATTTTTGAGCTGGGTATATTGTCACTCTAATCAAAATTGGGGTATTCCTATTAATAGCAAGAGGATAATGAATATTTAAAGTAGGCACCTTATAATACTGATATGGCTTCCCTGGTGGCTCACTGTTAAGAGAATCTGCCTGCCAATGCAAAAGACATGAGTTTGATTCTTGGGTTGGGAAGACCGTTGGAGAGGGAAATAGCAACCTACTCCAGTATTCCTGCCCAGGAAATCCCATGGACAGAGAATCCTGCTAGGCTACAGTCAGTGGGGCCACAAAAGAGTTGAACAAGACTTAGCAACTAAACAGCAACAAAATATTAATAACTGATAACTGCTGTTATCTTTAATAGTTGCTAATGTTTCTACTGAGTGAACTTTATTCCTCCTCTATCCACCATAAAAGCATACTAATTTTCTTTCCTAGCCTAACGGCATTCATTGGATGCCATAAGAGTTCTTTAATATGAAAGTACTGAACTTGACTGCTTGAGGCTACACGTGAGTGAGTCTCTTCTTGGCCTCCAGCCTACATTTGAATTATTTTGTTACGAATGATGCCATAAGAGTGTCTTTCCAGATTGTGTTTTTGTTATACCCTGAATTTTTTCTTTTTCATTCCAAGAGTAGGGTTATAGGTTTAAAAGGATACAATGTTTCCATGACATTTCTCTAAAATAATTATATGTAGTTACAAAGTCTTCCAGCAGTAAATTTGTGTTCTTTAATCTCAAATAACATCAGGGCACTTGCTTTTTTTTTTTTTAGGTTTGATAGATCTAATTATCTATAGTGATAAACCAGTAGTATTTCATTTTAGTTTGCATGTTTAAGTAAAAAAAAAAAAAAACATTCTTTTTAAGAAATGTTTATTTCTTCTTAATAAGCATTGTCTATTTGCTTATNTTTTTTTTTTTAGGTTTGATAGATCTAATTATCTATAGTGATAAACCAGTAGTATTTCATTTTAGTTTGCATGTTTAAGTAAAAAAAAAAAAAACATTCTTTTTAAGAAATGTTTATTTCTTCTTAATAAGCATTGTCTATTTGCTTATTGTGTATTTTCTAGTGGCAAATGTAAGTACTGTGTGAATCAGTGTGGAAGGAGATGATGCAGAGGCACAGTACGCTCCATTCCCCAGGGCCATGGTCGCAGTTGTAGTGTGTGTTCTCGTGCTCTGAATTCAGTCTTTGCCGGCCATCCATTAAGGCCTGCTTTCCTGAGGCTGTGATCCCATTGAAGGGTCTACCCTATTTAATGACTCAAGCAACTCTGGAGAGGACAATTTTTTAAAAAGAAAACAAATGTTATTTTTCTGATAACTGTGTTAAAAGTAACAGATAAGATTAGTGTTTTGCTTAATAAGGATACTCATCTTTTGGTGTTTTTCATGGAGATAGTCTATTATAGATTTATTTTTGTTCCTTCCCCCTGATAATTTTCTAGCTTCTTAATTAAATCTTTATAGAATACATATACAGATGCCCCAAATATGAGCATACTATTTGAGTAAAAGCCAAAGGATATGTGGGGTCAGGATAGATTAATTACTTCCAAAAGAAGGTTTGGATAAACTATTAAACTGCTTCCTTATATTAATGTATATAATTGAAAGCAAGTTTATTTTATCCACTATTCTTTAATTGATTGCAATAATATGGTCTGCTTTCACTTATCCATTTAATTCAGTTTGTTGGTGTAACGTATTAGTTGCCACTTTGCATTGCAACCTGTGGAGGCCTTTTTAAATTTTTGTTTATCTTGAAATGTCAAATATTCTTAAAGAATTCTTCTAGTTGTTAACTTAATGGTTTTGTTAACAATTACAAAAGCAAATGTAATTGTTTATTGAAAGGCTTTTGATTCAATCTGTTTACCCATTGGCTCTAGAATTGGTCCAAATGTTATTTTATTAATGATTTCCCTTTCAATTGAGTGAGCTTTCTCATCGCTAAACTTTTAGGCTTATTTTTTTTTTTGCAAATGTTATGTTTAGGAGTTATTTGTTCTCTAAATTTTTTCCCCCAATATTTTTGTTTTTTACTTATACCTAACTGAACTCATAAATAATGTCTATAATAATTATTCTGGAAAGAAAACTATGAGCCAATAAATTGAGATTGTAAAGATTAGAATAATATTATTTTAAGTTATAGTAGCATTTGTTTCTAAGTAAAAATATTTGCTCTGGCCATACTGTCAAAAATCTGTTCTCCATATTCTTAATTATCTAATTTATTGAGTTGTTAGATAGCATTCCATTTCTTAGCTGATAAATTTTGTTTTGCTTTAGCCTGCTTTCTTTCTAAGAGGTGGTCAGTGTAATAATTCATAGTATTTGAAATGTTTATAGTTTTATAGAAATATTTTGTCTGGAATGATACTGTAGTCCAAAATGTTCTATTGTTTTCCGAGTAGTTTTGGCATTCATAGAACAAAAAGGATGATTCAAGTCTTTATTCAAGTTCTGTAAAGGCAAATTCTAAACAGAAAAGCAGTTACAGAGTACTGTCTGTTTTATCAGTATTCAGAGATTGAAAACATATTCTCAAGAAAGATGATATGTTTTAATAGGCAGCCTCATTAGTAACTGTTATCACAACCTACATAGTTGACTTTTTTAGCTTTAAGACTAAAGAAACTGAAATCTTAGGTATTGGCCAAACCTGTGTTTTAAATGTACTTTTGGCTTTACCTTAAAAATAATCTTTTGGAAAAACAGTGATACATCATTGTGGTCTTTTGAAAAATGTTGGTTTGTTGAATTCTGCATTTCCCTTCGTATGCTTTTTTCTCTTCTCCTGTCTCTTCTCATTCTGTAGATTCAGACCCAGGACATACAAGTGAGAATTGGGGGGAGAGACTTATATCTTCTTACAGGACATGCTCAGGTAACTAGATTATCAGGGGTTCCTGTTAGCCAGTAGTTTCTGTCACATTTATAATTAATTCTTGTACTATAAATAACTTATTTTCAAACCAGCATATAGATATCTGTGGTTGAATAAGTGACTATATGAGTGACATAAAATTTTCCAGCCTCATTTGAGAGCTCCCATGTACCATGTCCAAGACATGTTCTGTGTGGGTGCTGCAAGCAAGATTCTGCACAGCCACTCAGGCATGCAGCACAGCTGGGGGCCCATTCATGTAGAACAGTATGAGAGGTGTACACCTTGGAGCTGTGCTGAGCAGTGACCCCTGTGGGAATGTGCCCTGGTCCTCCATCTCTTAGCTGTACGCCCTTCACACGTTATACCACACATAGTGATTTTCATAGACAATGTCATCTTACTCTTCAAGCATGCAGTGTTTTTTAAAACATATTAAAAAATTTTTCAGTTGACCTCTTTAGTCTGTTGACTTTTTTGGTGCCCCTGTTGAATTTAAAAATGGATTAAAACACCAAGTTTCCTGGAAAAATGCCATCACAGAGTAAATGTATCCACTAGTATGTGAAAACTAAATTAGCTAGGTGTTTTGATTCTTTTTTTTTTTTACTTTTTAATTGGCTTACATTCTTATCTCTGAACTTTTTAAATGTAAAATACTGTCCAGTTTTTAGCATATGGCCTTTAACTGTAAAAATGAAAATTTTCTGTTTCTAATATACTTTGTATTTATTTTATAAATTTGTGGAGTTTGTATACAGCGAAGTAATTATTCTTAAAATTATCCTGAAAACTGTCAATTGACCTGATAAGTCAGTAATACTTAGTTATCAAAATTTGGCAATGGCTTGTCTACAGTTAGCGTTAAATTGAACAGATCTACACTTATTATGGAGTTGTGCTTTCCTAAAATGGGGCCCCTGAGTACCAAGGCACACCTAAAAGAGTGGTATGTGATAAAATTGCCTGTGATCTGAGGGTCATGGCTGGAAATCAGAAGATATAAGCACTCGCCTGTCAGAAACTAGATATTGCAGAACCATCTGTATTTGAATTGTAGCTCCCATGGTTTCATTTCTTATACTGTGACTGCTTTGTGGGAAAATGCCATATTTCTGAGACACTGGTAGGCTTATGAACTAGTTCCCCAAGAAAAACATTTTTGTGTCTTCTCAATATACTTAATTAAGATGTGACAATATTGAGCTTTCTGTTTATTCTGATAAGACATGGGAAGAAGGCACTAATTTTCAGGATTATAAAACTGAGATATCTCTGTAATTCTAAAGGTCCTCTGAACATTGAAGTAAAGAATACTGGATTGTTGAAAAGGTGTATCTGTTTTTCTTTAGTCTTAAGTGAACCACCTGGATTTTTCTTTAAAAATCTCTCAAGGTGGTCTTCCCTGGTGGTCCAGTTGTTAAGAATCCATGCTTTCACAGAGTTTTTTTGAATGGTTTCAACATGAAAAAGCACACTTTGGGACATACTAATCTAAGATTTATGATTTTTTTTAAATGGCATAAAGTTATCTCTAATCTATCTTACACCAGCTACTGTTCACCTACCTTATTTTTATATCTCATGTAAAGCATGAACTCAAGACAGATGGCTGAGGTAACTCAGAGAAAAAATAGTGTTCATATGAATGTTAGTAATGAGTTTTTGATTGAACATTTGGAATATATCCAATTTGTTTATTCTTTTCCACAATATAATATCTTTGTTCATTTGGCAGCATGGAATTTTAATAATGAATTCATTATTTATAAAGTTTTTCTGCTATAAACTGAGTATCACTTTAGAGTATATTTTTTTAGGAGGTCATTGCAAGTATAGAGGAACATACTTGATTTTTGTTTTTTTGATCTTATTGAATTTACTTTAAAAAAATTTTTTGGCCACTCCTTCATGGCACATGGGGTCCTAGTCCCCTAACAGAAATCTAGCCTCCATCCCCTGCATTGGAAGTGCAGAGTCTTAACTACCAGACTGCCAGGGAAGTCCTCAAGCATATTCTTCTTAAAACATTGTGTTACTAAAATGCAGTTAAAACCAGAAATCAAGAGTTTGCAAATGAGAAAATAAAAGAAAATTTTTTTCCCAAGATTTTAAAAGTGTTTTAAGGATAGCTATATTTTTTTATTTTGCTTCTTCTAATTACTAAACTGTACTTTTTGTCTTAAAACAACTTCTTTCTTTAAACTGTTGTAAGTATTTTAAGTGAGAAGTACATTCATTGTATTTAAAGATTAGTTATTCAGATCGACAACTATTAAAACAACAGTTATGGTTCCTCATTAATTCTGAGAACCAAAGCATATAGAACACTGTTAGGAAAAAGAATGTGTTTCAGGAAAAAATAGGTTTCTCCAAAAGACCTATTTAGGGTTTTATAAGAAATTTAGTAAGTTTGGTGTAACACTGCTAAAGTGGGCTTTATACTAATTGGATCATTAATGAAATGAAAAGTAAGAAAATAATATATTAGAACTATTAATAAAGACTGACTTTAAAAATCTTGGAATTCTTTATTTCTGTTATGTAAAATTCTGCAAATATCAACAAAATGGACATTTTCAGAGCTTTTGAATTTTGGGTGATTTGTGGGCAGCAGAGTGTAAAGCAGGCCCTTTAATTTTTCCAGGCCTTTAGGATGTCAGTTTGTCCTGATTAACTTAAAGTGGCACACTACAGGATTTTATGCCTTAAATAATAATACAGTAATATATAAATAGTACCAAACTTTTATTCATTTCTTGAAAGTTACTAGAGCAATAAATGCTTATCTCCTGGAGTAGTCTAACTGCTGGCCACATCTACTTGAGAAAAAGAACAGTATTGACTACTAAGCCTTGTCTTCTTGTACTCTTTGTTTACAATTTTTATTTATTTATAGTTTTGTAGCTCCTCTCTATACTGCAAACCTGGATCAGTAAATCCCAGATATTGGTACAGGATTTTCCAGTAAACAGAAGCCTAGACAGTTAACAGGCAGCTCATCTCACAGGGCCACTTGAATTAATTCCCAGAAATGTCCTTAATGAAGCAGTAACAGGCACCTATGTTTCTTCGACCTGTGGAATCCAGTTCCATCTGAATTTTCTGGCTTATAATGGGGAATATTGGCTCCATTGCCAGAGATTTGCCAGATAGCTAAATCTGAGAACTGGCTTTTTGGTGGATCAAATCTCTTTGAAAAATTTTTAGACATTTTTGAATCTTTGCAGGATCTCTATTAATTCCCCCAGCCCCTTCCCACACACATATAGAATCTTTAATTTTACACAGTTTCAGCTTTGATTAATAGTCTTCCATGTTCAACTATCCTGTAACTGCAATAGAGTGATTTGGTGTTATTTTTCAGTAATTACTCTGTGTGATGTGCTTTGTCTTAAACAGCTCCTTAGAAGATGTACAAATTATTAGTGAAATTAGGGAGGTAATGTGAAGGAATATTGCTATACAGGCTTAGGAATAAATGAATAAGAGTAGAGTGAATGAAGGAGTTTCAGAGATGTAAAACTAAGGAATGTTTGAAGTGTTATTTAATAGAGTCGATCATTAAAATACAGATCTTACTAGGACTAAATTTCCAAATGTTAATTAATTTTCTAAAAATTATATAATTAAGATGTTTTTTCGAAGCATTCAGGGAGAAAATTGCTTGTATAATAAAACCCTAGTGCCCTTTTGTCTGCTTATTGCAAATTTCTGTTCCTCTTGTTTCTCGTAAACATGTATCATCTATTTTTAAAAAATCTCCTTATGCTTTACTTCTGAGTGCTTAAATTTGTTTCAGATTCTTACATATTTATTAATAATTCCAGAGAAAGAAGGTCCAGAAAAGAAGAAAACCAAAAAGGAAGCTGGAAGTAAGAAGTCCACTCCAGTTAGCATTCTCTTTGGTTACCCACTCTCAGAGCGAAAGCAGATGGCACTTCTTATGCAGATGACAGCACGGGACAATAGTCCAGGTGACACTCGCCATCACTGGCCTGTGTGTGTGTGGTTTCTTCACACTGTAGCTTTGTCTTGACAGTTATTTTTAACTACTTTAAATGTTTGTCCTTTCTTGGATTTAATCAGTTTCTTATAAATTTGTAATCTTAACGTGTTTGTGTGACAACTGTTTATTGTCTGTCTCATCTGCTAGATGAAAAGCTATACAGGAGCAGGGATCTTGGCTCTTGGCAGACATTCAGTAAATGTTTGTCAACTAAAATGAGTACAGTTGACCTTTGAACTACACAGGTTTGAACTGAGTGGGTCCACATACACAACGGATTTTTTTTCAGTAGTAAATACTATACTGCTGCATGATCCATGGTTGATTGAATTTGAAGATACAGAATTCTGGATTTAAAGGGCCAACTGTAAGTTGCACACGGATTTTCAAATGTGAGGAGGGTGGGTACCCCTGATCCCTGAGTTGTTCAAGGGTCAGCTGTAATTTAGAATTGGATCAGTCCACATGAGACATCTGCAACACACAGCTGCAGAACTGTGTGTGCTTTTACCTTACTGCAGAAATTTTTACTTCAGTTTCCATAAAGCTGATTCTAGGTTTATAGTTTACTTTTTTAGTTATACTTTACTTTTATAGTTAGCACTCTATTGTAAGCTGGTAATCTTATCATATGCTTTTAGAAGCAAGAGTATAATTCATGTTTTATTTTTTAAGATCTGCTAAAATTTATTTTGGGCTTCCATGTTGGCTCAACAGTAAAGAATCTTCCTGCGATGCAGGAGACACAGGTTCTATCCCTGGTCTGGGAAGATCCCCTGAAGATCGGGATGGCTACCCACTCCCATTTTTCTTACCTGGGAAATCCCATGGGTAGAGAAGCCTGACATGCTGCACTTCATAGGGTTGCAAAGAGTCAAACATGACTTAATGACTGAACAACAGCAACAACAAAATTTATTTTCAA
The DNA here is from genome assembly GCA_006410615.1 of Neotragus moschatus. NCBI lineage: Eukaryota > Metazoa > Chordata > Mammalia > Artiodactyla > Bovidae > Neotragus > Neotragus moschatus. The sequence continues at coordinate 259,687 of SJYA01002862.1, forward strand.
AAGAAAAATATCTGCAATGTATTATGTAAATTTATTTCATATTTCATTTCACGTTTCCATTTAAGATATTGTGCTTCTTGTGTGTGTGTGTGTGTGTGTGTATTCAAGTATCAGTAGTTTGCCCTCCAGAAATGATTAAAGATGGCTTACCAACAGGATGAAGACAAAGAAGGAACAAACAACAAACTTGCTCATTTATTAAAAGAGTTTAAAAGGTAGATAAGGTCCAGACAGCTGGGCTGGGATAGTTACTACATTGAGCAGTGAACTTAGTTATACATTCTGGTAGCTAAAAACAAGAGTTTTAAGTTGTATAAAATTCTCATTGAGCAATGCAAGAAGAAAGTAAATCTCTTAGGAGAAATCTTTTTCTTTTGGAAAGAAAAGTTCCAAAAATTTGGAAGAAAAATTCTTTTCTTCAGGGCATCTTTGTATAACACTTGGGGTAGCATGACAGACCCTGTTGAAATGCATTGACAGGAACAGTTTTTCTAGTGAACTTTTCCAGTGTTGGCTCTTTGTTATTAAAAAATGGGACAACTTGGTAAAATTCTTAGAGTTTCTATAGATCATAGTTTCCATTAAAATGTAAGTATATCTTTCACTAACAAGAGTGTGTTAGGGCTTTCTGTTTCAAGTGGGGCATGTTGTTTGGGTTATTCTTCTGCCTTTCCACCCACAACTTGGGGAGACTGGCCAAATCAAAGTTATTTACAGTGTTAAACTTCAAATGTTTCTGAACATTTGAAAAGTGTTGACTTTGACTCAGATTTAATAGCTAGATGAGAAAATTTTTGTTTCTTAAAAGTGTTATTTAATACTATGAACCTCTGTCCTTAGAGTAAATTAAAGAATTAATGCAGTAAGGCAAGAAGCTAAAAATCTTTCCTAATTTCCAATAACCTCTCCCTTTGAACTGCAAGCCCTATTCGTAATTTCTTCTCAGTTATTTATATATAAACATGTAAACGTATCTTTTGTTGCTGTTTGTTTTTAAATATAAATAAGATTAATACTGTAGTACTGTTCTGCACTTTGTTCTTTTCATTTAAGGGCATATCAGTCCTCCTTATTCATACATGTTTATTCATACATGTATAGAGGGGAAAGCTTTTGAAGTATCCACCTATTTGCCAGCTGATAGATAATGGTTGTTAAGGTTCATAGTCTTATCCATTACATAACTTATTTCCCATGTTTATTCTGATTGCCATTATAGGTACTACTACTGTTATTTTGTCTGCGTTATATTACTTTGGTATGGCTGAGAAAATTTTGTATGAGTTAATTCCTTGCAAGTTGTTTGAATTTAAAAATGCCTTTTTAAGTTCAATCACTAATTTCCTAAATAAATAATTTGACTATAAATATTATAATAATCATGTATTCACTCAACAAATGTTGTGTAAGTACACTGTGTAACAGGAAGTCTTCTAAGCAGTTGAGATACAGTGATGAGTTAGACAAGATTTGTGTACTTCTAGAGTTATATTATAGAAATTCATAGATAAACTATTACTAACTCAATGTACTTTAAAAATCAAAAAGTAAACTTTAAACTTTTCTCTTACTGAGAAAAGAGGGATAATACTTTAGCATTCCCATCATGGCAGTTTGCAAGAAAGCCATTATATGATGCTGGAAAATTATTTTCTGTAGACATTTTTTTTCCTTAGAGCTGTTGTTTCTTTTAAATAGTTGTAAATTTTCAGAATTATTAACACTGTACATATGTCTCGAATCCATAATTGATTAAGAAACTATTTTTCGTTTTGTTTTTTTCTTAGTTCTGAAATGGGGAGGAGAGGACTTTTTAAGTGTCATGGAGTTTAACTTTCTTGTTTTTGAGAGAGAAACTGGAACAAATACCAAAAGATAGAAATCAAAGCAAAACACTTTTTTCCCCTTCTTTATTGGCTCTGTTTTAAAGGCCTTTTTCTAAACTGTCCTTATTTCTTATGAATCATAAGCTTCATTTCATACTAAAATCATCTATGACTTTAATTTGTACCTAATGTTGGAATACATACTTTGAGTCTAGTACTTTGAGTAAGAGGTGTAAACTCTAGCCTTCCATGTCATTTCATCTAGGTCTTGAAATAATATTATAACATGCCGTGAAAAATGATGTTTTTTGCAGTTTATCAAATTATTCATTGAGCAGGTACTTTCAGGATAGAATTGACAGAGTGAAACATTTTTTTCTTAGTTGGCACATGCAGTATTTGATAACCCTAAAGGAAGATCTACTCTGGGTCATTATCGGATTATCCAAGTCAAGTGTCAGATTGTTTGGGTGAGAAAGTACTCCCTCAATCCAAGAAATTAGCACATTACCTGTAAAAACCTTTACATTAATATTACAAAATATTTAGTCTAGAACTTTAAACTTTTCTTTCTTACAGATTCCACACCAAATCATCCATCGCAAACAACACCAGCCCAAAAGAAAACTCCCAGTTCCTCATCTCGACAAAAAGATAAAGTTAATAAAAGAAATGAACGTGGTGAAACTCCTTTACATATGGCAGCTATTCGAGGAGATGTAAAACAAGTCAAAGAACTAATAAGTTTAGGGGCAAATGTGAATGTGAAAGATTTTGCAGGTAAGACTTGTAATTAAAGACATACTCAGGAACTAAAATTTTGAGATTGTCACCTAAACAAACTCTGATTACAATTTAATCGAAATTCTTTGTTCCTCTTTCTGAAATAAAAGTGTTCTAAAACTATATTTTAACGTAAAACTGTTTTGGAGTTTGTACATGAAACCCTGATCTCTACTACAATTCCATGTCAGTAATCACTCAAATTCTTAAATATTAAGCTTCTGTTTTATCTGGCATATTACCATATAATTTTTTATCTAATTTAGGATAAAAATTTTGTCCGTTTTTTTTGAAAATCAGGCAAATAACCCTCCAAAAGAAAGATCTTTGATCCATTTTCACTCCTATCAAGAGTATATGGAAGAAAGGGGAAAAAAAAGGTATATGAGAGAGCCCTGGGTAGGAGAAAGAGATAAATTAGTAGGAGTTTGGGATTACCAGTACTCTTGTCTGGAGAATCCCACAGACGGAGGAGCCTGGTGGGCCACAGTTGATGAGGTCGAAAAGAGTCGGACATGACTGAGCGACTTCACTTTCACTTTCACTTTTGGGATTAACATATACACACTACTGTATATAAAATATTAATAGATAAGCAAGAATCTGCTGTATATGGGGAACTCTTTTTAATATCCTGTATTATTGCAAGACCCTAACAAGCTTATTTTGCCCTTTTCTACTCTTATAATTCAGTTGATTATTATAAATTATAGCAACTTTATATTCATTGGGTAAGCTTAAATGTTAGTTTAATACTTTTGTCAAATAATTTAGCCCCATGGGAAATAATGGGGCTTCCCTGGTGGCTCAGAGGGTAAAGCGTCTGCCTGCAATGTGGGAGACCTGGGTTTGATCCCTGGGTCGGGAAGCTCCTCTGGAGAAGGAAATGGCAACCCACTCCAGTATTCTTGCCTGGAGAACCCCACAGAAGGAGGAGCCTGATAGGCTTCAGTCCATGAGGTCGCAAAGAGTTGGACACTACTGAACGTCTTCACTTTGATGGGAAATATTATTATTGTGGATGAACCGTCTGTAAAATTAGTGGTTTTCTTAGGTACTTATTTTCAGTAGCTTGTTCATCATTCCTTTTTCCTTCTGTATTGTGTACATTTATAATTATTGTATCACACATGGTTATATTAAAAGCATATGTGTTGAATTAGTAGAAGTGAACCATATGTTCAATTAATATTGTAACTTTAGGTTGGACACCACTGCATGAAGCTTGCAACGTGGGATATTATGATGTTGCTAAGATACTGATAGCAGCTGGAGCAGATGTTAACACACAAGGATTAGATGATGACACTCCACTCCATGATTCCGCTAGTAGTGGGCACAGAGATGTGAGTATGACAGGAGGAGCAGTAATACACATCTTCAAAAGATAAATTTAACCCAGAATAATTTAACTCACTTCTTAGTTGTACAGTCTGGTGTCATATTTCATTCATTGCCTGACCAGCTCATTTGTGTTTTATTTTCCCTTTTTCTACCTTCTAACTGCTAATTCCTATTATGGGTTTAGCATTATCTTTTCATAAAATCTATTTAATTTGATAATTAAGCAACTTGGCAAAATTTTTATTTGAAGGGCCATTCTATTTTCAGATAATTAGATGTAGTGATTAAAGCATATTTTACTTATAAAAATTTTACACTGTCATACCTTAAGACATTAATATTTAATGATTCCTTTGTATATAACATCTGTTCTTGAATTTTAGCTGACATTATTTATTTAAAGATATTCAGGTGCTTATGTATATAATAAGATGATTTAATCAAACATGATTATATATGCTTGAAAATTTAATGGCATCTTTAAATACCATGTTTGATTTGTTTTGATCCAATATTATGACCCATGCTGGGTTTTAAATTCCATTTGCATTTTCAGTCTCTGGCTTATTGAAAGCCTACCCCGTCTTTGTTGTAACGAAGCTTCTGTTTTAAGCGTGTTTAATGCTTAGTTCCTGGAGAAGGCTATGGCACCCCACTCCAGTACTCTTGGCCTGGAAAATCCCATGGATGGAAGAGCCTGGTAGGCTGCAGTCCATGGGGTCTCTACAAGTCGGACACGACTGAGCAACTTCACTTTCACGCACTGGAGAAGGCTATGGCACCCCACTCCAGTACTCTTGCCTGGAGAATCCCAGGGACGGGGGAGCCTGGCGAGCTACCGTCTGTGGAGTCGCACAGAGTCGGACACGACTGAAGTGACTAAGCAGCAGCAGCAGCAGCAGCAATGCTTAGTTAGTTCCATTACTGTAACCTGCTCATAGCCAAAGCAAATTAACCAGGGCCACTGTTTGCAGTGTCTAAAGCAAAGGATTCTGTCCATCGAAGAAGTTTCTATTTTTCACTTAATTTTGACTTTTATTGACATGTGCATAGTTTAGAAAGTTGAAAAGTATTGCTTAGCTCAGAAAAATACCTAAATTCTCCCTTGTGTCCCTCCACCCTTCCCAGTACCATTAGCCAAAAGCAGCTGTTGTGTTTCTTCTCTTCATTTCTAACAAGGTGTAAGCTATTTTGCTTTATTAAATTTTTAGTCTCTAGTTACTGACCCCTGCAAAGGATTTTAATATATATTGCTACTCTGAGACTCACAGAGTGTACTCTAATTTTATTTTGCCTTGGATTTTTATTTACTACCTTGGTTACTGCTCAGCCTTGTTCTAATTTTTCTTATTTAGTTCTCTGTGTAAATATATATTTTTTATTTCCTTACTCTCTCTTTCATAACTCTAAAATGCCCTGAATAAGGTCAAACACATCGATCAGTTCATTGTTTTTGAGAGTATCTTTGTATACAGAATGTCTTGTATCCTGCTTCAGGTGAGACTAGCTGCCCTAGATCTGTGGCACAGATGCTGTCCAAGATTTCTCTTTCTCATGAATTTCATGTGGGATTCTCAGTCTCTGAGATTTCCAGTCTCTAGTTGGGAATTTGTGAACTACATTGCATTAATTTCTCACAGCAATATTTGTGTGTTTTCACTTGGAGATAAGTGTTTAATTAAACACTTTAAAGTGTATTAATCACTTTAATCATCACAGTAAATGAACATCCTTTGGTGTCTGTTGTGGAAACTGTATGACCCACTACATTCCAGTACCCTTAGTCTCTCCCAGAGTTTGGCGAAACAAAGACACATGAGGTCACGTTGGTCTGAGACACTCCTAAGTTTATTAAACTGATAGGAGTCCAAGTTAGGGACTAAATAAGATAAATACCAATGTCTTCTTAAGACAAAGTAAGGTAATGATATATTAAGCTGGAAGAGCTGTTCAATACACTGTCTCTGCTCTCTGGTGAATAACATAGGACATGCTTTCTAACACTCTAGCTCAAATTTTGATGTCATCTCATACCTTTCTGCTAGAAAAATCCCCCTTAGTTCTTTCATTAGCAGCAAACATTCTCAGCCTTATTTTCTTTTTTGATACAATAAAAATGTTCAGGGTCATGCTACCTGCCTTTTAAAAGCCGCTTTAGTCGAGAAAAAAAAGGAAATTTGATGAAGATAGATACAAATTCAGTTCTGGCTTGGCCAGTTTGCCAAATGTGTGGTCTCAAGTTACTTTTTTCCTCTCAACTTCCATCCATAATAAATAATAATAAATTTCTCATCTATAATAAATAATACCTATTTAAAGGGGATATTTTGAAGGAAAAAAAGACACTGAGCACATAAACCTACTTTGAAATCTAAAATGTTATAAAAATGTCAGAGGTCAGAGATTAAAAGACTACTATTGCTATTTTTCAAATATACTCAAATATTTTAGAAACTAAAATTGAGAAATTGAAAGTGCCATTTTCTCATTTAAATCTTTCTAAAAGACTTTTTCATAATTCTCAAGTTCAAATTTTGAAGAAAAATGAAGCCTACAGTGTTTTTTTTTTCCTAAACTGATCCTTACCGTTGTTGCAGTCTCATACATAACCTATGGGATAGCACTTAACTATATTATTTTTAACTCATGTGCTTGTCTATTTTCTGCATTGAATATTGAGTCTCATATAATTTATATTCTGGGTGTGCTGTGTTAAATATTATATTCACTTCCATTTTTTAAAAAAAGGATTATTGATAGTTTTTCAAACATGAATAGTTTTTCTTCAAATGTTGCATAAAAAGATTTCTTTTTAAACGTAGATTAGATTTCTTTCTAAAGAATTTCTTTCTAAAGATTTCTTTCTAAAGAATTATGCCTTATGAGTAAGACATGTTTCTATGAATACAAGTTTCTAAATATGTACATTGCTGCAAAATATTTCCAGAAGCTGACCTTTGAGCTGATATACTTACAAGGATTCAAACACTATTTCCAGTCTCTTTCCAGAGGGAGACTGGTATGCTGTTTTCAAGAGACCTTTGCTTTTCCTCCTACCAACATGCCTAGGATAGTAGGAGTCATAATTCAGAGCTGTTGAGGGCTATTTTCTCCTTATTCTTTACTTGTCCCCAAAGAGGAGGAGGGAAATGAGAGCCACCAAAAGCTCATTTGTGTTTATCTGTACCATATGATTCTCCAGCAAAGAATTAAGTTTCTTCCAGTGATATTCATGATGACTGCAGCCATCCATAAGACATTTCTAAGGTGGGAAAAACAGAAAGGTAGCAGTTCTGTCCTAAATTATTTAGAGTAAGAGAAGATTACTTTTCTTAACATAGCTTACTAAGAACCTAATCTTTGGCCTACCTTTCTCAAGTGTATAGTACTTCATAATATATGTTCTTATAATAGCCCTATTCCTGGTTCTGTTTTAGATACTACCTACCATTATTTTCTTCTTGTCTCAACATTTTTACCTACTTTTAATATGCTGCCTGCTATTTTAAGCAACTTTGTTACTTTAAGTTCTTTTTAGAATAAGTAATTTTTTGCATGTGAGGATGATCTGTATTGTTTATTTAGATTAAGATTGTTGTAGCATGCTTGAATGAACTAATTGTCCCATCTTAGGAATAAATATTTTAAAAATTATTTCCTAATAGGTATAGAAAGCATTCAGTAATATCAAGATCTTCTGTTTTCTCAAACTAGGACTCTAGCCTAAGGAAATATGGCTAGAAATGTGGTGGGGAAATATTTCAATTTGTGAAGATGTTCACTATACCAATATTTATAATAACTAAAGGTGTTTGCTTTCAGTTACCTTCTCAAACCTCTCAGATGATAGTAAGGTGAGATTTTAAAGAACATGGACCCACAAAGACAAAGAACAAATGAAACAGGAAACCAGTATTTAGGGAGATAGAAATTTGAGGACTGAGTGGTGACTACATAAAACAGGGTTTGACAAAGTTTCTGTAGAGGGCCAGATAGTAAATACCTCCTCCCTTCTTTTTCTTGTTCTTTTTCATGTGTCTTCCTCTATATTTCTCCTTTATCAATTTTTTAAAGTATTTTATAAGAATATAATTATTCTTAGTCAGCAGGCCAGATTTGGCCTACAGACCAAATTTAGCAAACAGTAGCAAAAAATTCTCAGTGATATTCACACATGTGAGGGATAAAAAGGGGGATCTTATTTAGAGAGCAATGGGTGTGACTCTGCTTATCTCATCTGGGCTTTCTTACATGTCTCTGGCTTGGCTAACTTAAGTTATACCAGCCAGAGAGATTTTGCTTCATGACCCAGCACTTTGAGTCTCTTGTGTTTATCCTTAATCTTGGAACAACAGATTATCCAGGTATATTCTTCCAGTAACAATGACAAAAATGTATGTCCAAATGGATAAAATCTATTAAGGGCTAGGTATGGGCTTCCTTGGTGCTCAGATGGTAAAGAATCTGCCAGCAGTACAAGACACCCAGGTCGATCTCTGGGTCAGGAAGATCCCCCTAGAGAAGGGAAAGGGTACCCACTCCAGTATTCTTGTCTGGAGAATCCCATGGACAGAGGAGCCTGGTGGGTCCATGGAGTAGCAAAGAGTTACACATGAGTGATCAACTAAGACTTTCACTTTCTGAACTGACACACTTCATATCTGCCTCAGTCAGTTGGCCAAAGTCAGTCACATGGCTGAACCCAAAGTTAAGAGGAAGAACCCCAAAGTCACATGTCAAAAGTTATGAATGCAGGAAGTAATAAATAATTGGGGTTAATAATTCAAGCTATCATATTATATAGTTCCAGATATATTCCAAAAATGATTTGTGACTCTTCAGAGATACTTAAGAATTTTAAAGTGGTAATTTTAATTTAAGAATTAAATTTAAGAATTTTAAAATGATAATGAGATAACTGACTGTGGAGATAAAAAATACAAGTAGAAAATAAAAATGAAGGTGACATTCAAATACAATATGCATAAGATATGATTTTCTGCAAATGTTGAAAGAAGGACACATTTGGCCTTGCACTTCACAATGTCCAAAATAACAAAAGAAATGTGTTGCAAATGCCAAAAAATGGATTATATTAGGGGAAATATAGATGTTCCATAAAGTATGTATCCTCTTATGAATGTGTGTTCTTTTCCCAGAGAAGGCTTTATAAAAAATGTAAAATACAAAAAAAAAAAAAAAAGAATATAATTATTCTTAGTCAGCAGGCCAGATTTGGCCTACAGACCAAATTTACCAGCTCCTCCTGATTTAAAAAGTCCAAGAAAATTGAAGCCAAAGCCATTTCAGCACAAAATCCCAGAAAAACTGAAGCTCAGCAATTGATGGCTGGGTTCACCTGGAAATGCTTGTTGAATAAGAAAACAAGAGGATTGAATCAAACTGTTTTTGACCCCCCTCATAGCCCTTCTTAACCATTCACAGCCAGATGACTACATCTCCCTGGCAGATTTGATTGAAGGTTTATTTTCTAACAAGTATAAACCATACTGTCTGGACTGACATACCACAAGAATAGTTGGAAGTAAGGATTAAGTGTCAGCTTATTAACGTTAAGACCTCAGTCAAGCAAAGTGGTGACAGTAAGACATGAATTGAGAGATTTCTCAGGAGAAAAGTGAGCTAGCCAAGAGGGGCTCCAATGAAGTGGCCCAGCCATATCACATTAGCACAAAGTCCACCTATCATCAAGTCCTACCTAGGCCTAGAAAACTTACAGAAAGTCTTTTAGTTCCTTAGTCTTAAATGTGGACAGCCATTGATCACCTGACCTTTGAGAAAGGTCTCTGATATGGAAGGTAAAGACCAGAACAGGCAAATAGAAAGATAGGAACTTGGAGGACACAGACCAAGAGAAACTTCAAAAAAAAAAAATTTCATTACCTTCCCCAAAGAGATGAGAGTTTCTTGTAACCATGAAACAAAAACTGAAGGCTTGCTAAATAAGGAAAATTAGCAAATTACAAAAAAAAAAAAAGCTCTTAAAAATAAATAAAATAACAGGATGAAAAATAGAATATTGAAGGTTAAAGATAAAGTTGAGAAAACCTCCCAGAAACCAGGAAACAAAGATGGAGGGGGGGAAATGAGGGAAAAGATTAATTCAGGAGATCCAGTGTCTTAAAGAGTTCTTAGAAGACAGATCAGTGAAAACACAGGACTTTATTTGATATAAAAGCAGGAATTTTTTCAGAACTGAAAGAATAGGTGTCTTCAGATTGAAAGGGTAATTGAATGCTCAGCCTGAATGTTAAAAAGACTGAGATCAAATTTCATTATCCTGGGATTTCAGAACCATAGGGGCAAAGGACGTCCTCCAGCTTACAGAGAGAAAAAACAAATTCCGTGTAAAGGTAAATGGCGTCAGACTTTTCAATAACAGCACTAGAAGCTAAAAGATAATGCTCATGCCTTTGAAATTGGAGGGGAAACTAATCTATGTCCAAAGTATTACTCAAGTGAGGATAGAGTAAAGGTATTTTCTAACGTACAAAAAAAAATCTTAGATTATTTAACCATTTCTCAACAATCTCCTGGAGATAGTGTTTCAACAAAATGAGGGCATAAACCAACAAAGAAGATACGATCTAAAGAATTCAACAAAAAACTGAGGAAAGGGTGTTTCTAAGACGATAGAATGAAGGAAAATGACAGATGAGAAGCAAATCTAGACAGCAGCCAGTCCATTTTGAAGTAAGTGAAGAAGGCTTGGAGAAGGACTTTAACAGAAACAGTAGTTGTGTGTGGAACTGAAGGGATCTGTGCTTGTAGCAGAATGGGGGATGAGTTAAAGATAAGTATGTAGAACACTGAGCAAATGAAAAATGAAGATCGTTAACTCTGGGATAAAATGACTTGTGTAAGAATGAAAATTTAGTCATTGTATGCTACTTGGTTCAGTATTTATATTAGTCATAATACACATACAAGATAATATGACTGTTTTGGAAAGTTAGGAGGAGGGGGAATGGTTATGTATAGGAGTACAGGGGTGCAGTTGGTAAACGAGAGCTGAGTCCCTGTCTTCCATTGTAAGACAGTAGACAACACCTGAAACTGAAAAATATGGAAGCAGCATGCTAGGTGTGATATTTAAGCATTCGAAGATAAATATAAGGGATAATTGTTTTTCACTAGCACCCTTGAAAAGCTATTTGATCTTACTAAAAAATGTAATTTTATGAAAATAAATACAAAAATTGAACATTAACAATTGATCATGAGTTATTTGTTTTCTTTTTGTATTCTTACATTTCAAATGTTCTGTTTTGATGGTTTATTCTTCCATAGCCTAGAAACAATTTTTCATTTTTATTTCACTGTGAATCATTGTTACTCTTAAATACTTTCATTTGTTAGAAATTTCTGATTTGTAGCATCTTGGTTAATGTTTTTTGAAAAAGATATGCTATATACCAGAAAACATCACAGTTGTGTATTGAGAATACAAAGACGAACAGAGATTTCACATAAAGTTTATGGTCTAGGATAAGGGCAGAAATGTGTTAATAAATTATAGTACAGATTTACCTATGACAGAACACACTCATGTCACTAGAAATAAAAGCTCAAAGCAAAAGAGGCGTCACGGAAGCAGAATTAATAATACTTCCCACCTATCTGACGAGGAATATGAGTGAAAAGGACTTCGCTGGTGGCGCTAGTGGTGAAGAATCCTCCTGCCAATGCAGAAGTTGCAGGTTAGATCCCTTGGTCAGAAAGATCCCCCTGGAGAAGGGACTAGCAACCACTCCATTATTCTTGCCTGAATAATCCTATGGACAGAGGAATCTGGTGGGCTACAGTCTGTGGGATCACAAAAGTGAAGGACACAAATTAGTGACTAAACAGCAACAATGAATGAAAGACAAGGATCAGTGATGACTCCCATCGTTCTGGCTTCAGTGACTGGGTATATTTTGGTGCTAGTCACTAAGAATAGAAAAGATAAAAGGTAAGGGTGCAAGTGTAATGAATTGGTTTCAACGTTTGTATTAAAATACAATATATCGAAAGAACACTTGGATATTTGGTTCTGAAGCTGAAGAAGAGGGCTAAGAAAGAATGAACACGAGAATGAAAATGGATGGAAGGATTGCATAATTGTCATCTTATTCAGAGTGGGTGGTGAGTGCTCCAGGGAGATGATGTAGAACACAGCATGAATCAAGTGAATCAAGGACAGAGCCCTGGGGAAGTCACCTGTGGCTTAGATATTCACAGATTTTAGAAGACTCATTTCACTGGACTGATGGCAGCATAATTGTAGGTGGAAGGGTGAAGGGCCCGTAAGAAAGAAGTAGTCAAGGCTGCAAGGGTAAACACTGTCCAGGAGGTTGACTGTTCAGAAAAGAAGAGAGGTTTAGGTGGAGGAGAAGAGTATAGGCTTAAACAGTTTCTTTTTGTTTTTAAGTCTGTTTCTTTATTCCCATTATTGTTTTAAGGCAAAAGAGAAATGAACTGGAAAGATTGGTTTCTAGAAATGAGTCAATCAAAAAAGAGATTTTAATATAGAAAAGAAGTGGAATGGGAAGAAAGAAACCAAAAAAACAAACTAACTAGGCACATCTTGGTTTGTGGAGCCCAAAGCTTATGTAATTTGTGGGGATGAGGTTCTTTAAGAAATGAATAAAAAGATACAGGGCCATGTAAGGGGACCATGAAAGTCAGAGGCCTTACATTTTAAGCTTCATTAATTTTAAGTAATCTCTTATCAGTTAGTGATAGTTTACATTCCAGGGAGATGGAAACAAGAAGATTATTAACGAGCCTTGGTGTAGGGCTGGTTGCCTTAAACAGGGGAAATACTTCTTTTGAGAATTCCTATAGCCTGTACATTGCAAGAGGCCAGGGAGCTTGTTACTGTATCTGCAGAACTTGATGCAGTCCTTGTTAATAGGTACTCAGTAAATATTTGTCAAATGTTTGATGAAACGAAGAAAAACCATGAGATTCAGTGCTAAGCTAGCCCAACCTCAAATTTTAAGGAGCAACTGTCTTGGTAGTAGATGCAATCAGAAAGGGGATGGTAGTGAAAATGGAACTTGAGAGTAATTATGATTTAGAATAGATACTGGGGAAGGAGGCAAGAGTAGACGGAGCAGGAGGAGACTGTGCGTGTAATCGGGAGAATGGTTGAAATAATGCAGTCCACTTCCTACTGTTCAATGTTGCAGATTGTGAAACTGCTGCTTCGTCATGGTGGAAACCCTTTTCAAGCTAATAAACATGGGGAGCGTCCGGTGGATGTGGCAGAAACAGAGGAGCTGGAGTTGTTGCTGAAAAGAGAGGTGCCTTTGTCTGATGATGATGAGAGTTACACAGGTTTGTTCCACATGGTCTCTGTTCACCTGTTGACATGCTATTTTAGTAGAATATCGTACTTCTGCTTTGTAACACCTAGCACTCTAGCTGTTCAAAATGGTGAGTTTGGTAACCTCAGTTGAGGTCCTGTCTCCACGTCCTCTGTATAAATGGAGTCCTGATGCTCTTGCCCTATTTCTGTGATTTCTTTTCCCCACAAATTGCTGATGTGAGATTTGAGCCTGTTGCAGACTCTCTCCCCATTAATAGTTATCAGCACTGCCACTGCTAGCTGTACCATGTCTGAATTCTTTTAATCCTTTTATCAATTAGAGCACTACTCCCTTCCTGGCATTGATGAGTCACTTTTGCATTTTTATTTTTGTGTTTAGGTGGTTGAATTCTGGTCATTGTTGTAAAATTGCGGCACAATTTTACAATCACAGTTTTAAAAAAGGGAAGATCCAAGAAGAGTATTTCAGAAAACTTTTGGCATACTCAGAGTTTTTTTAAAAACCGATAAGTAAAAAACATACCTGCTCCAGGACTGGTTTCTGTTGTGGAGGGGGGAAATAGTTATAAAAGATATTATTAGATCATTTAGCAAGGAATATGGACAGTAGATGAGTGTTGTTTCAGTGTAAATTCATGAAGTTGGCAACTATGCTGTAACAAATAATACCTTTATGTCTTGCAAAATACTCTCTGAAGTATATAAAGAGCCATTATATATGTAATTTACCCTCATATAATTAAGGAAGAAAATGTATTTATACACATATATATAGAAAGAAAGTATAATGCAAGAAGAGTAAAGTGTTAACAATAGGAAAACCTAGGTAAAGGATTTATAGTGTTTATTATTTTTTATTTTCTAACTTTCTGTGAGTTGAAATTATTTCTAAATTAAAATACAAATTTAGATCTGTTGAAAAGATCTAAAACTGACAAAGACAGTAGCAGTAGTCATTCCTGGTACCCAGATTATAATTGGGAAATATTTTCTAAAAGAAAGCCAAACTTTCTTGGAAAACAATGGATGATGCTAAATTAAGTCTAGGGCGGGAAGTAGAGAACATCTCCTTATTTCAAATTTCAAGTTTTGTCAGAAGGCCTTAGACAGCTTGGAACAGTTCCCCACTGGCCAAAAATGGGAAAGTTTGAGCTTCAATAAGGGTGTTAATTGCAAAGATTTGAAACCCATTGAACATGTTTAAATTCATGAATCTTTCATGGTGAATTTTGAAATTTATGGTTACCAAAGAACCAGTTTGTTATCTTAAAAAATAGACAAAAAAGGGGGAAAAGTCAGCCATTTATTTTGCTTCCATATTCCTGTATGAACTCTTACCACTGGGTAATCTCATTATTATGAGAAGAAGTGTTTTCTTATAAGATTAATCCAGCTAAAAGAATGACAAGAGAGACTAACCACTTTGCAGCCCCCTGTTAGTTGATGTCTGGGAGCATTGAGGATCAGTAGTTGCCAACATTAAATTAGGAAGAGGATGAAACCCTTGCCTGCCCTCCCGCTGGAGGGACACTCTGCTCCCCTCCTCAGTCCTCCGAGTCGGATCCCACTGCCATTGGCAGGAGGGGCCCAGACAGAGGAGTGTGCTGAGAGCTGCACCTAGCGTCTTCTCCCAGCTGGATTATACAAAAAGAGGGAGGACTTGTAGAAAAAAATAAAAATGACTTAAAACACCATATCAGACTTTAAAAAATGGACAAGACTAAAATTTTAAGTGTGTACTTAATAGGTACTTATCCAAGGGAATTTTGTACAAAACTCAGTTAAGGTGATAGCACATAAAAGGTTCAGGATATTGGGTTTTTTAAATACTAAGAAATTCTCAAGATGATATGTTAGGGGAAACGCCTGGTATGTTTTCAGTAGTTCTGAAAGGGGCCGGCAATGGTGATTGTTCTCGTATTCCACTTAGGAAAGGATCAAGGCTTCTGGTTGACTATCACCCATCCAAAAGGGGGGCTAATTATAAGGAGAATAGACATGGGGGAGGGAGGAATAGAGAGAGATAAACATGTCATTTAAAGGGTTGACAGCAGTGTTTAGTAGTGGAAATTGTAATGATGGGAGCTGAAACTATAGGAGGAATTGTAAAGGTGGCAACATTCCTTTTTGTGTATGTTTTCTCTCCACCCTCCAATAAATGTAGACTGAAGTGTTTGGTACATAGACATTGCTTAACAAATATTTGTTTAATTGGAGGAAGGGGTAATTGGGCCTTAGGGATTATGCCAGAAGCTTCCATTACCCACAAATCCAGAGTCACTGAACCTGTAGACTGAGTTTGTCCATTCAGAAGACGATGAGTCTGAAAACACCTGGTCCGGCAACAGCAAGGTCTCCTCTGGTGCTTCAGCATGGAGGGGCCATCTGTGAGCTTGGAGGACATAGCTGGTGAAGAAAATGGAGATACTAACATGATTATCTCCTAACCCCTGTCACTTCTTTAATTTCAGAATATTTGTAAATCCATCTGCCAGGTGCAAACTGAAAGTCAGTTGAACATCTTTGTGCTGTATGAAATAAGGATTATAATAACTGAATTACATAGCTTCCATAGGAAAGTAAGAAAATAAGATTTGAAGAAGAGAAACAGTCTATATGATATGTTAATTCTCCCCTTTATTATGCCTATGGACTTTGTAATCCTGGTCTCTTCAGAAAACAATAGCAGTGAAAAGCAGCTTTGGTTAAAAATCTTTTTTTGAGAAAGAAGTGCTGCAATAAATTTTCCCATGGAAGAAGTTAGGTATTTTATTTGGGCTTACATGTTTCATTAGAGTAAAGCACGTCTTTTAGAACCATTTTTTGTTTTCACTGATACTGTTTCATGTGTTCATCAGCTATGTATTGATTTTTCAGCATACTTATTTTCCACATGGTGAATGTGCCTGAATTATTGCTTGATCAAAATCCCTCAAGGAATGATTTAAAAATCATCAGTAAAAATCATCCGTAAGTATCATACAAAGATTTTGAAGTTGCTGAAAAAGACTGATGAAAATACCCAAATTGATTGTTTAATTTACATGAGGTCCTTGTCAGACTAAACATCATCTAATCTAAATTCAGAATGTATTAATATTTAATCGAGTATTAATTTGACTGCCCATAGACATTTGTACATGTAAAGCCTGACAGCATTGTTACCCATTTTGTATGTACGTCATCCATGTGACAGATACACTTTAAGTGTTGCAAAGTTAGAGAATATAACTGGCTGTGAATTTCAGAACTTAAATTTGGAGTAGATAAAGAGGCATTCTGTAGGAAACATTTTAGAGTTTGGCTTATCCCATTAGGTGTTGTGCTTTGTGACAGTGCTGCTCAGAGGCACTGTTCTGCAGAGTGTCAGGTCCTCAGAGCACAGAGCTTGTGCCAGAATATACGCCAGTGCACAGCTTCTTTCATCAGAGAGAAGAATGCTCTGACAAGAGGTGTCTGTCCAATGAGCTCAGAATGTGCTTGTGACGTCGCTGATTTCCTCTGATACAAGCCTGTTATTTCATCATCTGTTACTTCATCACAGATTAGTAATAATGTGCAGGGTGGCCCAAGTTCATGAACCTCCTTGAGTAGTCGTTTTATGTCATGTACATCAGATTTATATGATATTGTTGGAGGAATTCATGTCCTGGTCAGTACAACTGATTTGCATACAAGTGTACAACACTTCAGTTCAGTCGCTCAGTCGTGTCCTACTCTTTGCGACCCCATGAATCGCAGCACGCCAGGCCTCCCTGTCTATCACCAACTCCCGGAGTTCTCTCAGACTCAACATCCATCGAGTCAGTGATGCCATCCAGCCATCTCATCCTCTGTCGTCCCCTTCTCCTGCCCCTAATCCCTCCCAGCATGCGAGTCTTTTCCAATGAGTCAACTCTTTGCATGAGGTGGCCAAAGTATTGGAGCTTCAGCTTTAGCATCATTCCTTCCAAAGAAATCACAGGGCCGATCTCCTTCAGAATGGACTGGTTGGATCTCCTTGCAGTCCAAGGGACTCTCAAGAGTCTTCTCCAACACCGTTCAAAAGCGTCAATTCTTCGGCGCTCAGCCTTCTTCACAGTCCAACTCTCACATGCATACATGACTACTGGAAAAACCATAGCCTTGACTAGATGGACCTTAGTTGGTAAAGTAATATCTCTGCTTTTGAATATGCTATCTAGGTTGGTCATAACTTTTCTTCCAAGGAGTAAGTGTCTTTTGTACAGCACTTTAATCTGCATAATGCTGTCATTTTTTTTTCCCCTAACCTCTTCCCTTTTTCCACAGTCTTATTCCATATTGCCTTCCTGACAGAAATTCTATCTGATAATAGGATTTGCTACAGATATTTGCTTCTTGCTAACCTGCTGAATCTTCCCCGGTGGCTCAGAGGTTAAAGCATCTGTCTCCAATGTGGGAGACCCAGGTTTGATCCCTGGGTCGGGAAGAGCCCCTGGAGAAGGAAATGGTAACCCACTCCAGTATCCTTGCCTGGAGAATCCCGTGGACAGAGAAGCCTGGTAGGCTACAGTCCATGGGGTCGCAAAGAGTCGGACATGACTGAGCGACTTCACTTACTTGCTTACTTAACCTGCTGAAAGCTGAGTCATATTCAGAGAACTAGACCATGCTTCTGAACCAGAATTACAGTACCAGAGAAGTGGGTGACTCTGTGTCGCACTGCACCCCTCCCTCTGCTTCCTGACACTCATTAATTGCCAAAGATTCTGCTGCAGGTTTGCAGACCCTGTTTTATTATGTAAACAAAGTGCCCAGTGGGTAAAATTGAAAATGCCAGGCATTGTTAAAAATAATTGTTCACCCTTTCCTTACATTGCTTTGACTGCCAGTAATCTGGCCATGTTTATTAACCCACTGCTGTAAGCTTTGCTCACTTGCATGCTTCAGATTAAGCAAGGAAATACTCCATCATAAGTAGGCAGTCTGTGTTTAGAGTCTACCATGAGACAGATTAAGAAGCTTCCAAAGAGACAGTGATATGTTGTTTCCCTCTGGTGTTTGCTGAGTGCATTTCTGTGTTATACACAAAATGACCAGTAATTCGAAGCCTTATTTTCTTAATGTTAAAAGAGTGTAACTATTCTAAATATATTGTCATATTTGTTAAACTCATATTCTCAGTTTTATATTTCAGGAACTATGAAAATATGACCATTCATGCAGATATGGAGTTATAACATTTAATAAATCAAGAGATACAAAAAACAATTACTTAAGTCAAAATAGACCAGAAATTTTTATTAAATCGATTATGTGATGTTAACAGTTTAACTGTAACTAGGAAGACCCACATGAGGAAGTTTTAAAACAAGCTTTTTTTAACCTTGGAAGCATAAAGACTACAGTTAGAGGTCACATAGAGTAAGCACTGTACTTGGTGTTCAACACATTTTATTCTTCACCCATCACTGTGGTATAGGTGCTTACAAGAAATGAAAAGGCATGCGATGTGCAGAGGGCTGAGCATATAGCATAATAGGCAATAAGATATTCTTTAGTGATAATTTGAAAGAAATTCCGTTACCATGTTTTGCATACTCTGCTTTTTCTCCTGTTTTGTGATATATATGGTACACTTTATACACAGAGTTCTGATTTTAATTCTTCGCACGTTTCTCTAAATATCACCAACTACTTCTACCTGAATCTTAAACAACCAAAACCTCTATAGTTCTCTTATTTGAAAGCCAATACTTTAAAATCAATACAGGCTTTATCATGTGTTTTATGTAGATTCATTATATCAACCTAACTCTAAAGCTTAAGAGTTTTCAATTCAAGGTTGAGTGTCTTTAAAATTTTATTTGTCAAATTTTGTTAAGTGGAGAAAAAGGGAAAGAAATTACTATATAAGCATTTGCTCCTTAGTAGTGTCTATAAAAATTGCATACTTCTATATTTTTTACTTGCTCATATATCAGAAAAATAAATGGGAAATTGTGACTGCAGCTGATATGTTGTTTGGATGTCTGCAAATGAATATGTCTTTAAATTTTTATGTTATGTAAAATAATAATATCTCTCTTTGAAGTTAATCTAAATATAATCAAGAAATTTTAAGTGTATTTGCCCAACATATATAAAATGGCTTATTGCAAATTCAGAATGAATTGATTTTTGTTAAAAATTTATTAGCTTGATGGTTTGTCTTATAAACTGCATTTCTACCAGTGCCTAGCAACTTAAAGTGAGTCTGTCACATTATTTTAGTCCTTGAGATATTCCTATTTAAGACTAAAACTCTCTGAAGGGTACATTTGGGCAGAACTCTTAAAAAAGACCTTTAACTTAAAATATTACATATATGTATACAAATAAATGAGTTTAGCTTTAGCTATATCATCCTGTTTTACCTACTCATGGTTTAAAGGACCTCCATGTAATATATATATAAATATATATATGCATATATATATATATGTACACATACACATATTGATGGAATAGCCGAGACTGGGTGATTTTTGTCAGTTTCCTTTAGTGACATCAAATTTTTTGTAGTGATACCAGTCATATTTTCAGAGGGGGACAGTCTTGATTAATTTATACTTTATAGACTTCATTTTTGTGTGACTGATACATTGATAGAAAGGCCATGTATAACTAAGGGAGTGTACAGAGTGGTGTGGTACTTGGTTTTACTTTTTATGTCAATTTTGCTTTTAGACATAGTGTTTTCACCTATTGATTATACTGTCTTCTCTCCCCAGCTCACCCCTAAATTCTTTGCTGTAACTCCTTTACCTGTACCTGTTACTGTAGAAATACAGTGAAAATATATTCCCATATGGCATACTTACTTCCAAATTAATGTACTAAACATGACTACTTTTTTCCTATACAGTAAAATTAAAATAACTAACCTTTATTTAGGAAAATTAACGTTTATTTTATTTTAAATTGAGCTTTAGAAATGGAGATTTAGAATAAGCTATATAAAATTACCCAATATTTTATTTTCCTGTCTCTAGACTGCATTTTACAATCAATTTAGGGATATGGAAGCTATAAAGATATGTTTCCTAAAATGCAGGTGTTTTCTTCCTAATGTTACTTCCTTGACTAGAACATAAGTTATAACTTATGTAATCAGGTTCAGTATACTGGTTGTGGTTAGTAGAGTATTGCGGAGCAAAGCAACAACTCAAATATCCCTCCCAGTGGAGCCCCGGGGGCTCTGAAGTTCAGAGCCAACTTGTTGCAGGCGCATTCTCAGCAACAGACTGCAGTTAGAGGGACCAAGGAGCACACATGCAGGGGATGCCTGCTGTAGAGGTCCTCCATTAAACTGCTGAAGAAACCAGTTTTTCCCTTTATCAGTATGAAAAGAAATCCAGAAAGTTGAGGAAAATCAACTGAAAGACAAGAAGGGCCAAAATGAAACAAGCACAACAGTTGATCTGGAGAATGAAAATTACATAGGAAGCAGAAGGGTAAGTTCTCAGTGCGCTTGGAGACGCTGGGATGATGGTGGGGGCTGTCGATCCAATAACCCTAACAGAAGGCCACCTTGAAAAAGTTGGCCAGAAAAGTCCTTGAAATTCAAAATGTTTTTCATTACTGAAAGTAAGCTTTCCATATAGGGTTAAAGAATAAACTGGACATCGCTGAAGATCTAATTTGAAATCTAAGAGAAGGACAACACATAAAACATTGAAAAGTGCATTAGGAATATGAGAAAAATGGTTTAAAAAAAAACCATACCCAGCATAACCAATACTATTTTTGCAAAAAATAATAATTGTTGGGAAGGAAATAATTTTTTTAGTTGAAGAAGATGTCTCTTAACTGGAGAAAGATATATATAGATCAAAGGGGAATGTACAAAGCAAAAGCAAAAAGCATGGAAAGGGAAAACCCCACATCAAGTTACATCAGGACTTTGAGGATAAAGATTGTTTAAAATTTTACAAACTCCCAGAATCAGAGTCAGAGTGACTAATTTCTTGTTCTTAAAAGCTGTTGTAAGAAGATGGGTGTAGCTTCAGGCTCAACATTGTATGAAAATTGTTTCGAACCTAAAAGTTCATTCCCAACTAAAGTGCAAGGTTAAAAAAGTTTAAGAGGAAAATACAAAGATTCAGATTTTGATGAAAAATTCCCAAGTGACAGCAACGAGCAATTGTTCATATTTTAGAACAAAGTGTCAGAGATATTTGTGAAGAATTTATCAAGAAAGGAGTAGATTATAGTACACAGTGTGTGTGAATTAGATTTTGAGAATTCACCATGTCATGTAAATATCCCCTTCCGTTCTTTTGTTCTTGTAATTTTTTGTTGTTGAAAAAATCATTTGCCTGGTAATTTTTCTCAAAATCTGGATTCTGCTTATTGCATCTACATGATTTCAATTTATTTTCCAGATAAGGCCTTGAGATGTACAAGAGCAACTTTCAAATGTATTGCATTTTTAATCAATTAAGTTTTATATTTTGTTATTTAGCACTTTTTCACAGATAACAAAATGGTTTAATGAAAAATTTAATGCTTTAATGATTGCTTATTTCTCACTTGTCTCCCTCATTTCCCAAAGAAAATTGTTGAGATGATAAACATAATATTTTTTAAAGGAGCTTTTTTTATCAGAAATATTCAGTAAACTGTTTTAAATACAAATTCAAACCTAGTAACTAAATAGAAAAGATGAAAAATGTTGGAAACAAATTGAAAATGGTGTCATATCACGATGACCATGGCCATTTTCAGTACAGGGGCTTGAGGATTTGGATTCTTATGTGAAGATTTCACTATCCTAAGAGAGGTGGAGCAAACATGTTTGTTTTTACTACTGCACCAGAATTCCAAGACCAGCTTTATCCATAGTCCTGGGTAAAGTAAATAAAAAAGGTTTAGGACTCCTTTGGAAAGAAAAGGGATTGAACCTAGTCTGCCAGCAGAATGGCATCACAGAGACATAGAGTCATCGCTGGGGTCCCAGACTGGCCACCTTTAGAAGAGCCATGCAGAGTCCCGATTAGCAGTACTGAGAGCCCGCACACAGAGGAGCGAGCCTGGTGGGTGGGTGCAACTCAGTGGCCAGAGCCAGGCTGCCATCCTCCTCCCAGGATAACTCTACACTGTCATCATGGTATATCATGATTACATATTAACTCCGTGTAACATGCAGCCCTTAAAAACAGTAATAAAGAAAATGCAACTTTAAAAGAAAATGTCTGCAACTATTGAATGAAAAAAGGCTGTATATGAAATGGGACATGCTGTGTTTGAGCTGCCTCTTGTTATATTAGTCGTTTTCACACCCTGAAGTCTGCCTGAAGTTCCTAATATTCAGTGCTGCTGCTGTGAGAAGTCTGCTCCCCTTTCTTAGGTGCTGACTGGAGAAGGGTACCTGCACCCTTTAAACCAGGTACCAACAGCCATCTGAGCCATCATCAGGCTGAGTCACTGTTACTCAGCAGAGCTGTGTTCTTTTCATCACATCACACCTCCCGCTGAGCACTTTGTGCCTAGGGAAACATACTAAATGTTTACTTAAGATTGATTCTAGTGTCGACTTGAGGTGTTAGGAAATATACAAGAGAAAAAAATCATTCCCAATTTCCAATTAAACTTACCTAATGGGAAAGAATATAAATAGAATAGTTATATACAAACCATAACTCCTTAAAAACTGCAAGGGGAGAAAAGTCCTCAAGAGCAAATTGTAAATAAGTTGCCAACAAGGAAAATAACACCTGTCATATAAGTACTGAGCAGAACAAATACTACTTCCAAAACAGCTGTTCCCTTTTTTGCACCATAAAGTTCTACAGTTTGCTTGCTTTGTATTGCAGTGTTAAGAACTGGGAATGGAGTTATGCTTACAAGCAACTGTCATTCTAAAAATGTTCTTTTTTTTAATTCCACGTGTCAATATAACTGTTACTTAGTTGGCACTTCTTGTTCAGTGCTCAGAACCTTACACTTACAGAACACTCTAAAATGGCGTCTGCAATTTGAATTTCCATGTAAACAATATTTGAGAGCTAGATCACTTTTAGGGGAAACTTGATGTATTCAGATAAATTGATTACCTTTATACTGTTATATATTTAGCCAAAAAAGTGAAGTTTGATGTTCTCCTCTTTTGATTAGAGTCTTCAGTTTTCTTTTAATTTTACAGGCCTGGGTTTTCTTTTCAGTTGGAGGTTCCATGCATACAACATACATTTCAGCTAAGAAAAGATGCCCAGCTAGGAAGGAAAAAAATCTATAAAAGAACTAAAGAATAAAGTAGCTTTTTTCAAATTATATCAGTCTATCTGTTATAATCTTGATTTTGTAATTGGGGGATATATTTTTTTTTTTTTTTTTTTTTTTTTACAGGTGGTAAAGCTAACAATCATATTTCTTGTGTAGTTACAACCATTCACCTTTATTCAAGTTCTGTCCTTATGGGACTCATTTGATCATTAATGCTTTTAGTAGTAAAAAATTATGAAGCATATAAAATAATTTTTATTAAACTTTTAAAGTTAGTGATAGTTAATCTTTTTTGCATCAAAGAATTTTACTTAAATGTTCTCTCTCCAGGAAAAAAGAAAATGTACATATATATAAAATTTTTAGGGGACTTCCATGGTGGTCCAGTGATAAAGTCTCCATCCTTCAGGGCACAAATTTGATCCCTGGTTTGGGGAACTAAAATTCCACATGCCATATAGTGTGGCCACAAAATGATTTTTTTTTTTTTAATTTTTTACATTAGTAGCCAATGTTTCCCTGATTCCAGCCCTTTTGGAGTTTTAATTATATTGTTCATACATTTTAATATTAGTTTATATATATGTATCTATAATATGTCCAGTGTATTGTGTGCTTTTACAGGTGTCATGAGGTATCATACTGAAGCAGAGTCTCTGAAGCTTTTCCACAAAACTGTAGCAAAGCTGTTACATATTTTTTCATTGTATTATTTACATATAAATATGAAAAATTTTCAGAATTGAAGTATTTGCTATATATGCTATGTTTTTTCTCTCAGTATTATTTTCCTGACAGTTGTCTCTTGACTAACAGGAGATTTTCTTTTTTCATATTCTAGATTCTGAAGAGGCTCAGTCTGTAAATCCTTCCAGCGTTGATGAAAATATTGACTCTGAGACAGAGAAAGACTCTCTCATCTGTGAAAGTAAACAGATAGTTCCCAGTAAAGCACCTCTTCCATCTGCCCTTGATGAGTATGAGTTCAAAGATGATGATGAAGAAGAAATAAATAAAATGATTGATGACAGGCATATTCTTAGGAAAGAACTGCGAAAAGAGAATGAATCTGAAGTAGAAAAGAGTAGTTTATTTGCAAAACAGGAAAAAGCTTTCTATCCTAAATCATTTAAAAGTAAAAAACAAAAGCCATCTAGGGTTTTGTATTCAAGTTCTGAAAGTTCAGATGAAGAAATTCTTCAGAACAAAAAGTGTTCTGCTCCATGTTCTGTCCCTGAAACATCAAATTCTGATATTCAAACCAAAAAGGAATATGGAGTTTCAAATGAACACAAACAGAAAGGCAAAGTTAAAAGAAAATTAAAGAACCAGAACAAAAATAAAGAGAACCAAGAGCTGAAGCAAGAAAAAGAGGGGAAAGAAAATACCAGGGTAACAAACTTGACAGTTAATACTGCACTAGATTGTTCAGATAAGACCAGAGATGAGGGGAATTTTAGGAAATCATTTAGCCCGAAAGATGATACTTCATTACATTTATTTCATATTTCCAGTGGTAAATCTCCCAAACATTCTTGTGGACTCAGTGAAAAGCAGTCAACACCACTAAAACAAGAACATTCTAAAACCTGTTTATCACCAGGAAGTTCTGAAATGTCATTACAGCCTGATCTTGTTCGGTATGATAATATAGAATCTGAATTCTTGCCAGAAAGTTCAAGTGTAAAATCTTGTAAGCATAAGGAAAAAAACAAACATCATAAAGATTTCCACTTAGAATTTGGTGAAAAGTCAAATGCCAAAATGAAAGATGATGATCACAGTCCAACATTTGAAAATTCAGATTGCACACTGAAAAAAATGGACAAAGAGGGTAAAACATTAAAAAAACATAAGTTAAAACATAAAGAAAGGGAAAAAGAAAAGCATAAAAAAGAAATTGAAGGTGAAAAGGAAAAATACAAAAGTAGGGATGGTACTAAAGAGCTGCAACGGAGTGTGGAATTTGATAGAGAGTTTTGGAAAGAGAATTTTTTTAAAAGTGATGAAACCGAAGATCTATTTTTAAGTATGGAACATGAGTCCCTAACGTTAGAAAAAAAGTCAAAGTTGGAGAAAAACATAAAAGATGATAAATTAACCAAGGAAAAGCATATCTCCAAAGAGAGAAACTTTAAAGAAGAACGGGAAAAGATTAAAAAGGAAAGTGAGAGATCTTTCAGGGAAGAAAAAATAAAAGATTTAAAAGATGAGAGAGAGAATGTACTTACAGATAAAGAAACAGAATTCAGCTCTTTAGGTGTAAGTGCCACTGAAGAGACTGTAGGGTTGCATTCAGTGGAAAAGGAAATAGAAATTGAAAAGCATATGAAAGAAAGTAAGGAAAAATCTGAAAAACGATTTCAAACTAAAGATAGGGACATTGAGAGGGCTGACAGAAAAAATTCTGAAAAAGAGAAGAAGATAAAACATGAGCATAAGTCAGAGAAAGACAGATTAGATCCTAGTGACTGTGTCGACAGAATAAAAGAAAAGGACAAGCTATATTCACATCACACAGAAAAATGCCATAGAGAAGGTGAGAAGCTAAAAAACATTACTACCATTAAAAAAAACGATGACAGAGATAAAAGTAGAGAAAAGATGGATAGGAAACATGACAAAGAAAAACCTGAGAGAGAGAGACATCCAGCAGAGAGTAAAGAGAAGCATTTGATGGAAAAAAAAAACAAGCTATCAGATAATAGTGACTATACTAAATCAGAAAAAAGCAAAAATAAAGAAAAAGAGAGAGAGGTAGATAAAAAGGACAAATCTAGAGACAGTGTAAATATAAGTAATTCCAAACACTTCCAGGAAGAGAGGAAGTCAAGTCTAACAGACGGTAATAAAGCACAACATGAAAGAACTTTCTCTCTCAAAGAAAAAACAAAAGATGAGCCTTTAAGAACTCCTGACGGAAAAGAAAAAGATAAAAAAGACAAAGATATAGATAGATATAAAGAACGAGACAAACATAAGGAAAAATTTCAACTGAGTAGTTCACTTAAACTAAAATCTGAAGCAGATAAGCCTAAACCTAAGTCATCACCAGCATCAAAAGATACTCGGCCCAAAGAAAAGAGGCTCGTGAATGACGACTTAATGCAGACCAGCTTTGAAAGGATGCTAAGCCTTAAAGACCTGGAAATAGAGCAGTGGCACAGAAAACACAAGGAAAAGATTAAGCAAAAAGAAAAGGAACGGTTGAGAAACCGCAATTGTTTAGAACTTAAAGTAAAAGATAAAGAAAAAACAAAGCATGCGCTAGCTGAGTCCAAAAATAAAGAACTTACTAGATCAAAGAGTTCTGAGTTGACTGATACTTACACTAAGGAGAAACACTGTAAAGATGCTGTAAGTAATAGATCCCAATCTGTGGACACCAAAAATACGATGAGTTTAGGCAAGTCATCCTTTGTTTCAGATAATAGCTTGAACAGGTCTCCTAGATCAGAAAGTGAAAAGCCGGGTCTCAGCTCCAGGTCTGTCTCCATGATCTCGGTGGCTAGCTCAGAAGATTCCTGCCTTACTACAATGACAACCCCAAGGCCTCCAGTTGAGTATGACTCAGACTTTATGTTAGAGGGTTCGGATTCCCAAATGTCCTTTTCCCAGTCACCATTTTTGTCAGTTGCCAAATCTCCTGCCCTTCATGACAGGGAGCTAGATAGCCTGACTGACCTATCAGAGCGGATTAAAACATCATATGCTAGCAGGCTTCTGACCTCCCATCTCCGGGCATCTTCTGTTGAAGATGCTAAACTAGTTACAAATGAAGGGAGATCAGCTGCAGAAGCCCGAAGATGTAGCATGCCCTCTGTCATTTGTGAGCATACAAAGCAATTCCAAACAATATCAGAAGAGAGCAGTCAAGATGGCTCAGCTGTGCCAAGAGAGATTTGTCCTTCTCCCAAATCTGAGGTATCCTCCAACGTGCCTGAAAGAGAACTTTTGAGCATGTCTAACATACATTCCAGTTTTGCAGCCTCTCCAACTAGATCTATAAACAGCAAATATAATTCTGATACAAATGTCATCAAGGGCACTGCTCCTATGGGCATGCTGATGGGCAGTCCTGTGCACTTAGAGCCTTCTAATCAGGTTGGTGTGATCCAAAGTAAGTCATGGGAGATGGAGTCATTAAACACCGGAGACTTTAGCTGCCCAAATTCTGCTGCACCTGATCAAGATTCTTCTGTTCAGGGTTTTTGTAATACTGAAAACAAAGTATTGAGAGAACAGAATATTGATTTTGTGTCCGTGCACCAGACTGAATTGCCAGGAAACACTTGTGCTCAGGATCCAGCATCCTTTCTCCCTCCCCAGCAACCTTGCTCTTCTCATAGCCAATCACTTTCAGATGCTGAATCTATTTCCAGACATACTTCTTTGTCCTACACTCAAGAACCAGGTATTCTACAGCAGAAAAATGCAATTCAAATGATCAGTGCTGTTTTGGATACTGATACTGAACCTACAAAAGATATGGAAAATACTTTTGTCCTAACAGACGTTCAGAAGACAGATGCCTTTGTCCCAATGTACTCTGAAAGCACTGTTGAAGAAGCAGCACCAAATTTTGAGAAAGCTAGTACTTTGCCAGTATTGCCATCAGAAAAGGACTTTAATGGAAGTGACGGGTCTTCCCAGCCAAATCCTCATTATGCATTTAGCAAGCTAATGTTTAAGTCTTCCAGTGGCCATGAGGCTGAAAAAAGCACTTCTGATACTCAGGATACTGCACATGAAAAAGAAAAACTGGAGAGTTTGGTTTTGACTCATTTAAGTGATAAGTGTGATTCTGATTTATGTGAAATGAATGCAGGCGTGCCAAAAGGAAACCTGAGTGAACCAGACAATCCAAAACAGTGTCCTGAAAGTGAGAAGTGTTTGCTTCCCATCGAGGACGAGGAGTCACAACAGAGTACTCTATTGAGTCTGGAGAACCACCCACAGCCATTGGCTCCACCAGAAACGCATAAATACGGACACTTAGTTAAGGCAGAGCTAGAGGAAAGTGCTGAAGATGATAAACCTGAAAACCAGATCCCTCAAAGGATGACCAGAAACAAGGGAAACACTGGACCCAGTCAAAGCAAGCAGCTTCTGGCCACCTGTGCCCTGTTGCCAGACAAAGACAGTGAGTCTGCATCCCCTCGAGGAAGAATAAGATTAACTGAGGAGGACGACCCTCAGATTCACCACCCACGGAAAAGGAAAGTGTCTCGGGTGCCTCAGCCAGTGCAAGTGAGTCCGTCTCTGCTGCAAGCGAAAGAGAAAACCCAGCAGTCCCTGGCCGCCATTGTGGACTCGCTAAAGCTTGATGAGATCCAGCCATACAGCTCAGAGCGTGCAAATCCCTATTTTGAATACTTGCACATAAGAAAAAAGATTGAAGAAAAGCGCAAGTTGTTATGTAGTGTGATCCCTCAGGCACCTCAGTATTACGATGAATACGTGACGTTTAACGGGTCATATCTCCTGGACGGAAACCCCTTAAGCAAGATCTGCATACCCACAGTAAGTAGCCTCTCTTGATACACTGAGAACCCCATTGATAGGAATGTGATGAAGGTCACATGTGTAGTCCTCAGTTTTCTAGTAACCACATTTTAATGGGGACTTCCCTGATAGCTCAGTTGGTAAAGAATCCGCCTGCAATGCAGGAGACCCCAGTTTGATTCCTGGGTTGGGAAGATCTGCTGGAGAAGGGATAGGTTACTCACTCCAGTATTCTTGGGCTTTCCTGGTGGCTCAGCTGATAAAGAATCTGCCTGCAGTGCGGGAGACCAGGGTTCAATTCCTGGTTTGGGAAGATCCCCTTTAGAAGGGAAAGGCTATCCACTCCAGTATTCTGGCCTGGAGAATTCCATGAACTGTATAGTCCATGGGATTGCAAAGAGTCGGAGACGACAGTAAAAGGAGATGGGTGAAATTAATATTTCACCCAATATATCCACAATTCTATGTCAAAATAACCAGGATAGAAGAGCTTTTGAGATAGTCTACATAGGTAATTTTTTTGGTGCTGAGTATTTGAAACCAGGCTGGCTTGCAGTACGTCTCAGATCAGACCAGCCATGCATCAGTCAGTGCTCAGGAGTCGTGTCTGCTCTGTGCTGCCTTACTGAACAGCACTGGTCCTCGGTATTGTGTTCCTTACCTGCTGCTTCTTTCAACCATAAGGAGTTAATGCTTTTATTTCTCTGAAGGGTAACTCCTCTCCTTGTCCTTTTGATTCCATTCCCTCCAGCCTTCTTTGGAACCTTTCTCTATGAGAACACTTCTTGCTACTATATTTTTAGTTTCTCTTTTCACTGGCTGTTACCCATTGACTGAACATATTTGGGTCTCCTTCGTCCTATGGAGAAAAAAGTTATCCCTTGCTTGGGGCACTTGGTCATGCCTAGTGAGTGATCTCACACCACACCTTAGAGAGAGATCTGTGCCCAGTGTCCCCTCTGTGTCACTTCCTGTTCATACTCTCACTGTATGTGCCCTGGCAGAGATCCCCCATGAGCTCCAAACTGACTCATTGTTTGACCTCTCCCTTTTTCTTTCTGCTTGCTCTCTGTCACATTCGACTTCATAACCATCTGGTTCTTCATAAACTCCTCCCCTCCCTGGTTTTTCATGGTGGTGTGCTCTTCTGGTTCTCTTACCTCACTAATCTTTTTCTGTCTTCTTATGGCTCTTGTACTAACCTCTTAAACATCAAGGTTCTCCAGGAGTTAATTCTTCAGTCAGTGAGGTCCTGTCTCTTTCTGTAGTTTCAGCAGCATTAGTCCCAAAATGTCCTGTCGAGCCACGTCATCTCTAGAATCAGATGGCAGGCACCTCCTGGGCAGTCAGTTAAATGACCTCAGGCACATGTCCCAGGCTTGGTTCCCCAGTATGCTGACCCTGAGGGTTTTCCAGGAGAGTCATAGGTGGGAGTTGTCAGAAGCTGTGCCTGCGTGTGTGAGGGAAATGGAATTGAGGAGAGCAGGCAGGTGCCCTGAGGGGGGTGCAGCGACTGCCTGCACCTGTGGGAGCCTCTGGTGGGGAGCCTGCCCTGGGGGGCGGGTGATGGTTATCTTGAGCTGCTGCAGTGCTTTGGCCACCCAACTCTGTTTCCAGAAGACAGGTCTAACAGCACCCACTCCAACCTCAGACCTCGAAACAGGACCCCCCACCCACTCCCTGACAAACACATTGTTTATTGGTGATAACACCACAGTAGAAACCCATCAGTTAACCTGGTTCTATCCCTTAGATCCGAGGACTTGACGTTCTCTGCTGCCTGTCCCAGGGCCCTCATCAGAATCTCTCACTTCAGCATTGCAGCAACTTTTCCACTTCTTCTTTCTCCTAGTTTCTTTCTTTTGGCACTTTCCTTTTGTTATTAAATTTCTGTCCCTTTAAAAACAATATAAAGCTGTTTCCCTGTTGAAGTATCTCAGCTGTGATTAGCTGGCTCCCCATTGACCACACATAAAATCCCATATCTGAGCACAGCAGCCTGACCCATCTCCCCACTCCTGCTTCATCATCTCACCATTTGTCCGAGTCACTCAGCCTTCCAGCCACACTGAGCCCCCTCTTCTCTGGAGTCTCTGCTCGCTGCCTGGGTCCTTTGGCCGTGCTGTTCGCTCTACGTGGAATGCTGTCTTCGCCAGGGCCATTTTTCTCTCCTCTTCCATCGTCGTGTGAGCTATGTCACTCTGGGCAGGATCTTGTCAGAACAGAATTGCTTGTTTCTTCCTTAAACCTACCCAGGATGTTACAGTTAACTGTTTACAAGCCTGCCCCTCCCTTGCCTGCCCCTCCCTTTGAGCTGTAATCTTCTGAAGGGCTGGGATACTGCAGGTCTCCTGGAGAATGATGCCTGCCTCTGTCTTCAACCCTGAATACACTACTGACTTCCGTAACTGTTCTACCTGCTTCTGGATGTCTTCTGAATGTCCCACAACACAGGACTAGATGAAGAAAAAGCAGAGGGAAAGTGTCCTCAAAAAACCTCCACATACTCCTTCTCTACAGATGGATGTATTTTGAGAATTCCCAGATTTGTATATTCTGCACAAACCTCTCTCCTTGGCATCTTTTATACTAGCTGGTCTACTCAACATTTCAGCACTGAACTTGCCCCTAACTTGCTTCTCTCTCCTCGGGTCCCCTCTTGTGGTCTCTGTTAGCAGCCATCCAGTCCTAGTGCTGAAGGACCTGTGAATCCTCAGCTGCTCCCTCTTTTATCCTCAGTCACCCACATTTTTAGACCACATCCCTTTCTCTGCCTCCCCGTCTCACCCCAGTGCAACAGTGACCTGTTTTCTTCATTCTTTGCTTATAGTCGTGTCTCCCAATAGCTGTTCCTCCAGTACAGCTGTGAGCTATTAAGACCTTTCCCTGGTTCCCTATTACATACAAAATTTACCCCAATGTGTTACACATAATGTGTGTTCCACAGCATGTTAATTAAATACCTTCTTCAGTGGGGAAAGAGGGTTATTTTTCATGACTAAATAAGTTTGGGAAACATCATTTAATCAAAAAATAGATTTATTCACTGTAGGATTTCTAAAACTATTAAAATTCAGTTTGTTAATTATGAGATATGTAAATAAGTGTGTGTGTCTGTCTGTCTGTCTGTGTGTGTCTGTGTATCCATACAGTGTTTCCCAACCTCACTTGTTCTCGGACCATTTCTTGTAAACCACGTTTGTGGACCCAGCGTCCTGTGAGTCATGGGTGAAGCAGTGTGTGCAGGGTAGACTACCGTCTGTAGTACTGGGCCCTGCTGCTCTCTCCATGCTGCCCTCTCTGCTCTCACTCTTGATGCTCCAGGAACTCAGGCCTGCCTGTAGGTGCCTCCGGACACCAGACTGCTTGTCTCAGGCAGGTGATCGTACTGTTCTCTCCTGTGCGAATTAGCTCCCTCCCTTCTTTCTCTTTTCCCCCACAACTAACTTCTCTGAACTCTTTACTCCAGCTCTTCCTTTAAGGTGGAGCTCAGACATGACCCTCTCAGAGAAGCCTTCTCTGACACTGCAGTCTCAAAGGAGGAGGTATTTTCCCTGTGCCACTTGAAGGATCACCTGTGTGACTTTTCAAAGCTGAAATAATAGCACCAAACTGTACTCTTGCCTCTTAATAAAGAAGTTTTAAGACACAAATCAAATGTATAATTAGAGACCTGAAAAATGATCAGCCCCAATAAGTTGTTTTATAGAATAGTTTGCATTGACTCAACTGATTGAATCCTAGTGGTGTTAAACTGTTTACTGTTTATAAATAGACTCTTGACTAGGTCCAGTTTTGCGTCTTTGGCAAGTCAGGTATAGTACTACCTGTCCCTGCAGCTGCATGTCAGTATCTCCTTGTGCCCCTGCCAGGAGTTATTGCTTTGTGCCAGGATGTTCTGAGAAACCTTTGTTTCTTCACTCTAGTGTGTTGACAGTTATTAACAGCTGGGGGCAGAGGGAGAATATGCAGGGATCACAGACAGTTGCTGCCATACTTGGGTGTCTCTGTATTAATGCTCAAGAGTGTGCTCGAGACTGAGTCAGCTTTCTTAAGCTCCAGCATCTGTCAAAAAGCACAATTCATGATAATGATCAAATCAGAGGTGAACTAACCATAAGCTCTTTGGAGAATGGATAGACAAAGTGAGGTATCACATTTGTAATGAAGTTTGAAAACCACAGCTCTGTTAGAAGACAGTTTCATCTATTTTTATAAAAGTAAATTCACTAAATATAAGACTCTGCAGTTTTGTGTTTGGATTTTATCATGTCTACAGAGAGACTTTACTTAGTGTACACTCAGACTGCCGTCATCTTTAGGACTGTTTGTGTGGTGTTTTTGTGTGTTTGTTATTCCTTCCTCCCTGTCTGTGAACTGTCACATACTGACGCTCTAAAATGTGTCTCTGCGGCAAACAACTCCCTCCATCCTGATTTGCTCTTTGGGATTTGCTGTGGCCTCAGAGGTAAAATGTGTACGTTTTGCTTTCTTTCAGAGTATTTCAAATATGTGATGTTTTGCTTTCTTTCAAAGAGTTGAAAAGTAACAACCAGTTGTGAAATTCTTACTGTATTATTTAATTCAAAGAACCTAAGAATTTATGTTTTCATTATGTTCTGCACTAAAAAGATTTAATTTTATAGAAATAGCTGATTATTGTAAATGAAATCAAATATTTTCAACTCTTTTTTTTTTTTTTAGATTACACCCCCACCTTCCCTGTCAGATCCACTTAAAGAGCTTTTTCGACAACAGGAAGTTGTCAGGATGAAACTACGTTTGCAGCACAGTATTGAAAGGGTAAGAAATGTTTAAATTCACTTATGCAAAAAATAACTTTTAACAGATTATGATGGCCTACAGTTTTTTATTAGTGAATCTTCCTTATTTAGAACCATTTTGGGAAATGGCTTGATTTTATCTTTGTTCTTCTGCAATAAGATGGAGAATTTTTAAGCCTGTTTTTGGATAGCCATTCCTGTGTTACAATTTATGTGCAGTATTTATTTGATATATAGAAACCTCTTAAAATTTCTCAGTGTCATTTGCCAGATCTGCAGGCCAGTAGCAGTGAATTCCTGTATAGACAGATGGGTTTCCCGGTTCTGAGATTGTTGCTTGGTACCAGCTGCCATGGTGCAGGATCATACTGAGGCTGCGCTCCTTGGTCCTTTTGGTCTGCTTTAGTATTCCAGTTTCTGGTGGTTAGTTTTGGCATGAAATGACAAGAGAACAAACCTATCTGTTTATAGAAATCATCAAAGTAACTTGGATTGATAAAAATAATAAATTACCCTCTGGGACAGTCAGGGACTTTCTGAAAATGTGATATAAGTTATGACCCTTCTTTACAGCATACACATAGATTCTTATACAAGCAAAACCTTGTATGTAATTTCTTCATTCATGATTGATTCCCTAGGGTAGAGGTTCTTAACCTTTTTTGTGCCATGGATTACTATATAAAACCTTTGCTCAGAATAATGCTTGTAAATGAATGAAATAAATTTATAGTATTACAAAGAGAAAAGCAAATAAAGATGCACTCAAACAACTTACAACACTGCATGACCCACATCAATGAACAGTTGGTTAGCAGAAAGAAGTTAGGTCATATAACCCACATCAGTAGCTGTTTCAGCCACAAGCTTGTGGTATATTTCATCTGTGCATGTAGCCAATGTTACAAATGCCTTGCTGTTACAGAAGAGAAGCAGCTACCATGCCACCATGATGGAGTACCACTTCAGAACACTTAGAATGCATATAATAAAAAGACAGATAATAACAAATGTTGGCAAGGGTTTGAAAAACTGGAATCTTCTACCTTGCTGGCAAGAACATAAAATGACACAACTGCTGTTGAATCAATTCAGTTCATTCAGTCAGTCGTGTCCAACTCTTTGTGAACCCATGGGCTACAGCACACCAGGCCTCCCTGTCCATCACCAACTCCCGGAGTTTGCTGTTGAATACATTTTGGCAATTTGTCAACAAATTAAACATTAACCTACCATATGACCCAGCAATCTGACTCGTAGTTATTTACCCAAGAGAAATAAAAATATACTTTCAAACAAAGAACTGAGCATGAATGTTCATAGCAGCCTTATTCACTGTGTCCCAAAGGAGCCATCAACTGATCAATAAATAAATAAAATGTAAAAATGAATGGAAGTGATGTGTGCTACAACACAGATGAACCTTGAAAACATGTGACATGAAAGAAGCCAGTCACAAAAGACCACACACTGTTTGATTCCACCTGAATGAAATGTTTATAACAAGTAAATTCATAGAAACCAGAAGTAGAGTTGAGATTGTCAGGGACAGAAGGGGAATGCAGAGTGACTGCTGGTGGGCCTGAGGTGGTTCTTCCTGGGGTGACAAAAATGTCCTGGAGTTAAGTAGTGACAGTTGAACATCTTGGTAAATACAGTGAGCCTGCCATATCCACAGGTTCCATATTCATGGAGTCAACCAACTATGGATCAAAATACTCAAGAAATTACAGAAAGTTCTAATAAGCAAAACTTGATTTTGCCACATACTGGCAAATTTATCTAGCATTTACATTGTCTTAGGTATTGTAAGTAATCTAAATATGATTTAAAGTATATGGGAGTATGTGTGTAGGTTATATGCAAATATGATGCCATTTTATATAAGGGACTTGCACATCCATGAATTTTGGTATCCACAAGAGTCCTAGAACCCATCCCCCACAGATACCAGCAGATGACTGTATGTTATTAGTGAAAGCCATCATTGTACACTTTCAGAAGGTCATTTTTAAAAAGAGACTGCCAATTTTGGAAAGAAAATTTACTTTTAGAATTCTCAGAGTTCTCAAATTTCTCAGCCTTACTATGAAGGAAAAACTGCTCTGAGATTCAAGTTTTTTTTTAACATTTTAAGTGGATTTTTTTTTTTTTTTTTGAAAAAACAAGTGGTTGAAGAGTTTTTGTGTTTTTTTTTTTTAATTCTTTGTTCAACTAGGAAAAACTCATTGTATCCAATGAACAGGAGGTTCTTCGGGTTCATTACAGAGCTGCAAGGACACTGGCAAATCAGACACTGCCATTCAGCGCATGCACGGTTCTCCTGGATGCGGAAGTGTACAGCGTGCCCCTGGATGCCCAGGTAAGGTCTCCCTGCTGCCTCAGTGCCCCCAGGACAGCAGCGCCTCTGGTAGTTGGTATCCTCAGGACAAACCTGAGTTCAACAGTCAGTAAAGCACAAAGGCAAAAATGAGTGGAGCACTTCCAGATCACCTGGCCCTCTGAACGTCAGGTTTATATTATTAAATCATTAGACAGTTACAGAACAGATACATGTGTGTTTAAGATGGCCTCATTTTATAGATAACTTGTAAGTTGTTTCTGTTGTGGATT
This sequence comes from Neotragus moschatus, assembly GCA_006410615.1. Lineage (NCBI taxonomy): Eukaryota > Metazoa > Chordata > Mammalia > Artiodactyla > Bovidae > Neotragus > Neotragus moschatus. The sequence goes on from SJYA01002862.1 coordinate 296,106, forward strand.
TTATACCCCGATCCTGACCCTCGAGCAACTGGGAAGCTTAAAGCTAGAAGCTAAAAATATTGGCAGGTGGAACCCAGGTTGAGTCAGTGCTGAGAGAGGGCCAGGCTTTATTTGGATCTTGGGTGTTGTTGGGATAAATTAAAAGATTTATGGGAAACTGTACCTGTAGTTTGAAAACATGTACTACCACATATAAATTTCAGGAATCCAAAACCAGACATCAGTCATCAGAATTTTTTTTGTGGTTCATAAACCAGAAGGAAATTCACCCGTCATAAGAGAATATAAAAGTATAAACACAAGACAATGAAGGATTATCACCAAAAAAGACTAGGAAATACTGGGGTTTTTTAAAAAGGTATTTATTTGGCTGTGCTGGGTCTTCATTGCTATGTACAGGCCTTCTCTAGTGAGGACAGTGGGGGCTACTCTCCAGTTGCAGTGCACAAGCTTCTCATGGCGGGAGCTTCTCTTGTTGAAGAGCATGGGCTCTAGGCAAATGGGCTTCAATAGTTGCAGCTCAAGGGCTAAGTTGCTCTGCAGCCTGTGGGATCTTCCTGGACCAGGGATCAAACTCATGTACCTTGAATTGGCAGGCAGATTCTTATCCACTGTACCACCAGGGAAGTCCCGGGAAATGCTGTTTTAAATCAGGCCAACCATAGAAACACAAAGTATACACAGTATATTAGAGAGAAAATTACTTAGTTCTTTCTGGGCTTTATTTTTCTCATCTGTTTAAAAAGAAAAAAAGGAGTCCCAGACGGGTCATAAAGAGAATTTCTGAAAAGAAGTGAATTTTCCTAGTAAACCCAGAATGATCAGAGACTAAAAAGGATCACGCCACAGTCAACGGAAGAATGTAGTCATCATCTTGAGAACGACTGTGGGCCTGTTGCCTGTCCTTGTATGGCTGACCTTACAGTTGGTAGACAGTCTCTCAACTGAGGAGCAGGCTTGTCCAGGTGAACAGAGCTGCAGAAGGTCTAAGGAACAAGTCCACTTGCTTAGGTAGGCTATTCTCTTATCAGACCTCTTCATTTTCCAGATAAACTTGTAATATTAAAAAGGATTGAATGATAAATTTTTAAATGGTTAGCACATCTTTCCTGAAGACCAGGGCACAGGTCAGAATGTGGGCAGTATGGTAGTGGGGCTGCCTGAGGCCTGGATACCCCTGTGGTGATGCTGGTGGTCAGGTTGGGTAGGGCAGTTATGGAGGCAGCTGCCTGGTGGGCCCAGTGCTGCCTGTTGCCCGGGCATTAGAATGAGGCATTCACAAGTCAATTCTCAAACAAGATGTAAAAAGATGCTCTTAACCCCATTTACAGAATAGAAAATTGAAGGAGTATGTAATCAATATGAGATTACACAATAGGATACAAAGTTGACCTTTGAATATTGCCTATCTTAAAGAAATACCAAAACTGGTATTACTAAGAGTTGGTGTAGTATTTCCTTATAAACTCTCCAAAGAATAGGTCCTAAAAAAAAGGAATCAGTCCTGGGAGAAGCACCAGCCCCAGAGCCCTGTCTGCTGCTGTGTTGTTGTTTCCTCCCAACGTGTGGTAAGCAAGAGTGTTAGTAGCTCAGCACGTCCAGCTCTTTGCGACCCCATGGACTGCAGCACTCCAGACTCCTCTGGCCATTCTTCCCAAGCAAGAATACTGGAGTGGGCTGACATTACCTTCTCCAGTGATCTTCCCCACCCAGGGATCAAACCCGAGTCTCCTGAGTTGCAAGCAGATTCTTTACCAGGTCTGAGCCAACTGTCACGTTAAAATGAGTTTCATGATCAGTTATATGTTAATAAGGTCACAGACATTTAATACATCATATGACATGCCTTTTTGAGACATTTTGACTCACAGAGCAGTAGGGTTTTCTTTACTTACTAAACTCAACATCCTTCATGTACACCTGAGATGGAAAAAAATTAAAAATTAAAAAAAATTAAAAAATAAACTCAACATCCTAATAATTCTAATAACTAATCAGCTCAGTATGGAAATATTTTTTCAGCCTGTTTAAATACTCAGATTAGATGTTATCTTTTTTTGAAATATACTTTCATCATTCTTTTAAAAGTAGAATATACTATAAAAAAAATACAGTGGCACATAGATTTTTTAAAGTAGATTATTTTATTTTGTAATATCCAACTGTTTTTACTGTTTCAGTCTGATGACAGTAAAACTTCTGTGAGGGATCGCTTTAATGCAAGACAGTTCATGTCATGGTTACAAGATGTGGATGATAAATTCGACAAATTAAAGGTATGTATGTTTAGAAGTTCACTTTAACTGGATGCTTCACCTTCAGCAGCAGAAACTGTCGCTGTGTGATAGAGGAGTGGTTAGGAAATGAAAGATGGTAAGCTGTGAATCCTCATGCTGGTCGCACTTTGGAAGATAAATGAAGAAAAGGACCCCCACCCCCCATTTTTTGAGTCCAATTTAGTATCAAAGGTGCAGCTGCCACAGAAAAAGCCGTTTCTAAAGGGGGTCTTCGTGCTTGTTATCCTTTGTACAAGAGGAGGGGAAGAACAGGGAGAGAAGAAATGTTATTTTGCCAGTAGTCTGTAAAGAAAATTGTTTGGCTTGAATGATTTTTAAAAATCACTCTTCCTTAGATTTTCATAATTCTTCTGACAATTTAAAATTTTATTGCTTGAAAGAACAATTTCAAATTGAACTCTGTTAGGTGAGTATGAAGTCACAGGCCCAGAAGGGTTTGCTGTATGGATACAGATAACAAGACAGGGTAAACCAGAAATGGATGTAACTCAAACTTCACATACTCTAGTATATCCATCTTGCTCCCTAAAGAAGCAATGCATGAGATTAATTTTTAAGCAGTTTTTAAGATTAATTTTTAAGTAGTTTTTAATAAATAATCAATTCTTCTATTCTCTTAAATAGACCTGTCTTTTAATGAGGCAACAGCATGAAGCTGCAGCTTTAAATGCCGTCCAGAGGTTAGAATGGCAGCTCAAACTCCAGGAACTTGATCCTGCCACCTATAAATCTATTAGCATCTATGAAATTCAGGAGTTTTACGTTCCCCTGGTTGATGTTAACGATGACTTTGAATTGACTCCTATATAGCAGCCGTTACTTCCTGATGGTGTCTTAAACAAATGAGGCTCAAGAGTGTTACGCTGTGGAATGCTGCCTTTTGACAAAAATACGATATTATGCCTTCACAATTGTTAGTAAAGTTCAACTAAAGTTGGTGATGTAGTAAACACTGTCATTTTATTAAAAATGAAAAGAATTATTTTGGATCTTAGATCCAAGCAGTTTCTAACTGAAAACTACTATTTATATTGGTGGAAGGTGACTCACATTGGAGCCCATTGGCAGATGTCATAGTTGGGTAGGGAGCAGAGGGGCTGCTAATGGCGCTGGAAGCTGTTAGCGCTCTGTGTACGAGGTGACTGCGGGTGTTCAGGTTCTGTCACAGTCTGCTAAGATAGATCAACAAACTAAAAGGGGCAGTTCCTACCAAATAGTTTCTAATGTGGAAGGAAAACTTGGCACAAAATTTCTTCAGTTTATTTTATCTGTAAGTTAATTGTATAGCTTTCTTTCCGAAAGTTTTAATATTGTCTTCCTTTTTAATAACTTATTTTATACATATTGTGCAGATGTAAATCTTGTAATTAATGGTCAAAATGTATACAAAGGGATTGGTAGTCAAAACATATACAAAGAGATAATTGTAAAACTGTTTTGTCTAATGTTTTATTGGACCAAAGTTGTAGTTTGTATGGTATGGAGTGTAGTGATAGTGTGTTGAGGTAGCAGGACCTTTAAATAAGGCATGCGTGTCTGCGTTAGCTTGTTACCATCACAGAATTGTAGAGACTGTGACTTAGCTGCATGCTTCCTATAATTTAACCCTCTCCACAGTGATGCCTGGCGGTAGTGTAAGGTGTTTCATACCAGTCTCCCAGGGTAGGATCTTTGGCTTACTATGTTGGACATTTTATTTAGAATTAGTCATGCAAAGAAACAGCTCTTTCTTCATCTCACGATAGAGCCTATTCTCCCTCCCCCCAAAAAATGCCTTTGAATGAAAATTCTGAAATTGTAAATGTCTATTTTAATACTCAAGTATGAAAGAATCTGTGAATATATGTAAATATGTTTAATAAATTTTATTGGTCATGTTAAATCATTGTAAAACTTTTTTACATTGCTCCAGTATGTTTTAAGCTTAATAACCTTTGCACTTTTAAATAAAAACTGAGTACTCAAGAAAGAAATACTTGATAGTCACAATAAGTAAAAGCAATGGGCATATTCCTATTGACCTCTGCAATGTTTGTGAAAAATTAATATGTTGTATTTTTTCCTTGTATCAAGATGCAAAACATATACTTTTCAGAATTTTATAATTAAAGTAAAATTTGGTATGCTGTTTTTTAGTAAAATAATTAGCAATATACATAGAAAAAGTCCAGTTTCTCCTATAACATGATGTCAAATGTTCAGGAATATTTCAGATTTGAAACCTGCTGCTAAACTTATTAAACATTTTTTGAAAGAAAATTAGGTTATATGTAAAATTGATCATAAGTATATGAAATAAAATTTACAGAACTTTCCATAATACTTTCTTGAATTATAAAATAATACTGGATGTTTTTTATTCCAGTAGAAGTAAAGAGAATATATAAGGAATAAAGTGATTTAAATTCAGCTAGCAAGTTGGAAGTCCCAGCTATTGGGAAAGAATGTAAAATTGAAGTTTTTGAGTGCAAAGGTATATATTAAGCTTAGGGGTTTTGAATTTTTACTTCAGTTTATATTTTAATTCATACTGTACTTGGCATGCGCAATAAAGCAGCACATGTGAAAAATACACAGTGCAAGGACTTTATTATAAAGATTGGATGTAGTAGTCTTTAGAAATTTAGATGAAAGATTTTGGCCTTTTTTATTGGATAAATGAGGCCAAGAAAGGCAGGGTAGATTTTAAAGCACTGGTTTTGTTGAAGTTAAGTTTATTAGGGCTGAGAACATTAAAAGCTAATTTATAAAAGCAATACTTTTTAATATGAAAAAATTAATGCAAATTTTGTTTATACTTTTGCCTAAAAGTAAAAAAACCAGATTACTGAGCATTGAAGTCACAGAAAATACGAGAAGGGGAAGTTCATACAGCATTTTGTTCTGATGGTTCAACCAGAGATGGGGGACGAGGAAAAAAAAAAAATCACTGTTTGGCCAGACAGAACAAGCTGCAGAAGAGAAAAATCAAACAAGCAGAAATCTGGCATTTGTTAGTCATCCCAGCATCTTAGTACTAACCACAGTTCTCTCCCTCTTCAACGGTACCTCAAGTTGCTGGAGCCTGTCTGCCATGATTCTGCTTCTGCAGATTTCCTCTGTAAAGTGACTTGAAGCTAATTGGAATAGCTTAGGAAAAAAAAAGTGAATGCCTTGTCCGGAAAAATTTATACTTAAGTAGTTAAGGGCTCTTGATATTAAAGATACTCTGAAGCTCTAAAAAGCTAGAAAAAAACTTGGAATGAAGTCTATGCCTAAAATGATATAGGATTCTGAAAGAAATAAAAGGATGGTTAGTTAAATCAGTGATTTTTTTTTAACTATTCAAATATCATGAACAAGATACTAAATTGTACCTAAGGATTTGTATTTCTTTAAATCTTGTTCTAAATCATATCTGTTTAATAAATGACTAGTTGATATTTGTGCATGTTATTTAATAAAGAGTTATATTTTTATAGAAAAAATAAGTGAAATGTGTGATAAGTGATTTATTTTTAATTTTTAATTTTCCACTCCTTCATGACTCCAACACCAGTGTTTACTTGAGCAGGTGGCAAAATGGCAAAATACTCATTTGGGGGGAAACAACCTTTTTCTAAGACAAAAATTAGCCTTGTCTACTCAGTAATGAGGTCTCAAAAAGTTAACAATATTTTGTATTCTATCTCTGACATATAAAAGCCCAAAATTTTATGTAGGGGAAATTGACTTTTTAATATTCATGAGGTAGCCTTGTCTTCTTGTATTTTTGAAACAAAGCATTTTCACAACTTCTTTAAAAAATCCTTTTCAAACCTTAAAATTTAAATAATTCCCAATTAAGCAGATGGCTAAAAAGGTTAGAGTTTAAGCACTAGCATTTAAACAGTGAAAAGTACATTTGGAAAGACTGACTTGTCAGTCTTCAATTTTAGCAGTTTTGATGGATATGTAGTGGTATTTTCCTGTGCTTTTAATTTGCATTTCTCTGATGACTGAGGAGTTTGAACATTGTTAATATGTTTAGTGACCATTTGTACATTTTATTGTGTGAAAAGTCCTCAAGTGTTCATTGTGTTGTCTATGTATTACTGATTGATTTTAGGAAGTCTTTATTCTGCACACAAATCCTTTGTCAGGTCTTTATTAATGTCCTTAAGAATTTAAGGAATGTGTGAATATCCATGCATTTAGGTTTTAGTGATAGGTATTTAAGGCAAATATTGTATCATTGCGAACATTCTTATGTAAGCAGTTTTGCTAAAATAAATTACAGTAGTATATTTTTAACTATCTCAAAATACTTTAATTAAACTACTGTGTAGCCATCCCAACTGGAATATTTGGAGAATACAAAAATTCTGTTTTCCTAAAAGGGAAAGAGAATCACAGCAACATGCTTTGTGAGATGGGAATGATATTTTAAAACAAAAGAGATGAGTGTGACATCTGTATTTTAAAGAGCTTGAAGGAAAGAAAGAAAAATCTCAGAACTTTTAAGTCTGACGGGCTTGAAGGCAAAAAGCTGAAGCCATTGTTGAAGGGCAGAGAGCAAAAACTCTTGAACGGTACAGTCTAACCGGAGATACTTCAGAAGGAAGCCCTGTTAAAGCCTTCTGGTTCCCTGAACTAGTGACACTGCAGGCTGGATATGGTGGAAGGAGCAGTTTGTCCTCCAGAAAGCATCAAGAAGCTCTAGCTCTTAGAAGTAAGTTAGCACGTGGTGGAAGTTTCATGAAGAAACATCTTAATTAAAAGTGTACTCCCAACATGTAACCAGAAGTGGGGCCTGGCTGCTCCCTGCTCAGAAGGCAATAAAGAGGCGAAAGCTTGCTTTATTTTGGATGCTGACAACTTGAGGGGAGGATAGACTTCTGTCCAAAGGCCCACTCTTTCCTCTAACCATCAGTGGGCTAGAGCTTGTATAGGCTGAGGGTGGGGGCTATGTGCAGAAACAGCACAGCTCTGATAGTCACCTTGAAGTTGGTCATCAGTGTGAAAGCTAGTCTTCAATTCCATGGTCAGTTTGTTCCCATTTCCTTGAGGCCAGTTCTAGGAATTGTGGCAGCTATGTCATGGTTACAGGTGAGTTGTCATACAGTTTAACTTCTACCTGGTGGGGGTTTCAGTACCTATAAGACAGCTCACAGGATATAGCTCAGAATATTACCTGTAGCCCTGGAGGAGGAACCAAAGGTCCTTGACTATGCTTAATAACTAAACTATTATTATTTGGTCTCTCTTAACTGTTTCCCTTGCTTCTGCATAGTCTCATTTCTCTGATTAACTTATTTTTTGGCTAGTTTTTCCACAGAAGGCAAGCAGAGGACATGGAGGACAAGGACCATAGGGTCCTGCTCCATTTCAGACACAGAAGTAGACGGAAGTCCAAAAACATCACTAATTCCAAGGGTGTGAACAAGCAGATGCTGGCAAGCAGGGAAAAGTAGGAAACCAACTAGCTTCCTGTGGGTTTTTTGGTGTGGGTTGGTTTTATTGTTGTTTTAATTATTTTGTTGTGTTAAGCCCTCCCCAGCTCAAGTCTCGAAAGAACTCTTGTCTCAGAATTGCTGTGTCTCCCCATGGGATAAAACATCAGCACAGCTATGATACAGTCTTATGTCCCCTCTTACCTGCCCTGGAACCATTCGCCTCTCAGTTCATACCCATGAGTTTCAGGGTGGAAGCAAGGTTTCCAGACAATGAAGACTGCTCATACTAAGAAAAGTAAGTCAGAAAGAGAAAGACAAATACCATATCATTTATATGTGGAATCTAACATACGACACAAGTGAACATACCTACAAAACAGACTCACAGGCTAGAGAACACACTTGTGGTTGCCAAGGGAGAGGAGGGTTCGGGAGGGTGAGTTTGGGATTAGCAGATGCAAACTATTATATATAGAATGAATAAACAACAGACACCTACTGTAGAAAACAGGGAAATAGAATCAATATCCTGTAGTAGGCCATAATAGAAAAGTCTGAAAAATATGGATATTAATAATATGTATAACTGAATCACTTTGTTGTACACCTGAAACTTATACAACATTGTAAATCAACTATATGCCAATAAAATAAACTTAGAAAAAAAGTGGATAGGGTTTATGCAACAAGGGAAAACGAATCCTGTCCGAAGCCAAAGGACAAATGTGCAGAATACAGGAGTGGAAAAGAATGAAGCATGCAAATAGAACACCTTGGCTTTATGGAGAGTATTTGTATAACCTCTAAAAAAGATCTACATTTAGTGGCATGAAAAGATGTTCTAAATATGCCAGGTGGGAAAAAGCTTGTTGCAGTGAAGTAGTATTATCATTTCATTTTTCACAAGCATGTCACTACGTGTGACTTAAAAACGAAGGACTACACATAAAATGAGGTGCAATCTCCAGAAACTAAAATAACCAGAGGTGAGTATGCCATTCCATAATTTTTAAATTTTCTGTAATCAGAAAAAAAGGAAACAGTTGAAAAAAGTATTTTAAAGAAGCTACAGAGTTTGGACCTAATCTGGTAGGCCAGAGTGAGCCATGAGTAGTGTTTACTCATGATTTGAGAGGCCTTAGAGCTTTCCCCAGTACTCATGCCTAGAAAATCCCATGGACGGAGGAGCCTGGAAGGCTGCAGTCCATGGGGTCGCTGAGGGTCGGACATGATTGAGCGACTTCACTTTCACTTAGGAGCTTTCCAGAATGATTTGTAAATCTCTCAATAGCCCTTGATAGTGCTGTGCAAACATCTGCCAAAACAGCATTTTCTCCCAGCAGGTGGGCCGGCAGCTTCCCCAGAGGTTTGCTGGGCCCTGAGCCTTTGAAAAACTCTCTTGGGTGTCCTGCCTGGTGAATTCACAGCCGTTCATCACAGAGGGAATTAAGAGGATCTTAAGAACTTGAAACAGAAATAGCCTCAAGATTTTCTACCTTTCTTTATGTTTAAAACGGGAAGAGTTGAGAGGCCTTTGGAACTCAGTGTTTTAAGAGCTTCCTGGTAATTCCCATCACAAAGCAGGGAGATAAGAGCAGGGCGAGGATGAGAGAAGGAGGCTTCTCCCCAAAGGGCCTTCCCATCCCTAGATCTTACCCCCACTGGGCAGCTGAGAGGCTGGTAGACTGGCTCCCTTTAGTTTAGATCCATAAATCCACGAATTCAGCTGAGTGTCTTGGGTGCACAGCATGAAGAGGGGAGTGGTGGATTCCAGACCGGAGTACCCAGCTTGGGGCAGTTGGCCGATTCCAGGACACAGAGTGGTTTTCCTGTCTCCACTGGGCCTTGTGGTGCACAGGCTGGATGCCTCCTCCAGACAAGCCCAGCTTCCTCCTCCCATGGGCAGGACTGGGCGATCTGGCCACACACCTGTAAGGAAGCTCAAAGTGGAGACTCCAGACCTACTGGAGTGCTTACTGGGGGCACCTAGCACTGTGCCTTGGTGACCCTTTTGCTCTCTGTCTCCTGGGGTGGATTGGTTGGAGTGAGGAGAGACCCAGAGGTAAGAAGCTACAATTGTCCTTGTTACCCCTCTATACTGGGCAGGACAACTTCCCCCTCCCCTAGCTTCACTACTTCTACCCACCCCGCCCCTCCCCCAGCCCACGAAGATGTCCACATCCTAATCCCTAAGAGCTGTCCATATAAATTTACATGGGAAGGGGAACTTTGGGAACATGATAAAGTTACAGATCTTGGGATGGGAGAGTGAGAAGGAGATGTGTAGAAGAGCTGAGAAACAGAGAGGAAGAGAGAAGTAGGGGACTGAGGGAGAGCGAGTGTGGAAGGGAAGTGGGTTTATTCACCTGAAGATGCTGTGCTGCTGGCCTTGCAGATGGAGAAAGGGACACAAGACAGGGAATGCAGGTAGCTTCTAGAAGCTAGGTCACAGAGTCTCCCCGAGAGCCTCCAGAAGGAGTACGGCTCTTCTGATCTAGCCTGAGTTTAGGACTTCCAGCACCGTAAGAAAATAGATGAGTGTTGCTTTAAGGCAGTGTTTGTTAACAGCAATAGGAAACCTCTTTACTGTGGTGGTTTGACAGTCAACTGATGCATCTACATTAGATGATTGAATGAATCACCTTAGGTGAAGTGGTGACATTTGACTGTATCATCAAACCCTGTACTGTACCAAGTCGCCTCAGTTATGTTCAGCTCTTTGCGACCACAAGGACTGTAGTCTGCCAGGCTCCTCTGTCCATGGGATTCTCCAAGCAAGAATACCGGAGTGGGTTGCCACACCCTCTTCCAGGGCATCTTCCCAACACAGGGATCAAATCTGAGTCTCTTAATGTCTCCTACATTGGTAGGAGGGTTCTTTACCACTAGCACCACCTGGGAAGCCTATCAAACCCTACTAAGAGGCTATTGCATTGGTCATTGGTTAGATAAAATAACCACTATAATAACCCTTGCAGCTCTCAATTCCAAAACAGTCCAGAACCACTTGATTGCCACCTGGAAGCTCAACCGACATTTGATCTTCTAGAGCATATCAAAGAGGATCTTCAAATTAAAAATAACTATCTTTTTCTTACTACCCAAGTAATGCAAGCAAAGATACGAGAAAATGCAGACAAGCACAAAGAAAAAAACACAAATTGTTCATAATCTCACCAAGAGACAACCATTTCTTACACCACAGTTCTCTTTCCAGGCCTTTTAAAATAATTGTATGCAGGTTTAAATATTAGTCATTTTAAATACATGCACTGCTGTAAAAGGTTGATATGTCGTGAATATCTTTCTGGGGCAATGGTATTCATCTGCAGTGCTAGTTCTCCAGGTGTGAGCTGGAGATCCTGGGAATTCCAAGATTTAGAGTCCCAAGACAGGTAGTCCCTGAGGTCAAAACCATCCTTAGTTTAATTCTAATACCTTGTTTTCCTTTACATTCTCCTCTCACATTATATATATATTTTTAGAGAGTACATAATATGTGAAATAATATTTCTGAAATTTCTTGGTTTTAATTTCCAAAGTTTTGAAAGATGTAACACACATAAGCAAAATAACTTTGGAGCACCCCCGAGTATAAAAGGGTCCTGAGAATACAAAGTTTGTAAACCTCTGATCTATAATACTATTTTTTCATAGCTGGTTTAGCCCTTTGCACTGGAGTATCATAATCATTTAACCAGTAAGTAATGCCAAGAATAAGATCCTTAAATTTGTGTACACTTAATTATTGCTTTCAGATAGTTTTCAGGAATGGTTTTTGAAATGTATACTTATTTACTTACTGTATAAAAGTGGACTAATATCAATAATGTAATCCACCCCATTAGCCAGTCTGATAGGGACAGAGTAGGTAATTAAATAGTTAACCTACTGTGTTTAGTTGCTCAGTTGTGTCTGACTTTTTGTGGCCCCATGGACTGTAGCCCGCCAGGCTCCTCTGTCCATGGGGATTCTCCAGGCAAGAATACTGGAGTAGGTTGTCATGCCCTCCTCCAGGGGATCTTCCCAACCCATGGATTGAACCCAGATCTGCATTGCAGGCATATTCTTTACCATCTGAGCACCAGGGAAGCCCAGTTAATCCCACTCAGTTCAGTTGTTCAGTTGTGTCTGACTCTTTGCGACCGCATGGACTCCAGCACGCCAGGCTTCCCTATCCAGCACCAACTCCCAGAGCTTACTCAAATTCATGTTCATTGAGTCAGTGATGCCATCCAATCATCTCATCTTCTGTCATCCCCTTCTCCTCCCACCTTCAATCTTTCCCAGCATCAGGGTCTTTTCCAATCAGTCAATTATTCAAGTCAGGTGGCCAGAGTATTAGAGTTTCTGCTTCAGCATCAGTCTTTCCAATGAATATTCAGGACTGATTTCCTTTAGGATGGACTGGTTGGATCTCCTTGCAGTCCAAGGAACTCTCAAGAGTCTCCTGCAACACCACAGTTCAAAAGCATCAATTCTTCAGCACTTAGCTTTCTTTATAGTCCAACTCTTGCATCCACACTGCAAAAACCATAGCTTTGACTAGATGGACCTTTGTTGGCAAAGTAATGTCTGTGCTTTTTAATATGCTAAGTGGGTCATAACTTTTCTTCCCAGGAGCAAGTGTCTTTTAATTTCATGGCTACAGTCACCATCTGCAGTGATTTTGGAGCCCAAGAAAATAAAGTCTGTCACTGTTTCCATTGTTTCCCCATATATTAACCATGAAGTGATGGGAACCAGAGGTCATGATCTTGGTTTTCTGAATGTTGTGTTTTAAGCCAACGTCTTCACTCTCCTCTTAAACTTTCATCAAGAGGCTCTTTAGTTCTTTGCTTTCTGCCATAAGGGTGGTGTTATCTGCATATCTGAGGTTATTAATATTTCTCCCAGCAGTCTTGATTAAAGCTTGTGCTTAATCCAGCCCTGCTTTTCACATGATGTACTCTGCATATAAGTTAAATAAGCAGGGTGACAATATACAACCTTGATGTACTCCTTTCCCAGTTTGGAACCAATCTGCTGTTCTATATCCAGTTCTAACTGTTGCTTCTTGACCCACATACAGATTTCTCAGGAGGCAAGTAAGGTGGCCTGGTTTTCCCATCTGTTGAAGAATTTTCCACAGTTCGTTGTGATCCACATAGTCAAAAGCTTTGGTGTAGTCTATCCCACTGCTGCTGCTGCTAGGTCGCTTCAGTCGTGTCCGACTATGTGCGACCCCATAGATGGCAGCCCACCAAGCTCCGCCATCCCTGGGATTCTCTAGGCGAGAACACTGGAATCGGTTGCCATTTCCTTCTCCAATGCATGAAAGTGAAAAGTGAAAGGTAAGTAGCTCAGTCATGTCCGACTCCTAGCGACCCCATGGACTGCAGCCTACCAGGCTCCTCTGTCCATGGGATTTTCCAGGCAAGAGCACTGGAATGGGTTGCCATTGCTATCTCCAGTCTATCCCACTAGGGGATTGTAAATAGAAAAATATGGGAGACCCCTGTAATNAAGTTTTATTTTCTCCTTTTTGAAAATTTAATGACCGTGTTGGTTGTTTTTACCACCGTCAGAATTTGTGCTGGTCTTTTTCTCGTTTTGGACTGTAACATCTTTTCCAGTAACTTTGAAGACTCTGTGGTAGCTAAGGTAAAGAAGTAAAAGAATATCATCACATTTTGATAAATCAGAGTTCTTAATGCAGTCAATAATTTACTCTTCCCTTTGTTAATCGCTAAAGTATGTCAGGAGCAACTGCCCACTCCTTCCGTTGAGCTGCTTCATTCTAGCTAATTATGTTAAGAGACAAAATGAGGTAGTAATAAGTAACCACTAGAATAGTTTGCATTTTTAAATTTCATTTTAATTGTGGGAATTAAAATATCATTAAATATTTTTAAAATTTTATAATGCAATATTAATTGGGTTTTTTGACTGGCTTAAAGTTGAATAGTAGGCCTGAAACTAAAGCTGAATAGTAACGGTGTAATATTGAAACTACTTATTTGCTTTAACTTTCACAGTCACCATTTCTGAGTAGTCGGAGGAACTTCAGAATTCTATACATTTGAAGATGGCTAACAAGATGTTACTATATAAAATTGTAACTTTTTTTTTTTAGTGTATAAGTAATCTNGGTGTAATATTGAAACTACTTATTTGCTTTAACTTTCACAGTCACCATTTCTGAGTAGTCGGAGGAACTTCAGAATTCTATACATTTGAAGATGGCTAACAAGATGTTACTATATAAAATTGTAACTTTTTTTTTTTAGTGTATAAGTAATCTTTTGTTGAGAATAATCTTTATAAATGATCACTCAGAAGTCCTAACACAAACAATGAGTCTTGGTTTACTTATTTGATTTTCATTTTTGTATTTGTTTTTACCTTAGTACTTGCCTTTGAATTAAAATTTTTTGTTTTTTTGTTTGTTTAGCTTCCTGGGAGTTACTGATTGCCTTTGAAGAATCATGAAGTCACCTTCTGTTGTTATGCTTACTCTCACCATTCTGGTGTTCCTGACATGGGTCCCTATGTCACTGAGTTGTAACAAAGCACTCTGTGCCAGTGATGTGAGCAAATGCCTCATTCAGGTAGGACTAAGAATACTCTTTTTACTAATATGAAAATTTATTGTATAGCAAATACAGAATGCATTCAAGATTGGGAACTCATGTACACCTGAGATGAAAAAATTAAAATTAAAATTAAAAAAATAATAATAATAAACTAAGTGATCTTCAAAAGGTTAAAAAAAAAAGCAAATACAGAATGCAAATACACAGAGAGTGTCTATGTAATACAATGTAAGAACCGTAACACTAGTCTGGGGTTTTGCCCCCATACTTCACAAGCAAACTCAGACTCAAGGAGTTCAGTACAGGAAATAATATCCAACTTTGTAAACAGGCCGTTACAAGGTGATGAGCTATCTCTTCAGGTGAATTAAAGGGTTCTGTTGTACAATCTAGTTTACATAGCAAAGAGGCTCACTTACTATATTTAGAAAAAAAAATTTAGCTAGTCAAATCATAGACAGACTGTTCTCTATAGTGTACTAATTGTCTGTTCTGTGTAACAAGTTACCCCAAACAGAGTAGCTTAATACAGTAAACATTTATTATTTACACAGTTCCAGAGGGTTGGGAACCTAGGAGCAGCTGAGCTGGGTGGTTTGGGGTCAGGGTTTCTTGAGGTCGCAAGTATTGGGAGAATCTGCTTTCAAGATACTTGGCAGTGATCTCTCTCGGCCATCAAGGCAAGCCTTTCTGAAGAGAAAAGTGGGGTTAAGCGATTGGCTTAGTTCACAGAGCTAATAAGTGGCTGTGGAACGTGGCCTGTGTCTGAACACGAAGGCTATGGCCTTTCCATATGCATACTGATTATTACTGTCCATAAAGTTTTGTTAATTAGTGGTGAACTTCACGTCTTATATAGCTATTCTCCCTTTTCCCATCCTGTTAGACCATCAGCAGTCTTGTGTCTGTATTAATTAGCCTCTGTTCTAGCTGTTGGCTAAGAAATTCAGTGCTGAAACTACGTGTATTTGAATTCTGTATGAAGTATGACTCAGCCAACTCTTGCCTGTACTCCTGATATGAGAGTGCTTGTGCATATGTACTAGAACTGATCATGAGTTTTGTTGATGAGAGGTATTCTGTGCTGATCTGTGACATTTTGGTGCTCATTAATAGTTAACATTCTGGGAAGCCTGGCCTTTCTGCGAGTGTGTTTACCACCATCTCATACTCCGCATACCCTCACTTTGCATTTTAAACCAAAATTTTTAACTAGAGAGGCTGGTTGGTTGGTTGTTAATTAAAAAAAAAAAAAAAAAAAACTCAGGATGTTTTTAAATAGAAGAGAGAAGAGTATAATGAACAACAGTAACCATCAGCAGTTACAGCAGTCATTAACCCAGGGCTTCCCTTGCCTCATCTCTGTTCCCCAGCACTGTTAGGGTCCCCATCTCTGTTAGTGTCAAGCAGACCCCTGACATTATTTTATCAAATTCTAATGTCTATCTCTGAAAGATAAGAATTCTTGAACACAGCTGTCAGCAATTTAAAAATTAAAAATAATTCTTTAATATCATGTAGTTTTTTACCTGGAAGTTTTGATTTGACACACTGGCTTAATGGTGGCTGAAAATTTTGTAGTCTTCTTGTGAAGTCCAGCTTTATGCTGTGGTCATAGGGGAGTCTGTGCCACTTCCCACATTGTTTCAATGTAGCTTCATTATTCACTATTAGAAATAGTCTCATAATAATTGCTATATTCATGTTTACATGGAAATCTACTTAAATCTCAAATTATTTTTGACTCTCCAACACTATGATTTCCATTATCAGCTAATTAAAAATTGGATTTTATTTAAAGACCTTGCTTGGTAAGGCAGTATTTAAAGAAGAAAGCTTTTGGTTACTGTCAATAAACACTCTTAAAAGTTTTTGTTTTGCTATTTAATTTAAAAAATCTGTAATACAAAATGCTTCCAAAAGTAGGTTAAAAAAAATGTATAAAAACTGGAAAATCAGGTGCAGCTTCTCCTATTAAATGATGATTCTGGTAAACTCATTGGAAGAATGTAGGACTCTTTAAAAAAAAAAAAAAAAACACGGTTTCACTCATGTGAGCATTTCTCATTCCTGTTCCTTCAGAGCCAGGAATCACCTACTTCTTTTCTGGAATAGTGGAGATAACCCTTGGTAGTGCGTAGTGGCAGTGTGTGCAAGGTTAAAATGATAGAGGCCTTTTATTGAGGATTTTCTTAAAACCTTTTCTATTGAATTTTAAAATTTTAGCAATAACTTATTTTCTGCTTGGTAATTTTTCATATGAACACTTTTACTTGTATCAAATATGCCATTTTCTCAGATACCTCTGAGAATTACTAGAAGTTTTATTGATGGAGATGGAGATATGTCTCTCCTCTCCCCCCTACCCCGTTCTGTTACCTAGGTTTCTTTTTCTTCCAAGATAATTTTTTTCTTTCAATGTATATTTATTTCATGCAGGAGGCTTTCCTCAA
This sequence comes from Neotragus moschatus, assembly GCA_006410615.1. Lineage (NCBI taxonomy): Eukaryota > Metazoa > Chordata > Mammalia > Artiodactyla > Bovidae > Neotragus > Neotragus moschatus. The sequence continues at coordinate 312,845 of SJYA01002862.1, forward strand.
ATGTACAATATTCCTCTGATGTCTTTTATAGTTAAGAATGAAGCGTAAAAGCCTGATTGGCCAGACTGTTTGTGGCAGGGCTGGCATACATAGCGTGGAGGGTATCGCTTAAGGGTCAGAGAAGTCCTCGATGCTGGATCTGCTCTGAGGCTGATCATTTTCCTGAAGTGGAGTTTTTGGTTTGTTTTGAATGGCTGATGTTTGTGCTGTGTTTGGGGTAGTAGTTGATTGGTAGATACCTGGTTCTTGTCGTTTTCCCCCTTGTGTGGAGGGTAGTCTGACTGGTCAGGTAGAAACTTGAACTTCATGCCCTCTTCTACTCCTGTTCTCTTCACTTGAGGAATAAATTGGCTACTGGCCTTTCACGTGTTAAGAATTGTCAGCTGGGGTCTTTGAGCCTCGTAAATGCTTCTCTTATAAGGGATCCCCAGAATTATATTCAAATTTGCATATGTACAGTTTTCTAAGAAAAGAGTCCCTAGTGTTCAGGAGGTTCTTAGAGTGGTTGACGGCCCTGAGAAGGTGAGGAATTGCTGGGACTTCATTTGCCATCACACATACTGAGTTATTAAAATTCCATGTTTCCACTCAACGTAGATCAAGGCACATTGACATTTTAGATGGCAATGATAGCTTTTCTCCTTAAACTTGCAGAAGAACATGCATAGAAACAGAGATGGGAGATAAGAACTTTAAGGAAGGCCATGCTGTAGAAGAAACTTCCCTCCTAAGAGGGCATTTAGCTTTGCTTTTTGTTCTTTTGGTTTGGTTTGAACAATATCTGTCATGTTGAAATGATGTACTGTGAGGATAAGTTAGAACATTTGTTTATGTTTGAGCCCTCGGCAACTCATGAAATAACTAAATATAAAACATTTTCCCTGGAAGCTCAGAGCTGTTTTACCAACAATCCTTCCTACCCCTTCTACAAGTTGCTGTGTGGAAGAGTGGTCCCTGTGTAAGTATTTATGTTGTGCTGACAGGAAAGAAATCTAATTTTAACATCAGGAAAGCAATATTGTCATCTTGGTATATTCCTTTGCTCATATAACGAGTGGTTGAGGTGTCCTCTTTTAGGGAAAAAATGGTAATACAAGATTTTGCTTTTAACAAAATCTTTCCTGTTTTTTTTCTTCTGCCTTTTTGAAAAGAATACTTAAAATTTGGATCAATGTTATACTTCTATCACTGAAATCTCCAGACCCTTTTTGTATTAAGAACTGAAAAACCCCTTATCGACTTGTATTTTTAGCTAATATTTATGGTCATATTTAGGGTGATATAAACATTATATTTCATGAAGCTATTCAAACTTGAGTTCAGAGATCACTGATGCATTCTTTTAGCACTTTGCCTGTTGTCTGAATATTTATTTTGCACTTCTATGAACTAAATCAACAGTCTGGTTTTTTTTATTCTAGAAAGTGATTTAACTACTCAGTAAATCTTAGATTATCTGAAACAAGTTGAAATTTCAAAGTAGTTTCTCACTAATAATTCTAGCTTCTTAAAATGTATTTCAAGTTAAAATTGTAAATAGTTCAGGTAACTTCAGGGTTTTCTTAATCACAGTAAACTAAAAAATTAACTTCCTCTCCCTTGTACCTTAATCAGTGCTAATTAAATTCCATGTTAGTTTTTTGCTACAGTTATTTGGCTTTGTTACTAGACTAGTAATATTTGGTGTAAAATATGCAATGTTTCTTCTTTCCTTTTATGAATATTACTATGTTTTCCCTCTTTTTTTCCTACTTCCCTATCTTTAAAGGTTGTGATTCTGACTTATTTTTGTCCTGTTTTGCTTCAGGGAACGCCTCCTGAAAATCTTTGAAATTAATATCCAGAAGTAATAAGTCAGACCTAATGTAATTTAAGGGAAGAATAAGTCATTGTTTCCCTTCAAAGCAAAGTTGCAGGGGAATTCCCTGGCAGTCCAGTGGTTAAGACTTCATGCTTTCCTACATGCGGCATGGTGGGGCCAAAAAAAGAAAAAAAGCACCCCAAAGATGAGGGTTTTATCAGGACACTTGGAAGTTTTTAAATGTAATGTTCATAGGGAAAATAAACATCATACAGCTCCAGCAGTGGTCAGTATATGGCCAGTCCAGTCTCTTCTCCACCTCCTCCTGCTTCACCTCATCTGGATGATTTTAAAGAAATGCTTTGGAGTACTTTTGAAGTAGGATTAAAGTCTTGTTATGAGGTTATATAAGAAATGGGTGTAATTTAATATATTTTGGTAGTTCATGTATATACATGAACCTGTATATTGATCTATTTAACCAAAAGGATAAATTCTGTTTTCATAATGTTAGTAGTATTTCACTTAAGTTTATATTATTTTCAAGGCAAAAGTTTGCCAATTGGAATTTAAACATGTTGATAAGATTTGGGTTAGATATTTCTGTCCCAAGTTTGAAAGTCTGTCTGATGTCCTCCTTAAAGAGTATTCGTATGTCAAAATGGATTTGTTGTAACTAACATAATTATGCTTATTCTTTCAAATAAAGGTTAATTATTTAAAGATGTGTTGTTTATATTTGGTTTTTAAACACTCATTTGACCTAAGTAAGGGTTGTGAAAATTGTATCACCACAGGTACAGGCTGATGCCTTGTTGGTTACTGATGTTCCCACAGTGTTCATTTTCGTAATTACCTTTGTTCTTGCATTCCTGGGGGTTTTAGGTCATGATATTATAAATAGTTATGGTTTGTTTAATATTTAAGGACCTCAGCTTATGTTTTTCTGTGTCTTTTTTTTTTTTGGTATGGTACACAATTAAACTGTATCTTAAGAAGTCCTACTACCTAAATTTAAATTGATTTGCCTTGATAAAAATATTGTGTTCTCAAAGGGACGCCACCAAACACATAGAAGAAGAAAAAGGAAAGGAAGCAATTTATAGTCCTGTTTAGAATCTAAATACTGACTACTCTTAATATTTGATATAGCCCTTTTTATTCTGTTTAGGTGATTTTTAACCCTTAAATATAGAATAAAGTTTGTTGTATATCAATACAACTTTCACATTCTGCATTTTTCACCAGCATTGGTTTATGTGTCTTTGTTTTTTAAAAAATATATGTTAGAGAAATTTAGTTTGAAATTAAAATAGAGAAATGTATTTTCAGAACTATCTTTTGCATTACTTTTTTAATACCAGTTTATGTTTATATAATACTTTATACTTTTCAGGTCAGATGTGTTAAAATAATAAATTTATGGGCCTCAGTGTACTATACTGGTCCTTCAAAGATGAGATGAGGTATTCCTTAGTCTCCCAAAGCTTTTGAGGGGTAAGATTGGTCACATATGCTCATGTAACCACTACAGCAGTTGGGATAGGGAGGATTTTCATCACCCTTAAAAGTCCCTTTGTGCCCAGGGAGTCAAGACTAACCTCCTCCCCATCCTCAGTACCTTCCCACCACTGGTTGATTTTTGTTCCTGTAATTTCACCTTTTCCAGAACGTCTGCTAACAGGATCGCACAGTGTGTTCCCTTTCGTGGCTACTGGCTTCTTTCAGTTAGCAGAATGCTTCTGAGATTGACTGTGCAGCTGTGTGTGTCAGGGAGTCCTTTCTTGGTCTTGCTGAGTGATGTTCTGTTGTGTGAATTTCTTCATCCGTTCACTCGCTGATGGACATGGATTGTTTCTAGTTTGGGGTGATGATGAATGAAGTTATTTACTTTCATGTATAGGTCTTTGTGTGGATGCATGTTTTCATTTCTCTTGTGTAAATACTTAGGAGTGGGACTGCTGGGTCACAGAGTGTCTGAGAAACTGAGACGGTGTGACATGCTGCCATTTGCGGGCCAGGACTAGATCCAAGTCGTTTGCTGTCCACTAGACTCTGATGCTGTTTCCAGTGATGATTTTCCCTGTTTTAACAGTGGTGCTAACAGATCTCTCAGATTTTGGCAACAGTTAAAGAGTGGAGATATCTACCAGCGAATTTATATCAGAATATAAATAAAAATTTCCCTCAAGTGACCAGTTTCCATCTCTGACCTGGAAGTATGGAAGTTTATAAAATGAACTCTTTCATAAAGAGTTTATAAAATGAAACTGTTTCATAAAGAGTTTATTAAATGAAACTGTAAGTCTTGGCTTAGTCTTAGATGAATAATGCCCCCCAGTTTATTTTGCATAGAGGATTAAGATCTCACCAGCACCTTAGTCATACAGAGAATAAGATTTTCCACTAAAGATTGAATAATCATATGAAATCTGTCTTTTGGCATGAAAAAATTGAAATTCTTTGTAATATTCAAGATTTTCACTGATACTAACATAGTAAAAATACATTTTAAATGATTAGACTCTTCCCACAACTTTTCATCCTGCCATGTTTTCATTTCATAGAGGCTTTTGAAGCAGATTACCAAATTATCTCTAAATACTCGTGCTGGTCAATGTAGGCTAGTTCAACGTATAAATTTCTGTTTTCTATTTAGTATAAGGTTTCAGTATTTTCCACTGTAAATGTGGTGAACGGTGTGATCACCATGCTTTAAGAACACCTAGCGTGGTACTTTGCAAGATGGAAATGAATGCCCCCCTGGCTCTGGCTCTCAGAGGGCTTGGGGCTGGAGCAGCCCTGAGGTGGAAGAAGGACACTGGAGCCCAGTTGGGTTGGATTGCTGACCCGCCCCCTCCAGCCTTTCATCTGGACCAGGAGCAGCACCCATACTTTCCCTGAGACTTGCAGACCAGGGAGGCAGTGATGTGATCATTAACTGGCTGAAGCAAAAACAGAATTAGATATTAAATCCCAACTCACTGGTTTTGCAGCTCATGCCAATGATATTTATTTTACCTTTACAAACAATGATTAAACTTGGGCAGTAGCACTTGTCATTGTATTCAAGTACTGAGAGTGAAAGATATAATAGTGCCTTTGATTAAGCAACCTGAAGGGTTAGCTAATTATGGGCTTGTTCTAAGAAAGTAATAACTATAATTATTGAAGTGCTAAATTAATGAGAAGCTTTATGTTATTATATATATTAATAAACTTTATGTTTTAAAAGCAGGAATAGCGATCCAGAACCGGGGTCAGATCTCAGCCACTTACTAATTGAATAATGTACAAATTCATAACATTATATAAAAATAGAGATAAATAATAACTTGGTAAGGGCTTTATGAGCTTTAACATAATGCTTATAAAACTCTTAGCACAGTGCCTGTTAATGTTACATAAAACCCACTTAGGAATTCTGGGGGAGGCGGTGGCAGGACAAAAGTGAAGGCAATAGGTCAGGCTTTCTTTCTGGCTCTGTGGGTATCCAGTTTGTTTGGGATCCTACATTCAGCCTACAGAGTGGTGCTCAGGGTTGGTCACGGGGCCTTTAGTGAACTAGTAAATAGCCAATCCACACAGAAATCCCACATCTCAGCACAACCAGCTCTCTAGTTAAGATGGCAGCTTTGAAATAAAACTGATGTAGAAGTTAATCTTTCTGAAGCTGGTACTGGAACATGGACAGGCTGTGAAAGGGGTGAAGAATTTCAGAAGAAAAGGGAACTTTGTGCACTGTTGATGGGAATATAAATTGGTGTACCCACTGTTAAGAACATTTTGAAGGTTCCTCAAAAAATTAAAAATAGAACCATCACACATCACATGATCTAACAATTCCACATCTGGGGATATATTTGAAGGAAGCAAAAACCCAACTCCAAGAGGTATCTGCACCCCCATGTTCATAGCAGCATTACATACAACTGCCAAGATAGGGAAACAACCTCAGTTTCCACTGATGAATAAGTGGATAAAGAAGTTGTGGTGTGTGTGTGTATTTGCATATATTTGTATACATATATATGCATACACACACACACACACACACAGGGATATGGAATATTATTCAGCCATAAAAAGTGAGGAAAGCCTACCATTTGTAACAACATGGATGGACCTTAAAGGCGTTGTGCTAAGTGAAATAAGTGCAAAAAACCCCAACAGACTCATAGAAAAGGAGGTCATATTTGTGGTTACTGTAAGTGGGATCACTGGGAGGGGAAATTGGAGGAAGATCAAAAGGTACCAACTTGCAGTTATAAGTAAGTCTTAGGGCTGTAATGTCCCACATGGTGACTGTAGTTACTGCTGCTATATGACATATAGGAAAGCTGTTAAGAGAGTAGATCCTGAGAGTTTTCATCATAAGGAGAAATTTTTTTTTTCATTTTATCTATATGAGATGATAGATGTTAGCTAAACCTACTGCAAGGATCATTTCACAATAAATGTAAATCAAACCGTCATGCTGTACACCTTAAATGTGAAAGTTTAATGTATGTCAGTGTTAATTACAATGAGTGATGTATGTCAGTTACCTCTCACTAAAACTGGAGATATCATCTTGCAAAAAATTATGTCATATAAGAATGACATATTCTTATATGAGGGGTAGGATGTATGACGTAGACTCAAAGGGTGGACGTGGGGCCTTTTAGATGAGGAGTACTGTCCATGACCGTCGCTGTTCTGTCAGCTCATCTGTGTGCGCTAACCTCTGCAAGTTAAATTCTTAGTTTAGTGCCTCTTAAGTGTTACTAGTATGGAGAAACATTTTAATGTAAAAACTGTCGGTTTAATTTTTGATGGCTTAACCATTCCCTATAGAGTTAGGGCTAATGGCACTGGAATCAAGGAATGTATGCTCATTTGATCCTAACTTTGCCCATATTCTACTTAAATAAATTTAAAATATACCTACGTTGTACACCCCAAAGTCTAAGAGCATTAAGACCTGTCTGCCATGAAACCTGAGATATCAGATGTGATTACTAGCACCTATTAATTTTGTTCTCTCTTCAGAAATGTTAAAAATATACACATTGGATACTAGTAAAGCTTGAAAGAAGTTTTCAAGTTTTAACTTTTTGCAAGGTGCAGTCCATAACATCTTGTATAGGCTCTCAAAACTGCTGAAAATTTTAACCTGAAGCACGACTGTAACATCGACCATGTGGAACCAGGGCCTGTCTAAGCCCATACAGAAAGAAAGTTGCACATCTTATTCCAAACAAGTATTGGTTTGTCTGGCATCTTTAGAGCCTCACTCTGTTGAAGTGATTCTCAGCTAAACATTATATCTGTTGTAACTTTGATAAATATTTCCACTTTTGTTATTTATTCGTGGTATCTTTTTTTGAAGTGTCAGATGTGACTATTTAAAATAAAATGTCATAATTTAAAGTGAAAAAAAAAAAAGAATGATGGATTGACTATAATGGTCTAGAAATATAGTAAGATTAATTGGGATAAATATTGTGCTGTGTTTATATATATATATAATGTCACCAGTTGGAGAAAGCCAAGTAAGCCATGTGTTCACAGAGTTTCCTTTACATTGGGTTTGTTTAGCAGTGGCTCTGGTGGCCAGAGGAGGGGTAGAGGAGAGGCTAAAGGAATTACCTTGAAGCTTCATGTACAAAGCAAGCCGCATTAATTAGTTTCGTGCAGTAGCAAACCATCCCAAAGCTTTGTGACTTGAAACAACCATTTATTTTGCTTTTCTTTCTATGGATCAGCAGTTTGGGCCTTTATCATCCGAGTGGGTTTTCTGGGCTTATTCTTGTGGCTCTTGTCAGCTGCTGGTTGATTGGAGGATGGCTGAGCCAGGGTAGCTTCAGAGGGACTGACTTGTCCATGTGACTCTGGGGCTTCACATGGCAGCTGGGCAAAATTCTAAGAGGAGTGGAAACACCCCAGGTCTCTTCAGGCCCACACTCAGAACTGACACTCAATCACTTCCACCAAATTCTGTTGATCAGAGCAAGTTTCAAGATGACTTCCATTCAAGAGGTCTGGAAATAGACCCTTGTCTCTTGATCAGAGGAGGTGCAAAGAGGGTGACATGGGGAGGGGAAGGATTAACTGCCCATTTTGTAAACAGCCATGCCAGGCACGCTGGCATCAGTGAAATATCAATGAAAATAGCTGTTAAAAGATGCTGTTATTTACACTTTACATATTGAGGAGCCGCAGCTCCCACTACAAGTCAACTGGCCATGCATTTGACAGTGAATCTAATAGCTGGAAAGTGGGTTCTGTTCTTGTACCGAGTGTGCTGCATTCATATGGGAGATGAAGTTATAGGTTATGAAATAAAATCTCTTTATTTTGTTTCAAAATAAAATAAAAGGATCCAAAATGCATTCATTGAATGTGTCCAAAAGAAAATCTAAATCTCCTGAGATCTAAGTAGTCCTTGAATCTAATTCCAAGTCTAAATATCTACTTCGTAGATATTTATGTTCTTACAAATAGTTAATGATGTTAAATTAAAAAAAAATAATGTGCCAAGAATAAATTACTATAAATGCAGTTATTATGGAGTACTTTTTTGCTGCAAAAAAGTAGCAGTTTTAAATGTAGTTATTTGGAATTTTAAGTCTGAACGTCTGCTTCATTTCTAGGAGCTCTGCCAGTGCCGCCCTGGAGAAGGAAACTGCTCCTGCTGTAAGGAGTGCATGCTGTGTCTTGGGACCCTCTGGGATGAGTGCTGTGACTGTGTAGGTAAGTTGATGTTAAGCTTCTTAATATTTCCTATCACAGAATCCTTGACTTTAAGAGACTTTAAATAGTGTAAATGTATTTTATGTACATAGACTAGGGGGTGTATAAGATATTTAGGTGTATAGAACATCATTGCATTTGCTTGTATCGAATAGTATTTATAAATATATGTATTTGTATTTTTATAGAAAAGGTGTGGGAAGAAATTCTTGTGAAATAAGAGTGGAGAAACAAGTGGAAGATTTTTTTTTACCCTTTATTTTTAATTTTTGTACTGTTTATACATATATATTTTTTTAAGTCATGCAAATTTTATTTTACTTTTAAGTTTTATTTATTATTTTAAATGAGAGAGGTCAGAAATAGGTGCCTGGGGGCCAGAGGTTGGGATGGGTCAACCTTGGCAGAGAGCAGAGTTGTTTGTTGGTTTTTCTTTCGGCTGTACCATGTGGCATGCAGGATCTTACTTCCCCAATCAGGGATCAAACCTGTGGCCACTGCAGTGGAAATGGAGAGTCCTAACCACTGAACTGCCAGGGAATTCCATTGGCTTTCATTTTTAATTTCCAAGAGCCTTCTTCTGATTGTCCTTGTAAGGGGGCATGCATTTCTTGTTTTATAGATAAAATAGGTCTTCTGCTCCTGAATCTTCCCAGAGTTCCACAGTGACATGGGACTGAGGGAGACTGTTGCGGTGACATTCAGCCCTTGCACTCTCCCAAAGAGGAGTTAATATTTCAGCATCTTGTTCTCTTTTGCGCTGTACTGAGTTCTGAGACAGCCACAGCCAATGTGCCTTCTCCTGCCCCTATATATTGGAATCTAAGAAAGTACCTGGTACAGTGTCTGGCACACAGAAGGCATGCCAATGTTTTGTGACTGTCAAATAAATGAGTTCTTACTCCATTGTCCTCCCAAAATGGACAGTTTATTCTCTGCCCTTGATGGCTGTAGTTCTGTGTGTGTGTGTGTGTGTGTGTGTGATGTTAACTGAAATAAAAGAAGTTTGAATCGTTTTAGAGCATTAAATATAAGTTAATTTAGTATGTATAATGAAACTAAGAAAGAGACAGTAGTATTAACCCCTGACAAACATGTAAAAGCATTTATCATAAACATGGAGGCCAAATACACGAATGTACTTGTATCATTACCTAAAATACTGTGTTAGTGAGAGAGAGAGTGTGTGTATGTGAGAGAGTGTGTGTGTGAGAGAAAGAGGTTGTGTGGGTGTGTGTGAGAGAGAGAAAGAGAATGTGTGTGTTTGAGAGAGAGTGTGTTTTTTTAACCATCACACAATAGTGCCATTTGGCTTTTTCTAGGAAGAGTTCTTCCACTGAGAAAGATTAATTATATATATTCATATCTCTACAATTTTAGAAGTAACTGGTGTGCTTCTTAGCTAGTTGCCCGCTATAAAATATTATTTACCTTTAAGGATTTAATGACCGGTTTTCAACTTTGGGTTAATTCATTACATAACTTCATCTCTCATTTTAACTTCAGCTGCTGTTTCTAGCATAAAGTTTAGATATTCCAGTTCTTTTTGTGCAGCAGTGCTCTCCTCCTTGTAAGCAGCTCTCCTCCAAGTTGGGTTCCCTTGGTGTTCTTTGCAGCCCTATGGCTGCACCTCCCTTCTAAGTGGAAACATGTCCCATACTTTCTATGGGTGGGACCCAGACTTCTGAGGGGACCCAAATTAGAAGGGTCCCATCTCCTACTGTGGACTTGAACCATGCACTTTGTCTGGCAAGCTTTCCCCTCCAGTACCCTTGTGTAAGAGCATCTGTTCCTCTTTTCTGATTTTCTCTTAAGAGGAACTGCCATAGCTTATTTCATCTTTGCTGTTGAACATACTCCTCAGATGCTGTGGTGTTTAGATCCTGGATCTCTACCCACAGGCTTTGTTTTGGATATGTGTGTGTTTGTTTTGTTTTTACTTTTCCAAATGTACACAGAAATAGAGAGCACAGTGAACTGCTATTTAATGGTCCCCAGTGCCATCAGCCATGCCTGCTCCGCCCATCATCTGTCTGTGTGTCTGTCCCCGCCTTGTTTGTTTGGACTGTTAGAAAGTAAATACATACTTTTACTGTACCTCCAAACTGCTTTATTCATCTGAAGAAAGAGTGAGTTTCCTTACATAACATGAGTGCCACAGCTAACATGTTTAACAGTACATCTTCATGTCTAACACCCAGTCCTGTTCAGATTGCCCTAGTTGCCTAAGGGTTGTTTATTGTTGTTTTAGTCAAAGCAAGATCTATCAGAGTCCACTTAGTATATTTGATTGTTAGCTTTCTTTAGTTTCTTTTATTCTAAAAAAATTCCACCTCCCCTCACCACCTTTTAAAATTCCATTGACTTGATGAAGGCACTAGAGAGTTGTGGTGGAAGATATGCCACCTTCTGGATCTGACTGGGAGCTTCCTGTGGTTATTTAACTTGCTGCTCTGTCCTCTCTGTTTCCTATAGACTGGAAGACTAAAAGGAAGAACTTCCTTTCTCCTCCGTTTTTAAATTCATTTATTTATAATATAAGGACTCATAAATCCCTATTTTATTCATAGAGTGGTAATCCATTATTGTTAGTATTTATTTTAATGTTAAAATTGTCAGTTTGGCCAATGGAAGCCTTTTCAGGTTGCCTCCCATGTCTTTTGGCATGTCCCATCATTCATTAATCACTTTCCTTACTTTCTGGCACAGAAAGGTGTCTCAGGGTCATTTTGGACATTCCCTAACCCACCCTTGGAGTCACTCTTTTCCCCAAGGAGCTTTGTTCCTCTTAGCCAAGTATAGGTATTTAGAAAACAAGATCTGGGTCCTTGGTGTACTCAATGTTACACCAAGGGTGTCATTGCCTCTAGGCCCTCTTAGCCAAAAAGCTAGCAAAGTGTCTGTGTACAATGTTAGAAAGCACCCGACTTCACTATTTTGCAGCTTAGGTTTCAAGGCACTACCTAATAATATCTCATGCCATTTCAATCAATGAAAAAAAGAAATTTTATTCCCTTGGCCTTCCTTCCCATCTCCCCACCCCCACCGTACCGCCAGGTATGTGTAATCCTCGAAACTATAGCGACACGCCACCAACTTCGAAGAGCACAGTGGAGGAGCTTCACGAGCCCATCCCTTCCCTCTTCCGAGCGCTCACAGAAGGAGACACCCAGCTGAACTGGAACATCGTCTCCTTCCCTGTTGCAGAAGAGCTCTCACATCACGAGAACCTGGTTTCATTTTTAGAAACCGTGAACCAACCCCACCACCAAAACGTGTCTGTTCCCAGTAACAACGTTCACGCTCCATATTCTAGTGACAAAGGTAACTGCCGAAATCGACTTTTTCTCTTGCCCCCCATGCTTTCTGTGTGGTCTGTGAAGCCTGTTCTAACATCTTTTAGAGCAGCTGTTTGGTTTTGAGTGTGTATAGTCTTAAGTAAGTTCTAGACTTTAGTAACCCCATCCCTGAGTAAACAAGGAGTTGTTCTCACAACTCTTTCAGACTCTCGATGATAGAGGCTACACTGAAAAATAGATAACCTGGTTCTAATTTTATTTGCATTAGGCTTTTGTTGTTATTTTCATGAGACAGTAACAGGGTTGCTTACCTTATACAGAGCTGTTCATCGTCAGGTAACATCCAGAGTGTCCTAGGAGCCCAGGTTTCTATAATAGCATTGATGTCATGAATGATGCCAGGCTATCAGGCCAGCTCAGTTTCGTAATGAGCCAGCTGGTATTACAGACACCTGATTTCCAGGTGTAGCCTGAGCCCAGCCAGTGCTCTGCAAGTGAGTGTTGTTGGTCAGCAGGGAAACTGAATGAGAGAGTGACGTGTAAGACTTGGAGAAGCGTGTTTAGGAACATGTCTTAATGAGCAAAGTCACATCTGAACTTTGGAATGTAAGAGGGATGTAACTTTCATAAAGTCTGTGATGTTTCCAAATACAACTCTGCACACAGGTCCACTGTGGAAGGATAAGACAGGTTTGAATATAACAATTATTTCTTATAATCTGAGATGCGTTATGCACAAGCAGTGTAATTTGTGCTTTTTTGTTTGCCTTTGTTGTTGTGCCCTCCGTTACAAGCCTACCTATCTGAAGTAGTGTGAACTTCAGCCCTCAACAGTAAAAGCATCAGTTTTTGATAATAAAGAGTAAGAATCCGTAATTCCCCTCAGGTTAAAGTGCTTTATAAGACAAATTCTGAGTCTTGGGAAACTTCAGAAATGTACGAATATGTCTTACTACCACTTTCCCATTATTGAAATACAAATAATCAACATGCTAGAAGTTAAATAATTCATAAGTTTTTCTCAAAGATTATTCAAATTCATGAACTAATAATAAGCATGAAGCTAATTACTAGAGACACCAACCAGGGTAATTTCTAATAACCAATGCTGAGTTTTGCCACATTGCTAACCACACTGCATCCTTTGAATTTCTTAAGTTTATTTTATCGTAGATTCTCAGTATAAACTTAGAACAGTATTTCCCAAACTCATTTTAGCTGGAGGATCCTCTCCTTCGGAGGTGCCCAATGATCTCCTGGAAGGTCAAAGTAAAATTTGAAGAAGCGGTGAGGGAAGCCCTCTGTGTCTGACCTGGAGCAGGAGACTCCCTGCTCAATGTGATTAACAGATGTGTTCTTTTCCCCCCACCTCACCCACCGTCCTGGGCAGGCTCACAGCAAGAGAGCTTAGATAAATAACTTGTTAGTAGTGTTCCACTAGGTGTTAAAGCATTTCCTGATTTTCCTACACATTGCTCTGCTGCTGCTGCTAAATCACTTCAGTCGTGTCCGATTCTGTGTGACCCCATAGACAACAGCCCACCAGGCTCCCCCGTCACTGGGATTCTCCAGGCAGGAACACTGGAGTGGGTTGCCATTTCCTTCTCCAAGGCATAAAAGTGAAAATTGAAAGTGAAGTCGCTCAGTTGCGTCTGACTTCTTGCGACCCCGTGGACTATAGTCTACCAGGCTCCTCCATCTATGGGATTTTCCAGGCAAGAGTACTGTAGTGGGTTGCCATTGCCTTCTCCCACGTTGCTCTGAAAACTTACTTAATCTTTGGTTTTTCAGAACACATGTGTACCGTGGTTTACTTTGATGACTGCATGTCCATACATCAGTGTAAAATATCCTGCGAGTCCATGGGCGCTTCCAAGTATCGCTGGTTCCACAATGCCTGCTGCGAGTGCATTGGTCCAGAGTGTATCGACTATGGTAGCAAAACTGTCAAATGTATGAACTGCATGTTTTAAGGAAGGAGAAGATGTACAGACAGAAGCAGTTTCATCAGAGGTATGATATGGAAAGCTACTCAGTGATGTCTACTGGTTGCATCCAAATGCAGCAGGTTGAGAAAATGTAAAGAGTTTGGACTGAGTTACTTATAAAGTCTGACAATTCGAGGATTGTGCTGACTTACAATTCTAACTGTTCTTCCTGCCTGCTGCTGGTGGGAGTCCTTTCTTCTAAACACCTACAGCCTTGGTCATGTGAGGAGCAAGTGCACAGAGAATACCTGCAGAAAGGAGAGGCTTCTAACACAAAGCCTCTTGTCGTTTTCTGCCATATTCCAGAAGCCTCTTGTGTCAAAAGTTTAGTGCATGTTAATGAGTTATGATTTCTTCATTGTACCACTCCTAGGACACTGAGTTTTTAGAGTTGTTTGCCATTTTCCACTGTGCTTGGTATTATTTACCCATTCTGTGCGTAGGGTAGATGTTCATATAGATCATTCTGAGATCTCACCAATAGATGACCATAAAAGTTTAATTTGAAACCCCTTTACATTGGTTTTTGAAGGTAAATGCTTACTGTAGTTTACAATGTAGAACTCTGGTTCTGACTCAGTCCTGCATTCCACATATGACAAAGCTGTAGGGAGAGTCTCTCCTCCTCCAACCCAGGCCCAGCGTGCTGGTTTGGGTCATAAGGAGCACCTTTACAAGAATTGCCTGGCACACCTGAGGCTTTGTGAAGAGGACGGCTCGGTAAACAGAAAGGGAGAGCTTTCTCTGACTTAAGGTACCAGCGTAAAGAGCTCCAGGAATGGGAAACCACTGCCACCTGGACTCCAGGGACACAGCGCCCCTTGTATGGAGATGGCAGTGCTGTGCTTGCTGGACGGGGGAATGAGCCCACTCAGGCTTAGTGCCACGTCCTCCAGTGGACGGGTGGTCAGAGGGGACACAGCAGAGAATCCAGGTATGAATGGGGAGGGTTGAAAATGCCTGGATTCTAATAGAAACAAACTTAAAACTATTTACATTCATTATTTTGTTATTTTGTAACCTTTCCTTTAGGTTTGTATCTGAATCAAGTGTTCTCTTTAAACATAGGAAATCACACACTAGGAGGTTAAGATTATGAACTGCTGCCTGCCCCCACCCCAACCCCCAGATAATTCTGTTCAAGATGACATTAAATATAATATAGAACATTGTGTCAATGAAGATAAGCTTAAATAGTGTGTGCCCTTCTTGGTAATAAAATCTTGATCTTCAAGGGTGAAACTGAAACATACATGTTCAGAGACTCTTAGCTTTATAAAATTATTAATTTCTCAAATAGTATATATTTGAATTATAAATAACTTTCTAGGAATACCTCTTTGTATATCTAAATATTTTAGTATATAAGAATAGATAATGCTTTTTGTATTCATTATCTGAACAGTAGTTACAAGATCATATGTGATATTATGATTAGCTTTCATAAAATATAAAGACTTGATACCTTTTCTCTCTTTCAGATAACTCTAATGAACACTCAAGGTACTTTAGCCTTTTAAAAAGTTGAAATTTAGCTCATGGATGTATTTTTCAGCTGAGAAAACATTGGGATGTCTTCTTTTACCTAGAATGCCTCTGTTTACAAGTGCCTTGAAAACAAACATTAGCTCCCTTTCTTCACTAATAACTATAAAACCGAAGGTTTTATTGAACTTAAGAGAGAAAATTTTAAAGAAATCTGCAGCCAGCTGCTTCATTTCCACTTTACTGTTTTTCAAAGTCATTTATACTTAGGAATAGAGGAATGCTTTTGTGTTTATTGACAACATGCTTAATTTTCCATAAATATGTCAGCAAGCTTTTTTTTTTTAACTGCATTTATCTTCCTTTTTTGGTGTTCATTGTTAAACTCTAAAATACAATATCACTTATTGGAAGAATAATTTCTTGAACCATGTTGTGTTTTAACTGATTTTTCTTATCATTGTTTCTCCCAGTAGAAATTATCCCTAAATATAATGGTAAGTTTTACATTCAAATTTACTTAACTTTTTGACTTATGAAGGAATTAAAAGAAAGGATTCACCTAAATAATTCCATTTCCAATTCTGTAATGTATTTCAGGTTTTGAACAATAGTTTTCCAAATTAAAAGTATAGCATTTGGGAAACTGATAGCTCTACTATAATTTATACCATCTATTATCATTATAAGCACAATTCACTTCTATATTGAAGCTCTGGTTTAAAAAAAAAATCAAAAGTCATTTTGTTACCTTGTTAATAACTAGATCCAAAAAAATTAAATCTTAAACCAGTAGGTGTTCTAAAAGTCATATATAAAAGTTTCTGTCCTTTAGTAAGACATGTTTGTACTTTTCTGCCCCCTCAATAACATCTAATTATTACTAAGACTGTGCTCACAACAGTAGTGCCAAATCAAATTATAATCCAAGTGCAGTAAGATACATAGATGCTATAAGAGAGTCATTCATTTAGAAATATGATTTCTAATGTTTCAGAAAGCAAAACTGATAAAATATTAGGATATTTGAATAACTTTATTAATAGAACAGCATCACAATAGAGAAAAGAAACCAAGACTTCTGAAAAAGTAAAAAGCCACATATTTAAAGTTTGTTTTTAATGAAATCTTCATTGAAGATTTTAAAAATCTATTCTTTCCCAAGAGTTTATGTTTATTGTATTTACATGATCTATGACATATAAAATTATGTATTTTTTCCTTTGGTTGTCCCTATGAACAAAAAAGTATTTTAATAAAAAATTGAAATGAGTGTGCAGTGTTCTTTGTTAATGTCGACGTGGCAAACCAGAATAAGTTTGCCATTTCTGTCTGGTGCAGTTATTGTTTAAGGGGTCAGCTGAGACATGTTGCCCTCTCTCTGGACGTCCCTACAGATCTGTTGAAACAAAGGCTCTTTCAGAAGTTTGCTCTCTGCTTTTTCATGGGCTTTACTCCAACATGGGGAAAACTTGGAACGAGATACATACATTCTCCTTGCCCTGTGGGCCTTGTGAAGCCACACAGCCTCATGTGAACTTCCAAGAGTTAGTCGGTTGGTCAGCAGGAGCACTGAGAACACCGTGGGTAGAGGTCTACCTATCAGCCCCACACTGACTCAACAGGCAGGGCTGCTGGAGCTGAGTGCCCTAGGCTTCTCATGCAGTGAGGTCAGGGCTATTCCCAAACTGCATCGTGACAGCCCGGGAGAGAGGAAAGGTCCTGGGGACAGGTGTCCTTGCCCGCCTGCTTGACATCAAGGGTAACGGACCTGAGGGGTAGAATCAATTTCAGGAAAGGTTATTCATTTGATCCAGAAAGCTGTTCTTTTGCTGATGGTGTCCACGGCCCGCAGTTGTGAGGAGCTGACGTAGGGAGGGTTGGAGTCAGGAGGGGGACCTCTGAATTTGAGAAGTTGGTGGGGTGGACCCCAGGCAGCAGGCTTCTATTAAAGACCCATCAGCTCCAGGCCACAGTGCCCACAGACAAGCCTGCAGCTGCTGGTTAGGAGTCGCGGCTCTTGAGTTCTTAGAGGTTTTTCCTAACCTCCAAAAAATAAATTCACATCTTTTTATTTTGAAGTCGTGCTGGCAGGATAGAGGCAGCTCCAACTCTGCCATCTGGCTTCTGAAATGAGAGCTCGAAGAGCAGAGATGAGGAAAGAAGGGCCCCCAGTCCTCCTGGTGCTGCTGGGACTGATGGAGGACGCTAGAGAGTGCACAGATGCCCCTTTGCCTGAAGGTAGCCTCCCTCCCCCACTCCACCCCCTATTCAGACATGGTCACCCCTGCAGTGTCTTGATGGTTCCTTCTCCTGGAGTTCACTGCTTCACATTGAAGCCAGGGCAAGCCTCTGAGACTGTGTGGTCATCAGCACCTAATCCTAGCTCCAGTTCCAGGCAGAGAGCCAGGCCACAGTGTTCCTGTGCCCCAGAGGGTTGAGGTGCCCAGGAGGAGTCAGGCAGGCAGACTTCCCTGCTTTTG
The DNA here is from genome assembly GCA_006410615.1 of Neotragus moschatus. Classification (NCBI taxonomy): domain Eukaryota; kingdom Metazoa; phylum Chordata; class Mammalia; order Artiodactyla; family Bovidae; genus Neotragus; species Neotragus moschatus. The sequence continues at coordinate 330,636 of SJYA01002862.1, forward strand.
TTTCCCAGAAGCCTCACCTGCCCCTGGGGATGCTGCTTGAGGGAGGAGAGAGAACGCAGAGCAGGCTGCAGAAGGGGTCTGGGCCTTGCCAACCTTGGGGCCTCTGCAGGCCCTGGACAAGGCTGGAGCTCTGAGAGGGCCGGCAGCTCATGCAGAGGGCCAGGCTCCTGAGCCTGCAGATGCCTCTTTCTGGAGGTTTCAGCCCTCATTGTTCAGGGCCCCCTTCACTGGCCCCAGGGCTCTGTGAGACACAGGGCAGGTGACAGCCTCTCGGGCTGACGTTGGTTGCCACGGAACTCAGAGTCAGACTCCGATTTAAAGAAGTAAGGAGAGGAGACAGGAGGCGCCCCTGGGTCTATGGCCGTAACTCCCTAGCCCCCCAGCCTGCAGCCTCAGCAACCTCGCCACTCTGCCATCTCTCTCTGCCCCCCTCTCCTGGCTCTGCCCCCAGCACAGCAGCTTTACTCCACCCTTGGGCTTTGCAGAAGTTGTTTCCTCAGCCACTTCTGCTGTTTGTGCAGATTTTGGTTCCTTGCTCTGACTCAGACCTCAGCTAAGGCCTCTTCACCTCTTTCTAAAGCAGCAACACCTCCCCATGACCCCCATCCAGTCCCATTGTTTTAATAGGCAGTGACAGCACGCCCCCTCTCCCCAAAGTATCTACCAATCAGTCTCTTGTTACTCATCTCTTCTCACCCAGCATTCAGAGCCCATGAAGATGGGGCCTTGTTTTTCTGTTCTATGGTTGCCTTAAACACAGTACCCTGCACCCTGGAGGTTGGCCCTGACTGGGTTATGGATGAATGAACTCAGCAGATCCTATCAGATGTCCGCTTAAAGCGGTGGCTCCGCAATGGACTCAGATAAAGACCCAGCTCCTCAGCAGGCCTCTCAGGCCCCCAGTCTGATCCCACTCACCCTGCCAGGCTCACCTCATGCCTTTTCATCTCACCATCAGACAACAGAAAATCTGCATTAAAATGTTTTCACACCTGCAGTTTTTCATTTGAGGCCTGGCAATTAATATTTTGTATTTGCCTGCTAAGTCATTTCAGTCATGTCCGATTCTGTGTGACCCCATAGACAGCAGCCCACCAGACTCCTCTGTCCCCGGGATTCTCCAGGCAAGAATACTGGAGTGGGTTGCCATTTCCTTCTCCAATGCATGCATGCAGGCTAAGTTGGCTTCAGTCGTGTCCAACTCTGTGCAACCCTATGGACAGCAGCCAACCAGGCTCCTCTTTCCATGGGACTCTCCAGGCGAATACTAGAGTGGGTTGCCATTTCCTTCTCCTTTATTTGCCTAACATGGTAAAAATTCTTACTGATATAATTTAGTAAATCAGTCAAGAAACAGTACTTTAGCCAAAGTACGAAAAGAACTTGTCTGAAAGCCAGTTTGACTCTCAAGCATGATACATCTTTTGAGGATAAAAAAAAAATGTGCTTTGAGTTTCAATAAAGGACATTCTAAACATTAATCAACAAGGACTTATGCCTCCACTGCTACATCTGTTATTTTAAGCTTGTTCATAATTCACAAGAGGATAATGCAGTAATAATTTGTTATAATCTTTAATTTTATAATTTAGTAAGTGCTAACTCTAGGGCTTTCCTGGTGGCTTAGATGGTAAAAAAAAAAAAAAAAGCCCGCCTGCAATGCAAGAGACCTGGGTTCAGTCTCTGGGTCAGGAAGATCCCCCGGAGAAGGAAATGGCAACCCACTCTAGTATTCCTGCCTGAGAAATCCCACAGACAGAGGAGCCCAGCGAGCTATAGTCCATGAAGTCACAAAGAGTTGGACATGACTTAGCAACTAAACACCCACCACAACCAGGTGGCTAAAACATTTAAGAACTTGGCAGCCAAAACATTTAAGAACTTACTTAGAGCCTATACTTAGGCCCCTGGGAACTCAGGAAATACTAATATTTCTACACTCTCCATGTTGAGTACAAACACCTGTGTTGAGTATTCCTTCCATCTGCCAAGTCAGGTCCTGTATTCCCTGCCTTTGGACAGAGTTTGGGGTCATGTTCTATAGTTTTTGTAATGCTTTTGGCTTTGCGCTTATTTAAGTGACTTTCCCCCTGGCTTGTTGCTGAGATTTTCTTCCAGGTACTGCTAGTAGGTTCCTCAGGTTTGGGTTTGTTTGTTTTTTAAGAAAATAAATTGGAGTACTGATAATTAAACTTTTGAAACTTATGCCTATGGGCATTTGGGGAATAAAGCAAGTACTGGTGGAATTGATGTCTGTACTGGTCTGGGGTACAGGTCTTGCTGACAGGAAGTGGTGGCATTTCTGCATGTCTTAACTCTTAGGGCTCCTCAGCACGTGTATGAGTTGGACAGACAAGGAGGGCGGCCAGTCAGTGAGGCGGCAGGCATACCACAGGTGTTTGTAGTAGGTTTTGCCTAAAGGAGCATTCCGATGCGTTTGATTCCAGTGGTGATATATCTAGTCCCATTTCCACTCACATTATCCTTTTGGATAAACAAGCTCAGGTCTATTCCCAGAAGACCTGGCTTGCTGGGAATATTTTCTGTTTGCTTTTGTAGCTGCTCCAGGGGGCTGCCAACTGGGGAACCCTAAAACATATGGTATTCTACACTGTTCACATTCACTTGTACACATAAAATACCTGGAAGGATTCACAGGATGAAAACCTTGACTGCCTCTGAGTGGGCAAACGTCAGGCTGAAGCACAGGATGGGAACGGACCCGCCCTTTTATTCCCTGAACTCTGAGACATGAGCATCTTCAGAAAATACATATCTAAAACTAAAGTTTTCAAAAAGACACTAGCAGAATTTTCCTATAAAATATTTTCCCTTAAAAAATCTATTCTGTCGCCCAGCAAAAACTAAGTCCCTCTCAATATCTCTAATAAACATGCTAATGACATATGACAAGAACAAAATTCTTTGTCAGTGGGAATCTTAATAGTAACTGAAAAACCCCCAAACTGTTGATCTAGTCACATTTTTGACAGACCAGTGACATATATTCATTTCTCAAATTCTAATAAATAGTTTCCAAATAAGATCTAAGATTTGAGCGATAAGATTTTAGGACAGATAGTCCTATGGTCTGTGTTTTCTCTTACCTGGGATTTACTTCATTATCCTTATAAAAGACTTTAAGAATATAAAGTCAGGCCACAGTATTCATTTAAACAGCCACATCTCAACTTCCTTAAACTAATCAGAATAAACAAAAACCTCAGCAAGAAACTCCAAACCTTGATTTTTGAAATCCCACGAGAATGATCTTTAAGAAGAATGTACTTTGATCAAGTAAAGCGCACTGACCTAGTGCTCGCCTCTGCTGCTCCATCGACGTACCAGCTGTGAGACTGCTGCCTTCATGGCTATACCACATCCCCTTCCCTCCCACCCAGCAGCGGGGCCTCCGTGACAATTTTGACCTGGAGTGTCCTTGTCCATGCCTGTTTCCTGAAGCACTCAGCAACTTTGGCAGCTCCAGTAATCTTGCCTGGAAAATCCCATGGGCGGAGGAGCTTCGCGGAGGAGCTTCGTAGGCTGCAGTCCATGGGGTCGCTAAGAGTCAACTGAGCAACTTCACTTTCACTTTTCACTTTCATACATTGGAGAAGGAAATGGCAACCCACTCCAGTGTTCTTGCCTGGAGAAACCCAAGGACGGGGGAGCCTGGTGGGCTGCTGGCTATGGGGTCGCACAGAGTCGGACACGGACACGACTGAAGTGACTTAACAGNGGGTGGGGGAAGGGGGGGGAGGAAGCAGAGCCGTGTCATTGTTCCAAGGTGATTGGTAGTTTATTGAAACAAACCTTGTCTCCCAGAGTGTTTAAAACCCTCCTTTTATGCATCCTCTGAGTTGACCTACCAGGTTTCCTCCCAGGGACCTTCTGACATGAGTACAGACACAAAGAGCTCCTTCCACAAGGGCCCAGAGCACAGACTCAAGGAATCCCTGGGCTGTGGCAGGGCGCCAGGCAGGCTCCTCTCCAAGCTCCAGAAGTGGACCTGACCCCTTTAAAGAACACGTACTCACTGATCAGGAATCTTGAGTGATGTTCAGGAGATGCAGGTGTTTGGCGACTCTGGAGACGGTATTCAAACAGCAAGGCCCCGGCCCAGAGATGTGGGCTTTTGCGGCCCATCCTCCGGCACTCAGGTCTCCTAACAGCCATGTCTTTGTGAACAAGACTCTCCCATTCTTTTTCTCTCTTTGATTTCTAGATTTAAAAAAAAAGCAAACATCCACTGAACGTAGGGCAAAGGAGAAAACTATTTACTGCTTGATTTTTCTGATAGTAGTGGATTCACAAATGGATTGGTGGGGGCGGCGGGGTGGGGGGGGGATGATTAAATTAGTCCTCGAATTCAGATGTTTCTCCTGAGAAATGGGGACAGACGGGTCTGGGGCTCTTCCGGATGCTTCCAATCCACACGGAGCACAGAGCAAGACAGCAGCGGGAAGCTAGCCTTGCTCCACACTCTGCAGGACAAGGGGTGCGTGAGGGGCGTGCACCTGCCGGTCTGAAGCCTGCGGGTGACGACCGCCCTCTAGGGGGCGCCACGGCACCATGCGGAACTGCATCCTCTCCCATCATCCGTGGTTAGGTCAACGTGTGTGTGCATGATCTGAGCACACCTGGGGTTGCCCCGCCGGTCAGGTAACCCTGGGACCCGGGTCCCATGCCGGCTGGACCAGGAAGCAGAGGTGTCCCTCTAAAGCAGCCTGCCTCCCAGCCGCGGTCTGACAGTGAGGCGGACCCCAAGATGTGGACCCCAGCTGTTCTCTCCCCGTGTGAAGTCCAGGAGCTGCTCGCAGTGGGGCCTAGCTGAAAGAGTGAGGCCAGGAGGACCAGTGCAGCCCGGCAGGTCCTGTGCTCGCTGGAATCGAGGAGGAACAGAAAGGGGTGTCACAGGCTTGCCAGTCACAAGACAGAGCAAAGCCCCCATGGCACGGGCTCAGGCCTGCCTGAACCCAGAATGATCTCAGCCTCATGTTTTCTGCTTTTCCTGTATCCTTGTGTGGGAGTTTTCTTGCAACAAGCCATTTTTCTTGAGAAATTTCAGTGAGTCTGTTCTTTAAAGCCCCAAATCCCAAGTAACCCAATGTTCTAGTGTTTTTTCTCTACCCACATGTACCTGTATACTTTTTCTTACAGAACCGAGCCAATGAATGCAGTCTTTTTTTTTTTTTTTTCCTTAACTTGACAATATATTGTGAGAATTCTCATAAATGTGGCTAAGGCTTTATAGAATATCCTTGAGAGGCATCCAGACTTCTGAACAGCCATCATCACAGCCAAGTCCAGTTTACTGCCCACCTACTGGAAACCATCTGCCACGAAATCCACCACCCAATTGGGTGAGGTTGTCCCCACCAGAGCCCGTCCAGCCCCAGTCCTGGCCACCACCCTCACTCTCCCCTGGCCTCCCAAGACATCTAGCTACAGTTCTCACTGTCTCGGGCCAAAACCAGTTTTTTAAGAGCAGAAACATATTGGAACTATCAGAAGAACATGAAATGAGCCACAGAGCAATGTAAGCATAACTTCCAGGTCTACTTGTTTTGTGACATTTTTAAAAGAACAAATCTGTTGTCCAGACAAGCTGAAACGGAAGCCGCGTCTTCTGGTATCAAGTGCTGTCTGTGGTGAGGATGGGCCTGGCGGTGACCTGGGCCGAGTGCCATCCTGACCCCTGCATTTGTGGGACTGCCAGCATCACTAAACACCAAGCTCCTGTCTCCCCTGGCTCCGGTGCACATCCACGTTTGTTCCTGCCCTCCAGCCCTCTGCAATCTCTCTAGGGTCATCCAGACTGGAGGTAAAAACTGCAACTCTGTGGTGCTGGCTTTGTCCTTTCCCGCGTGTCTTCAGACCACAGCAGGAGAAAGGGAAGGAAAAAGATGCGCACTCCCCCACATGTTTGCACCTGAAGTCACTGGCCAGCCACCATCCTTCTGCCTATGTGGCTCACACAGCTGTCAGAACTGACCTGGCTGAACACTGAATACCTGTTGTTTGGCTGTGTGTTCATTATATCTTAAAATTTTTCCAATAAAAAAGTGAAACCAGGGAATAGTGCCACATATTATTCTGCCTAATAACAATAGCGTGTGTGCGTGCTAAGTTACTTCAGCTGTGTCCGAGTCTTTGCGGCCCCATGGACTGTAGCCCATCAGGCTCCTCTGTCCATGGGATTCTCCAAGCAAGAATACTGGAGTGGGTTACCATTTCCTCCTCCAGGGGATCTTCCCAACCCAGGGATCAAACCCACGTCTCCTACTCTCCTGCATTGGCAGGCATGTTCTTTACCACTAGTGCCACCTGAGAAGCCCAATATCATTAGGTTGCAAATAAGTCAGCATTTCCCATGGGCTCCCCTCATTGACCACGGGGTCTCATGTCCCATCCTGTCCCCCTCCGCCCCCCCCCACGCCCCCGCAGCTCTCACTTGGCCCAGGTGCAGCCACAGGCTGCTCTTTCTGCCTCTGGTCCTGGTACCTTCAACCCATCCTCCTCATAGTCACCACATGACCTTTCTAAAGTGCAAAATCTCCAAACTTCTGGCTTTAAATCCACAGTTACTCTTTGCCTACTCCCTAGAGGATTAACAGCCAAACTCCTAATGGTGTATAGTCCACCTCCGAGAATGACTCCTGCCCAGCTCCCTAGTCTCTGCTGTCACTCCTGTTTGGCTCCCATCTTGTGCTCCAGAAGCTCAACTACATGTAAGCCTGCACATGTCCTGCTTGCCTCCTGCTGGACATGCCCTTTCCCGAATCAGCAGATTAGAACTGGTGCCAGGATAAACACATACTGTACTCACAGGCTTCCAAAACCATGGACAAGTTTTATATTTTCACCTTAAATCGGGACACGTGCCCAACTTCATCTGTGAGCCAGACAAAATGTGAAGATGGTGTGCTGGGCGGGGCCTCAGGCCATGGTTTAAATCTCAGCATTGCCTGGATGTCCTGGGCAGGTCACACAGCGAATCTGAATCTCATTCTCTTATGTAAAACCAGGGTTACAAGCACCCGCCCGAAAAGAGGAGAAATCTGTGAACTGTTGGATGTAGAAAAACCTACGATCTTTTTCAGTGCTACACAAAAGTGTTGTGAGCTTAAGGTGACCTACCTGCTGTGAGCCCAGGGACAGAAGCAGAATCCACGGGGTGCCAGGCGGCAGGGGGCCTTGGTGATGTTTCATCAGATGGGTTCTGTTGGAGAACGTCTGAGTCCTGGGAAGAGTTGTCTGTGGCCGACTCTGGCACATGAAACACACCATTCATTGGTTGTTCTGACAAACGTTCAATGGCAGATCCTTAGGATTCCTCTTCAATGGCAAATTTCAGAGCCTGCAGTATCTGCCCTCAACTACAGGTCATGGTGATGCCTGTCACATGGACCGAGTGTGCTCCAGCACGGACAGGCCTGTGGGAAGAATGCAGGACACTTGGTGGACAGAGCGCTGGACATGGGAGAACCAGATTCTGAGCCCTCCTTTGCCACCAGCTGTACCTCCGTTCCCTCACTCACTGGAGCTCCAGGAAATGAGTGCTGAGGCCCTTCTTGTTCTTACAGTTATCATGCTGCTGAGGCAGAGGCGCACAGTGCGTGCTTTAAAACTCAGTTTTGATTAGCGTCTGTCTTCAGGTGACTCCAGGATCAGTGGAGACACAAATATTGACTGATCTATAAGTACAGTCCAACCTGACATTCTCATCGTGGGCGCCACCAATGAAATATACCAAGTTCAGTCTACTGATTCATATGTTGGTTTCTTAGGTGAAATCTCCTTTTCATGGAATGGAGAGGTCCTCCGTTTAAAAGAATTTAAAATTAGTTAGAAACGAGTTATAGTCGTTGCCTCTGGGGCTGGGGCTTGACTGCAGGGAGGCAAGCATTGTGTTGAATCTTCCTGACTTTGCTTTCTACCTTCTGAATCGAGTGCTTTCTGTTATATCAGTTGTTCCTTAAAACAATCATATGAGCAGTTACTGATGAACCAGTCCTGTATCTGAGACTTGCCAGGTGGGGGATGAAAGTGAAATGGGATTGGCCATGTATAGAGAACTATTGGCTGGGTGATAGTTACATTGAAAGTGACAGTGTTGGCCACTCAGGCTTGTCCAACCCTTTGTGACCCCATGGAGTCCACCAGGCTCCTCTGTCCTTAGGATTTCCCAGGCAAGAATACTGGAGTGGGTTACCATTTCCTTCTCCAGAGGATCTTCCTGACCCAGGCATCGAACTTGAGTCTCCTGCATTGCAGGCAGATTCTTTATTGTCTGAGCCAATGGTTTTTAAAAATATTTTCAATGTTTGTTTATTTTCTGTGTTTGGCTGTGTGGGGTCTTCATTCTATGTTGTGGCATGCGGGATCTAGTTCCCTGACCAGGGATCAAACCCAGGCCTCATCCCTTGGGAGTATGGAGTCCCAGCCATTGGACCACCAATAAAGTCCCTAGAATACATTTGAAATGTCCTGTTTTATTCACAAGGAGATATTGTGTAGTCTGCATTTATTTCACTAAGTTATAAAGTGCAAGCTCAGTATTTACTTTCTAAGTTCATACTTCTTATGTAATATTTTTTATTTTTTTATTCAAATGTTGCCATATTGTTAAGGAGCAAGGACTCACTGCCCAGCTGCACAGGAGTTAATACTGTGACACCAGCCTTGAGAAGAGAAAGGTTTACTGCCAGGTGGACCGGCATGGAGACAGAAGGCTCTCGAATCTGTCTCCTTGCTGGCTGACCCCACAATAAAGTTCTTTCTTCTCTCAAAAGCTGGTGCCATAACATTGGTTTCTCCCAGGCAGCAAGCTGTTGCCCAGGAACAATGTTGGCAACCACAAAGGGAGTAAAGTCTTGTGACCACCTGCCCAAGGCACTGTAGCCCCAGTGGGTGTGGGCCCTCACCACTGATCCTGACCAGCCAATTCAGACCAAATTTGCCTGGATGGTGGGTGGCTGGGTTCCTGCTTCCCCATCGTGGTGCTCCAGGTTTCTCAGAGCTACTTCGCTTTTGAAAAGAACAGCTCCTGGATCAGCCTCAGGTGTCTTTGGGGGTGAGTATCCGTGTTAAAATGTACCTCTGTCTAAATGTACCTCTACCTAAATGTACCTCTCATCAGGCTTGCAGGTTAGAGTCTCACCCTGGAGAGACAACATGATAGGTTCCAAGTGCTGAGGTTCTCAGAGGGTCTGGTTAGAGTCCCGCATCCCAGGTCACAGTCCCAGCCTTTAGGTTTCTGCATTTATCTGTGTTTGCCTATGTCTGACTTTTATGTGTTATGACTGGCCAATAGGCATTGCTTCTTGAGTGACTTTAGCAAAACTTTAGCAAACCTGATATTAATGAGAGATCGCTGAGTCGAAACCTTGCTTTACGGAGGTGTCGGGCTTTCACCTAACCTAACATGATCACCTGCCGGGATTGATACGGGTGAGTATTCTTTTTTTTTAATAGCTTACTTTAAATTTTTATTGTATATTATTTATTTATTTAGTTTGCTGTGCAGCTTGCAGGATCTTAGTTCCCCTACCAAGGATTGAACCCAGGCTCTGACAGTGAAAGCGTGGGCTCCTAACCACTGGACTGTCAGGGAATTCCCAGTACAGGTGTGTGTTCTTAGTGGAACCAAACCTGACTATCTTCCTGGGGTGAGAGGGTAGAGGAACAGAGAGAGCTCGGAGAGATCATTCATTTCCGAATGGGCAGTCACCATGGATTAAAAAGCAGAGCTGCGCATCTTTAGTGACTTAATGAAAGGCAGAGATTAAAGAGAAATGAGACAGGCGGGGCCATGTTATTAGATGAATCGGTATTTAAGGAAGATCGAGATTGTTAAGGCAGTAACAGAACAAACAGGGATTTTATATAATTACTTTCAGTTGAAATTAAAAATACAGTTGTCAAACTTGGCCTACATTTAGCCAAGGATGAAACAAAAAAATCTTCCAAACCGAAACAAAACTTGTTAAGAAAAATTTTAGTGGGGTTGTTGAAAATAGCTTCTAAATGTTAAATATGTGTAGGGAGGGACCTGAGAAGGTCTGAGTATTTTGAAGACGGAGGTGATGTGCCTGATGCAGGTCAGACCTAAGAACCCTGTGGCTATGGAACGCCATCATCAAGTGTGTGCTTTGCTCTGTTCCTCTTCTGCTCCGTCTGTGTCTTTGCTGATCACAGTGTGGTTCTTTTCACAGTGTGCTTTCCTTCTATAAGTTTTAACATTGCGTTCTTGTTCTCTATGACTTCCTACTATAAATGGCATACTGGAGTTATGAAAAAGAGAATGATTTTCTTTTGTAGTATTGCCTGGTCCCAATGTCAGCGGGAGTCAGGGGTGGGGGAATGGCCCAATAATGGGTCTTTGAATTATAATACTGTTTTACAACTACACTTGTGTTTGCAAAAGAGAGGAGAAATCAGATGAAATCAGCTTTATTCCCATTCCCTGCCAGGGAAGAGCCTTCATACGATGGGACACGTTTTGGGTTTTCCTCACTGACAATTTTTTTAAAATTATATTGAAGTATAGTTGATTTACAATGTTGTATTAGTTTCTACTGTATAGCAAAATGATTCAGATATACACACACATATGTATAGATATAGATATAGATGTATTTTATATTCTTTTCCATTATAGTTTATCACAGGACATTAAGTATAGTTCCTTGTGCTATACAGGAGGACCTTGTTGCTTAGCTTAACTGACAATTTTAACCCTTTTGTATGAGCCACACTAGCAGGTAGTTAACATTGAACTGCTTGTGTGCTTATATATGTGTATATACACACCTGTGTGTATGGGCTTTCCTCATAGCTCAGTCAGTAAAGAATCTGCCTGAAAGTCAGGAAGCCTGGGTTTAATCCCTGGGTCAAGAAGATCCTCTGGAGAAGGAAATGCAACCCACTCCAGTATTCTTGCCTGGAGGATCTCATAGACAGAGGAGCCTGGCAGGCTACAGTCTGTGGGGTTGCAAGAGTCGGACACAACTTAGCAACTAAACCACCACCACCTGTGTATATATGTACCTGTATGTATGGACGGATATAAGCTAAGTTGCTTTGGTCGTGACTCTGTGCAGCGCTATGGACTGTAGCCCACCAGGCTCCTCTGTCCATGGGATTCTCTAGGCAAGAAGACTGGAATGGGCTGCCCTGCCTTCCTTCAAGGGATCTTCCCAACCCAGGAATCAAACCAGCGTCTTTTATGGCTCCTGCATTGGCAGGCAGGTACTTTACCACCGGTGCCACCTGGGAAGCCACACACACACACACACACACACACACACACATTAAAAAAGAAAGCTTGCTAGGAGGAAGAAACACTGGTCATGGTGCCAACAGCCGCGGGCTCTATGGAGACCTTGGGCTGAGTGTATACTCTTCCTGGAAATTGCCCAGTTGTCTAGGTTACCTTGTCTGTGACTCTGCTGAGGAGGTGAAATGTTTTGTCATCTCCCAGGAAGAGTATACCCATATACCCTCAGAAAGTAGGGGAGGGTTGAGTATCTCACCCCTGTCCTCCTGAATTCCTCTCTTGGATTAGGCTCCGAGTCTAAGGCAGCCCCTCATCTGACTTTCTCTCAGGTGACACAGTCCCCTGTTCCACCCTCTTCACCATCTGAGGTGCTGAGTGAGACCAAGCCTGGACTCCCTGACTGTGACAGGCTGCCCCACCCTCAGCACACAGGGAGTGTCAGGAGAGGTGACCCATTGGCTGCAGTCTTGGAGCTGCCAGGACAGATTGGCAGCCAGGTCACATGCATGACCATCAACAGCTGTCGACAGTCTCCTGTGGGGAAGCTCTCCAGGGTCCCCTCCGCGAGCCCACAGCCACGCTGCTCCTCGTCCAGATCCCCTGTTCTCCTCACAGCCAAGCTGTGGACAGTCACCCCCGCGTGTGCTTGCTTCTTTCCAGAAACCACACTAGCAGACGGAATTGGTTGCTAAACCCTAAGGTTCTTGTTTTGCCTCTGCTTTGGTGGGGAGTGAGAGAAGGCCATTTTTCCAGAGCTCTACAGTCCACAGACTGTCTGGAACCTGGGCTACTGACTCAGTCTTGACTTGAGGGCTGCTTGTGTGCTGTCTGTCTAGTCGGCCGTGTTCAGAGGGGCGGCTCAGCCCTCAGAAACTGCACTCGAGGGGCAGACCCACTGTGCCCCGGTGCTCCCCACAGGGGCGAGGCACCCCCTGAGCTGCGGATGAGCGCACCTGGCGCTTCCCTCCACCGCCACCATGAACGCTTTCCAGGTGCAGCCAGCACCGCAGGTCCAGGCAGGCCTCGAGTTTCTGATGAGATGCTGGCTGACTTTGGCCCAATCCACAGAGGTGGGCAAGAGCCAGGCGTTCACTGGAGATGGTTGTTACAGGCCATTCTGTGCTCTTTGCCGCCAAGAAGTGAACCGTCTTGAGCACCACGGTGGGGGAGCCCCAGTTGGCCTTGAGAGGATGGACTCTGGCTAGAGACCGCAGGGCTGCCCTACTGTTGACCGACCTCCCGGGACCAAGTGTCACAGGTACAAGTTCTGGGCTCACAAGGGTTGACCCTGGCTGGTTTTTCCAGGTTGCTTTGTACATTTTTCAGCAGCAGGTGGGGGGAAGACCCTCAGAAAGTGCTCTTCCTGCCTGAGGCAGGGCCTAATGACCTTGACTTATGACATCTGCTCCTCCTTCAGGCCTCCCGAGATCCCCCATCCCCACCGTGTGAAGGAGGTACCCTGCCCCTAGAGCCCAGGCTGCCACCAAAAACCCTCCCAGGGCCCCAAGTCCTGCCCCAGCCCCATACCTTCCTTACCAGACAGTCAGGGAGAATTCTCCCCTCCATGAACCCTCCAGGGTGCTCAGGTCAGTACAGGGGTCCTCTGCCTCAGGCTGGCCAATATCCCTGGAGACAAGCCAAGGTCACCCCCTCCTCCTTTTAAAAATGGACTTCTGAGTCAAAGCCCACATTGAGTTTCTCTGTGACTTTCTCGCCCTGAGGGTATTCCATGTCAGCATATATGGAGCCATCTTACTCTTTTTTACAACCATACTTTCAAAATTAGGAGGTGGCTATTGTGTTCTTTCTGCTGTTGTTTTTCCAGCTGTTGATCTTTTTTAAATGCCTTTTTAAAATGTATTAATTCATTTGTGGTTGCACTGGGTCATCGTCGCTGCATGGGCTTTGCTCTAGTTTTGGCAAGCCCAGGCTACTCTCTCGTTGTGGCTTGCAAGAGTCTCCTGGCGATGGCTTCTTTTATGGGGCACAAGCACAGGCTTCAGCCGTGGTGGCTGGTGGGCTCAGCAGCTACAGCTCCCAGGCTCTAGAGCACAGGGTCAGGAGTTGTGGCGGCACACGGGCTTTGTTGTTTTGCAGCATGTGGGATCCTCCCAGATCAGAGATAGAAGCCATGTCTCCTGCGCTGGCAGGCGGATTCAGAACCACTGCGCCACCAGGGAAGCTCTATTGACGATTTAGAATTAGGAGGCAGGTGATGTGACCGGGAGACTGGCGGGGCCTCCTGCCTGGACTGGATGTGTGCTGATCTGTCTAACAGGAGCATCCTATAACCAGGCTGTGTCTTGGGGGTGCAGGGGTCTCCTAATATAGATTTGGCTTCTACATCTCTGCAGAGGAGGGTGAGGAAAGTTGTGGTCCTCCATTTCATTCTAGGTTTTCATGGCACTAGCCTATCACACAGAGAAGGCAATGGCACCTCACTCCAGTATTCTTGCCTGGAAAATCTCATGGACAGAGGAGTCTGGTAGGCTGCAGTCCGTGGGGTCGCTAAGAGTCAGAAATGACTGAGCGATTTCACTTTCACTTTTCACTTTCATGCATTGGAGAAGGAAATGGCAACCCACTCCAGTATTCTTGCCTGGAGAATCCCAGGGATGGGGGAGCCTGATGGGCTGCCAGCTATGGGGTCGCACAGAGTTGGACACGACTGAAGCGACTTAGCAGCAGCAGCAGCAGCCGATCACACCTTCAAAGATGTTTTTAATGATGTTAAATGGCCCTCCTTTCCCTTTCATTTCTCTTTCTCTTTTCTGAATCAAAGACGAACTTCAAATGTCTAGAGTAGCAGTTTCGCCCAGTTCAATGCTTTTATAAGTATTGGTGAGAAAGAAATTCCCAAAGCAAAACATGTCACAGTGATCTTTGTGAAACGGGCGTGGTGGAGAGTGTTTTTTAAATGCTGGCGATCAGCAGAATTCTTGAAATAGAATTACAGCCTTTGAAATCATGTCTTATAATTAATTGTCCCAAGATTACAGCTGGGCTTTTCTCTCACAGAACTTTCAAACAGCCTCAAGTATAATGCTACCTGGTGCTCTGTTATTTTCATAAGAACAGCACAGAATCGCCTTCCTAGTTAGCTCATGTATGGTTATTAACTGGACACACATTGGTTGAGTGTGGGGCTCAGGGCAGGGCCAATGTTCATCTGAGGTCCTGGCTCCCGCTTGGAACTTCTCCAGGGCTGTGCTGCTCCCCAGCCTCAGACTCCACATGTTCTAACAACTGCTGAGCTGTCAGGGAGACTCCTGAGCCAGAGACCGAGACTCAAGGTCTGAATCTTCCTTAGGTTAGAAAGGGGGTTTCACAGAGTGTCATTCTTTTGGCAAATATGCCGATATCATTTTTAAAATAATTTTTAAAATTTATTTTTGGCTGTGTTGGGTCTTTGTGGTTGCACAGGCTTTTCTCTAATTGTGGTGTACCGGCTTCTCATTTCAGTGGCTTCTCTTGCTGTGGAGCACAGGCTCAATAGTTGTGACACATGGGCTTAGTTGCTCTGTGGCATTTGGGTTCTTCCCGGACCAGGGATCGAACCCATGTCTTCCACATTGGCATTTGGGTTCTTTACCTCTGAGCCACCGCCAGAGAAGCCCTGGTGTCATCTTTAAATTCTAAAATTGTATTTCCAAGTTCTCACCCATGTAGAGGTGACAGGACTCCTGTGAATGACTCAGCTCACAGAGTCTGAGAGGGAGGAACTGATGGGGGAACAAGGGAAGTCTGAAAATTCTAGAGCATCTCCCACTCTGAGGGGGGCACCCAGTGAGTCCTGAACGATGTTCAAGCGAAGACACAAAAAATCAGGTTTGTTGTAGTAGGCAGTGCTTCCCAGCTGAGAGTTCACAAGGTTTACTCTGGTAGAAGATAAAATGCCCACTGTTTCTATTTCAATTTTAAAGAACAGCACAGTATCTGCTTTTTAAAAATTTCAGCCTTAAAACAAGTTTGAGAGCCACCAAATGTTTAGGTGGTGCACAGACTAGCTGAGCTGGCTCTGTACCAGCTTCTAAGAGGGCTCTTTGAGAGGACGGTTAAGTCCTTCTCAGGCTTTGATCCTTCCTTCTGTGTCATTTACCTTCTGGAAATGAATCCCTTATCAGATGTGTGATTTGCAAATATTCTCTCCCATTCAGTGGGTTTGCTGTTTTGTACAGGGCGACAGAGGATGAGATGGTTGGATGGCATCCCTAATGCAATGGACATGAACTTAGGCAAACTCCAGATGGTGATGGACAGGAAAGTCTGGCGTGCTGCAGTCCATGGGGTCATGAAGACTCAGATACTACTTGGTGACTGAATAACAACAAAACAGGAAACCCACTGAATGGAAGCCCCCCAGAACCTATAGAGAACTCCTAAAACTTAATAACCAAAATGAAAAGCCTGATTAAAAATGAGCAAAGGCCTTAAATATACATTTTTCCAAAGAAAATATATGAGCATTTCCCCCTAGATCTATTATGTATTTATCTGACCACAATTCTCATGCAGCAAATCAAACTATCTCTAATTCTTCAAAAATCAGTGTTAAAAGAGAAAACAGTTTTTAAAAATCCAACTTGGTTTTTCACTTATGGAGGAAAATAGTCTTCTACTTGCAATATATGGTTTTTAAAAGAATAATAACAAATAATTTGAAACTAAACAGAAAAATCATAAAAATAAACCAACTGATGTTTTCTAACCAAAAACTTCAAAAATTTAAGACAGCCGCATTGGCTTATTTTTAAAAATTTTATCTTATGGAAGTATAGTTGGTCTTGATTTGAACTGTGGTGTTAGAGAAGACTCTTGAGAGTCCCTCGGACTACAAGGAAATCAAATCAGTCAATCCGAACGGAAATCAGTCCTGAATATTCATTGAAAGGACTGATGCTGAAGCTAAAGCTCCGATACTTTGAGGCCACGGGAGACAAGCAACGAAGATGCTGTTACTATATAGCAGGCCCTATGTCAAAGTCCTCTCCATCTAGTACAATTTAATTCTACCTATGGCTAAATGCCAACAAAGGTCTATATAGGCAAAGGTATGGTTTTCCTAGTAGTCATGTATGGATGTGAGAGCTGGACCACAAAAAAGGCCAAAGAATTGATGCTTTTGAACTGTGGTGCTGGAGAAGACTCTTGAGTGTCCTTTGGACAGCACAGAGATCAAACCAGTCAATCCTAAAGGAAATCAACCCTGAATATTCATTGGAAGGACTGATGCTAAAGCTGAAGCTCCAATACTTTGGCCATCTGATGTGAAGTGCTGACTCATTGGAAAAGACCCTGATGCTGGGAAAGATTGAGGGCAAAAGGAGAAGGGGATGACAGAGGATGAGATGGTTGGATGGCATCACCCACTCAATGAACATGAGTTTGAGCAAACTCCAGGAGATGGTGAAGGACAGGGAAGCCTGGTGTGCTACAGTTCATGGGGTCACAAAGAGTTGGACATGACTTAGTGACTGGACAACAACAGTTGATTTACAATGTTGTTAGTTTCAGGTATACAGCAAAGTGATTCAGTTGTACATACATATACATTGTTTTTCATGTTTCTTTTCATTATGGTTTATCACAGGATATTGAATATAGTTCCCTGTGTAGTACAATAGGCCCTTGTTGTTTATCCATCCTATATATAATAGTTTGCATCTGCTAATGCCAAATGCCCAAAACTTCCCTCCCCTCCCCTCTTCCCCCTTGGCAACCCCAAGTTTGTTCTCTGTGTTGTTGTTTTGTAGGTAAGTCAATTTGTGTTGTATTTTAGATTCCACGTATAGTGATATCATATGGTATTTGACATTCTCTTTCTGATTTACTTCACTTAGTATGATAATCTCTAGGTCTGTCCATGTTGCTGCAAATGGCATTATTTCTCTCTTTTCTATGGCTGAGTAATAGTCCATTGTGTATATGTGTGTCTATATGCTACTGCTACTGCTAAGTCACTTCAGTCGTGTCCGACTCTGTGCGACCCCATAGATGGCAGCCCACCTGGCTCCACCGTCCCTGGGATTCTCCAGGCAAGTAACACTGGAGTGGGTTGCCATTTCCTTCTCCAGTGCATGAAAGTGAAACGTGAAAGTCAGGTCACTCAGCTGTGTCCAACTCTTAGTGACCCCATGGACTGCAGCCTACCAGGCTCCTCCATCCATGGGATTTTCCAGGCAAGAGTACTGGAGTGGGGTGTCATTGCCTTCTCCATGTGTCTATCTATATATATGTATAAATATATGTAGAGAGAGCACATCTTTACCCATTCATCTGTCAAGTGACACTTAGGTTGTCTCCATGTCTCGGCTATTGTGAATAGCGCCGCTCTGAACATAGTGGTGTGTGTATCATTGAATTATGGTTTTTTCCAGGTATATGCCTAGGAGTGGGATTGCTGGGTCATATGGTAATTCTATTTTCAGTTTTCTGAGGAACCTCCATGCTGTTCTTCACAGTGGCTGCACTGATTTACATTCCCACCAACAGTGTAAGAGGGTTTCCTTTTCTCTACACTCTCTCCAGTATTTGTCATTTGTAGACTTTTGAAGGATTCTTCTGATTGGTGTGAGGTGGTACCTCATTGTAGTTTTGATTTACATTTCTCTAATAATTAGCAATGATGATCATCTTTTCAGGTACCTATTGGTCATTTTATGTCTTTGGACAAAGTCTATGTAGGTCTTCTGTCCATTTTTCAACTGGGTTGTTTGTTTTGTTGTTGTTGAATTTGTATATTTTAGAAATTAAGCCCTTTTCAGTTGCATCATTTGCAAATATTTCCCCAGTCCATACATTGTCTTTTCATTTTGTTTCCTGTGCTGTGCCAAAGCTTGTAAGTTTGATTAGGTCCTATGTGTTTATCTAAGTGCTTTTCTATTCTCTTGTAAAAAAAAAGAAACATACCAAAAAAAAAAAAAAAAGAAACCTATCTTCTTCTTAATAGATTTCTGAGCTAGCTTCTGTTTCCTGTATCTTACATCTTCTAAGTTTTTGTGGGGAGGGGAGTATATGTTTAATTTTTTTTTTTTTTTGCTTTTGTTTTTTTCCTCAAACTTTAAACTTTTTATCTTGTATTGGGGCATAGCCGATTCTCACATCTTTTTTCTTGGCTTCCACTCATCTCGGAGAAGGCAATGGCACCCCACTCCAGTACTCTTGCCTGGAGAATCCCATGGACGGAGGAGCCTGGTAGGCTGCAGTCCATGGGGTTGCTGAGAGTCAGACACGACTGAGCAACTTCACTTTCGCTTTTCACTTTCATGCATTGGAGAAGGAAATGGCAACCCATTCCAGTATTCTTGCCTGGAGAATCCCAGGGATGGGGGAGCCTGGTGGGCTGCCGTCTATGGGGTCGCACAGAGTCAGACATGACTGAAGTGACTTAGCAGCATTCATCTCACTGAAGTGTATCCTCCAGAACCTCCTAAAAAGTAATGTGTGGAAGGTACATTTTAAAAAATTCTTCTATGTGTGCAAATATCTTCAATTTTCTTTCTTTTTCAAAGGGTAGTTTGCATATGGCATTTTTAATTGAAAATCATTTAAAATTAATGTCAAGATAGCTTGACTTACCATTGTTGCTCCAAAATACATTTTTCTGTTTATTTTGGCACTTTCCTTTTTGCTGTTTATTTTCTGACATTTCTGGGGATCCTTAATTGTTCATATTTACTCTCTGTATAACTATTATTCATGAAACTACCCCTTGTGAAGAGTTGTCATTGATCACAGGATAGCAGCAGAAACTTTCTGGTAGTCAATTTTCCATTGATAAGTTTCTCTGACAGAATAGATCATTCTAAACCCAATGTCAGAGAAGGCAATGGCACCCCACTCCAGTACTCTTGCCTGGAAAATCCTATGGATGGAGGAGCCTGGTAGGCTGCAGTCCATGGCGTCGCTAAGAGTCGGATACAACTGAGTGACTTCACTTTCATTTTCATGCATTGGAGAAGGAAATGGCAACCCACTCCAGTGTTCTTGCCTGGAGAATCCCGGGGAAGAGGGAGCCTGGTGGGCTGCTGGCTATGGGGTCGCACAGAGTCAGACATGACTGAAGTGACTTAGCCGCAAACCCAATGTGCTAGAAGGTCTGCAGTCAATAGGCCACAGCTTCTTACCTCTGTAGGTCACAACATTTTATTGAATAATAAGATAAATATAGTAACTGAGAATTCTGCTATTTCAAAACATTTTTAGACAAGTGAAATATTGTTTTCATGATACAATTTTCCCCCCAAGGGATAAGGAAGAAAATATATGTTAAGCAACTTTAGGAAAATAATAAACATTAAAAAAGCATAAAATGAATTTTAAAAATTTATATTGACATTGTATATCCTGATTTTTGGAATCTAGATCTGCTTCTTGAGAGCCACTTTAATTGTTTGTATGCTTGATATTAGAGATTTTAAATATTAGCTTACTAAACCATGATTTCCAGGTATTTCCCTGCTAGGCTTTCAAAAGTACATGTTTTTAACATCTAATATTTTTCAAAAGTTTTTCATAATTTTACTTTTTTTTTTTTTACTGATAAATTCTTTAGAAATGCTGCTTTAGGTTGGAAAGTCAAATATGTGTTATAATTAGGTAAGTGTCAATAGTGTAATGACTACTTGTTCCTTAATTTTTTTCATTCATACTCTTTCTAGAGCTTGACTAATCAGGCCACTTTAATCAGTCTAATCAGACTAATCAGAATATCCTATTCTAGAGAATCATACCTAACAGACATCTCATTGACAGGTTGTTGTCATACATATTTCGTCCAGATAACTAAGTTTGCTGTTTGTTGAATGTCATGGACATCTTTCATGCCAAAACATAAAGATACATAGACTTAAAAAAAAATCCATAATATTCTACTGAAATGAATGTCATAATTGAATTAATCAATCCACTATTGATGGGTCTTTAGTTTTTCCAGTGTTTCATTATTAAAAACCGTAACATGTATGCATTCCATGCTTGGCATCTTACAACCTTGGAATAAGTTTCCGGATCACAGTTTATGTACACTTTACATTTTGTTAGATGTTCTCAATTTCTCTCTCAGAAGATTGCTCCATTTACAGTTCCACCAAGAGGATGAGAGTTTTTTTAGCTACTACTTCAACTTCTAGAAACCTGCAAAGTAAAATATTTAACAAAGGAACTCTTAAATATTCATTAGAGGGACATTTCTCATTATTTAGCAAAAAGACTCCCCCCCATTTCATTCAGACTCTATAGAGATTGTTTCAACTGATGCTTCTTTGTCATAACTAGACCCACACATTAACTTCCTAGGGAAATGGCAACCCATCTTACTTTTTTTTTTTTTTTTTTGCTTTTGGCTTGTTTTTATTTAAAATAAACTTTATCGCAGAATAATGAGAACACAAAAATAGCACAGACAGTTCCCATACACTGTTCACTCAGCTTCCCCTTTGTTAACACCTTATATAACGCTGGTATATTGGTCAAAATGAAGAAATTAACACTGTACAACTGCTGACTAAGCTACAGATTTGTTAGATCACTAATTTCCCCACTGGTGCCCCCTTTCTGTTCCAGGACCAGGCCGGGGATCACATCTTGCCATTTGTCATCGTGTCCTTAGTCTCCAATCTGTATGGTTCCTCAAGTCTTTCCCTGGTTTTCAAGACCTTGCCACTTTTGGACTGTGAAGAAGGCTGAGTGCCGAAGAATCGATGCTTTTGAACTGTGGTGTTGGAGAAGACTCTTGAGAGTCCCTTGGACTGCAAGGAGATCCAACCAGTCCATTCTGAAGGAGACCGGCCCTGGGATTTCTTTGGAAGGAATGATGCTGAAGCTGAAGCTCCAGTACTTTGGCCACCTCATGTGAAGAGTTGACTCATTGGAAAAGACTCTGATGCTGGGAGGGATTGGGGGCAGGAGGAGAAGGGGACAACCGAGGATGAGATGGGTGGATGGCATCACTGACTCGATGGGCGTGAGTCTGAGTGAACTCTGGGAGTTGGTGATGGCCAGGGAGGCCTGGCGTGCTGCGATTCATGGAGTCACAAAGAGTCAGACACGACTGAGCGACTGAACTGAACTGAACTGAACTGCCACTTTTGAAGGGTGCTGGCCAGGTGTCCTGCAGAGGGTCCCCCGGACTGGGTTGGGGGAGGGGTCTGCTGCTTTCCCATGACTGCACCGGCTTGTGCTTTGGGGGGGAAGATCCCACGGAGGAGAGGTGCTCCTCCCATCACACCCCACGTTGGGGGCCAGGTGGATGACATCCATGTGACCTCTCTCTCACTGGCTGATGCTAACCTTCGTCACTCAGTCACAGGGCCACCTCTGGATGTCTCCACCATAGTCACTATTTCCTTTCCCTTCTGTCCTCTTTAATATCGAGTCACTAGCCCACACTCCAGGAGAGGAGAGTTGAGTTGTACCTCCCGGAAGAGGGTATATTCATATATATCATTTAGAATTACTCTATAAGGAAGATCCATCCTTTCTCCCCCATTTATTTAGATCACTCCAGGCTCACAGGCCTTTTTCTTAATTCTTTGGCAATAGGCCAATAGTGTTATTATTTTTATTTCATTTATTTATGGCTATGCTGGGACCTCATTGTTGCACGCAGGCTTTCTCTTGTTGCAGGGAGTGGTGGCTATTCTCTAGTTGCAGTGCAAAGGCTTCTCAATGCGGTGCCTTCTCTTTAGCTTTGGCAGGTGGGCTCTGTAGTTGAGGTGCATGGGCTTGGTTGCTCCGTAGCATGCGGAATTATCCCAGACCAGGCATCGAACCCATGTCCCCTGCATTGCCAGGCAGATCCTTAACCACTGGATCAGCAGGGAAGTCCATACCATTATTTATTGTGTTACTCAAACTGTCCCCGGTTGGGTTTTGTCCTCTTTTGGGTTGGCTCCTGGGGCCTGGTGACATGCCCCCATCCTTTTTTTTTCTTCTGTGCAGTTTTTTTGCTTTTCTGCACAAGGAGTCCAGGTTTATTTTGTATACTTCTTGCCCCAGCCCTGCTATCAGCCATTTCTCCCAGAAGCCTGGATCCTTTCAGTGCAGACGGCAGTCAGAAGCCGAAATTGATGGCGCCGGTGTACGTCGGCTGTGTGAGGTCCTTGGGCACCTTCCTGTAGATGTCAAACCTCCTGAAGTCAAAGGGCATCGTGCCGTCGCCGCTGCCGCCAGGGATGGGAGTGCTGCAGGCCAGGTGGGCCGCGGCGCCCCCAACCTTACTTTTAAAAGTCTATGTAGCTCTAAAAGCTTTTTAGCAGCCATAAGAAGAAAGTCCTTTTGATGGCAAACTTCAAAGCTTTGTTTTGGTTAAGGCTCTTTTCTTTTCTGTTGCAACCTCAGTGAAAAAATGGAATTCCTTTACTTGAAAACTCGATTTTCTGTCCTTAAAGGCATACTTCCATCAGCATCCTTGAATCCAACAGGACTGAGATGCTGCATTTATGATTAAGCCTGAGCCCTCTCCTCCTGTTTGGGAAGCTCTGCTGGCCACTGAAGGAAGGAGTAGGGGGAAGAATAGAAAGAGGCATATGAGGAAGAGGAGGAAGGGGGTACTGCAACCTAAAAAGTAAGCTACTCAAAGCTTCCAAAGAACTAGGAGCTAAAGTGAAGGTATTTGGTTGAGTCACAAATGGCATATCTGTGTGGTTGGAACAAGAGCCAGAACCCCAGATGGGTCAGTGAACCAGAAAGTCTAATGCACCATGAAACTACCTTGTGTAGTGTCAGCTCTCCCGGGCTCTGTCCAGTCAGCCAGAGCACAGAGCAAGGAGAGGTTCAGCAACTTGCCCAAGGTCACCTTTAAGTAGGTGACAGATCCCTGCTCTGGCCAGAATCTCTCTGACTTTTGGGCCCACTAAGCTGCCTGGCGCCTACTATTTTATACAAGTGCCAAAACAACCTTGTAAAGTAATTAGCATCAGGAATGTTTATGCAAACGATCTAATTGTGATAAACTAGTTCACAGAGCAAAGGTCAGCAAAGCATGGCCCAAGGGCCAAATCCAGTCCTTCATTTGTTTTTCTAAATAAAGGTTTTGGAGGCAAGAGGAGTAGCCACACTCCTTTGCCTCTCATGGTGTCTCTGCACGACAGAAGGGCAGCAGGGTTGGGTAGCTCCGAGAGAGACATGTGGCACTGCCACCCCCCAACCCAGCCCTGGAAACCTGACAACATTCAATCTCAGTTTTATTAAATTAAAAAAAAAACAAAAAACTGTGCTTCATTAAATCACCTCATTATGCCTGCTCCTTGTGTAACAGAATTCTGCAGTTTGAGATAGTATTTCGAGTATCCTTATGGACGAGTTAGAATCATGGACAACAGTACAATTAGTCACTAATTCAGAGTCTGTGGGGAAAGGTCACCCCAGTCAGTCACATGGAGGTCATACATATGCCATGGTCTTGGAACTGAGAGGAGGTTGCTTAGGTGACTGTAGAAAACTTGCTGGGAGTTCTTTTTTTAAATATATATACATATATACACATAAATTTTAAATTTATAAAAGTACAGTTGATTTATAATGTCGTATTAATTTCTTCTGCTCAGAAAAGTGATTCAGTTTTATATATTACAGTCTTCTGCATCTTCTTTTCCTTTATGGTTTGTGACAGGATATTGAATACAGTTTCCTGTGCCATACGGCACGACCTTGTTGTTTATCTATCCTATATATACTAGTTTGCATCTGCTAATCCCAAACTCCCAAACCTTCCCTCCCTTACCCTCCTCCTCCTTGGCAACCACAAATCTGTTCTCTGTCTGTGAGTCTTGTTTTTGTTTTGTAGGTAAGTTGATTGGTGTTGTAGCTGAGATTCCACATGAAATATCATATTGTTTGACTGTTTCTTTGTGGTTTACTTCACTCAGTATGATAATCTCTAGTTGCATGCACGTTGCTGCAAGTGGCGTTACTTTGTGCTCTTTATGGCTGAATCATATCCCATTGTATGTGTGCCTCGTCTTTATCCATTCCTCTCTTGATGGGCATTTAGATTGTTTTCATGTCTGGGCTATTGTGAATAATGCTTCTGTGAACATAAGGGAGCATGTATCTTTTTTAATTATAGTTTTATCCAGATATATGTCCCAGGAGTGGGATTTCTGGGTCTCTGGCCACTCTATTTTTAGTTTTTTGAGGAACCTCCATGCTGTTCTCCATAGTAGTTGTATCAATTTGATTCCCACCAACAGTATAAGAGGGTTCTCTTCTACATACCATCTCCAGCAGTGTTTGTAGATTTTCTTTGATGATGGCCTTTCTGACTGGTGTGAGGTGATATCTCATTGTACCTTACTTCTACACTTTGAAGTGTACCTGGACAGCCAAGAATCACCAAGCATTTGAGAAAAACCTCTCATATGAAAGTCAGAGACCAAAACAAACACAAACAACAGCCACAAAACTAAAAAAATCACAACCTGAAGAACAGCCATAGATTATGCAAGGAATATACATACTTTCACTAGTCTCTGGAAGATCAGACAGGTTATTGCATCTCCTGGGAAGAATACTGGAGTGGGTTGCCATTTCCTTCTCCAGGGGATCTTCCAGGGATCGAACCCCAGGGATCGAACCCCAGTTTCCCACATTGGAGGCAGATGCTTTAACCTCTGAGCCACCAGGGAAGCCCAAGAATAGAATAGGATACCATATAAATAATTAAGAGAAAAGCAATAACAAAAAAGACAAAACAAAAAAAAAGAGCCCTTGGAAATTAAAAGTATGAAACCAGAAATGAAAAGTTCAATAAAAAGGTTGAAAACATAGTTGGAGAGGTTTCCCAGGATTTAAGTATAAAGACAAAGAGATAACAAATAGGAAGTAAGACCCTAAAAGCAGAGAAGTATGAAGACTCGATATAAATGAGAGGAGTTACAAAAATAAAGAATAGAACAGTGTGGGCAGAAAATCATGAAATAAATACAGAAAATGCCACACAACTGAAGTGCACAAGTCCTCAGTTTGAAAGGGCCCATTAGGCACCTCACCCACACAAAGAATAAAGCTAATCCTAGCTCAGTTTATAAAAACAGGGATAAAATAGATAATTTTAAGATATTTTTTCCTAAAAGAAGGGGGAAGTTGAAGTTTTTTTTTTTTTTTAACAAGGATCAGAAATCAAAAAAGCATTGGCTTTTTTCATAGTAACACTAGACGTTGGGAAGACAGCAGCTAACTTGTCAATATCTGAGGTAGACCTGGTCCAACCAAGTCAATTAATTGTCAGCACAGAAAAAAAGATAACTTTAAGATACGCAAGGTCTCCAAAAACTGAATCTCCACACATCCATTCTCTAAAGGCTACTGGAAGATGTGCTCTGTGGAAAGGAAAGAGTAAACTAAGTAAGAGGAAGACCAGGAAAGAAGGGTTTGTTGTGGGCTGGATTCACATGTTGACCTCCTAACCCCCAGAAGCTCAGAATGTGTTTGTATCTGGAAGTAGGGCCTTTAAGGAGGCAAAGGAAAATGAGGTCACATGGGTGGGACCTAATCCAGCATGATTGGTGTCCTGATTAGAAGAGGGGACAGGCGCGTACAGAGGGACAATCGAGGACATGGGGAGGAGACGGCTGTCTACACATCTCAGGAGAACCACCCTGCTCACACCCTGATCTCTGACCTCTAGCCTTCACGACTGTGCGAAACTAATGTGCTGCTATTCACGCCACCCAGTCTGTGGTGCTTTGTCATAGCAGCCCTAGAAACTAATGAAGTATCCAACATAGCAAGACAAAGGGAAAGCCCAGGATGCTGGTGAAGGAATGGCTGAAGAGGACGGCAGAGCCTACAGGGAGCAAGTCACGGAGACGAGCAGCTCACAAGTTCCTGGAGAGACATCTCAAGAAGCAACAGACATCTGGGTGTTTACATACACAGAATACACAACTTGGAGGAAATTACTTGTAAGTACATTGGAAACTAAATAATCAATCAAAAGCAAAAAAGCAATCACCAATTTTTCAGAAAATAGAAGATACAATAAAGGCAAGGCAGTCCTGGCTCATTACATGGCACATCTGTGATTAGCCCTGGGCCAGACTCAGTCATATAAATACTGGATCAGACCCAAATGATTGCACTGACTCTTAAAGAAATCCCAGCATCTAAAAGTATGTGATAATCTATGACAGTTCCTAAAATTTCATTTTCACTTTTATCAATGATCCATACACAGAAGCTATATACAGTTACAGGACAGACACTCTCCAAGAATATAAACTTAGTGGTGTGTCTGCTATCACATGGCGAGAGGCCGTCAGAAACTGAATCCAACACAAAGGAGAAACAAAAGATGGTAAGGGACAGTCCTCAAGAGGCATTTAAAGCCCTAAAGCCAGCTGTGTGGAGAGTCAGTATCTTGGACTTCTTGTTTATGTGTGTGAATAAATTCTCATTTTTTGTTTAAGCAAATCTGAATTGGATTTCTATCACTTGCTACCAAAAAGAGTTTAACAGCCTCATTCCAGAAAAATTTATTAAGCATTTATTATGTGCCAGGCACTCTACCAGTCATCAGAAGTAGAATGGTGAACATGCTTAATTTTTGCTCCTGTACTTACTTCCACAGTGTTAGCCAAACCTGAGAGACAGCTGGTTTAGCAAAGGTATCAATCACAGTGACTTATCACAGATTCTTGGAGGATATAAAATCATTCCTTAGAAGCCAAGGAGATTCAAGAGCTCTTGTCATAGTTTGCAAATAAATGGCACAAATTCTTTCCATTGCCTCCCATCTGGAGGTGGAGTCTATGCTCCATCCCTTGAGTCTGGGACTTGGTATGTGACTTGGTTTGGCCAGTATCCCATTAGTAGATGACATGCAAACATTTGAAAAGTGCTCGTGCACTGAGATTGCAGCCTCAGTGGGAAGCTGAGAGCCCGTAAGAGAGGCTCACCACTGCAGCTGCTCCAAGCGAGCCCACCTCCACTTAATGCTGACTACAGTCACAAGAGCAGAAAACTTTAAAGCCATTAAGTTGCGGAGGAGATTGCCAGAAAGAGCAAAAATGAACTCATACAGTTCTGATGCTTATTTTATTCAGTTCAGTTCAGTTGCTCAGTCATGTCCAACTCTTTGCGATCCCATGGACTGCAGCACGCCAGGCTTCCCTGTCCATCACCAACTCCCGGAGTTTACTCAGACTCATGTCCATTGAGTTGGTGATGCCATCCAGCCATCTCATCCTCTGATGTGCCCTTCTCCTCCCACCTTCAATCTTTCCCAGCATCAGGGTCTTTTCCAATCAGTCAGTTCTTCGCATCAGGTGGCCAAAGTATTGGAGTTTCAGCTTTAACATCAGTCCTTCCAAGATCACCCAGGACTGATCTCCTTTAGGATGTACTGGTTGGATCTCCTTGGAGTCCAAGGGACTCTCAAGAGTCTTCTCCAACACCACAGTTCAAAAGCATCAATTCTTCGGTGCTCAGTTTTCTTTATAGTCCACCTCTCACATCCATACATGACTACTGGAAAAACCATAGCTTTGACTAGACGGACCTTTGTTGGCAAAGTAACATATCTGCTTTACCATACATTTTAAATATATACAAGTAGAACATTTCAATCATGTAACAATGCTATGACCCAGTGAACTGTTTAGGACTCAAGACCCTAGTGCCACTCCTGAGGATACAGGCAACAGGCGCTGGATTCTTCCACTCTGTTCATTGAAAGGTAAGGTTTTTCTTTAGGATATTTCATTGAACACTCATATCTTAAAAAAATATAATGGCATTATTAAGATGCAGTTTACATACCATAAAATCAATCCCTTTAATATGTATAATTCATGAAGGATTTCTGTCTGTACTTCTATATTTTCTTATGATGTTCTTGGTTTTGGTACCAGGGTGATTTGGCCTCCTAAAATAAACTTGGGAATGTTCCTTGTTTCTCTGTTTTGTAGAAATTTATTGTTATGATGAGATGGTTGGATGGCATCACTGACTCAGTGGACATGAGTTTGGGTAGGCTCTGGGAGTTGGTGTTGGAGAGGGAGGCCTGGCATGCTGCAGCTCATGGGGTTGCAAAGAGTTGGACACAACTGAACGACTGAACTGAACTGAACTGATTATTAGGTTGAGGGTTCCTTGCCCCTTAAAATATTGATAGAATTCATCTGTGAAGATATTTGGACCTGGGCTTTTCTTTGTGGTAGGCTTCCCTGGTGGCTCAACCCACCTGGGATGTAGGAGACGTGGGTTAGAACATCCCTGGGTTGGGAAGATCCCCAGGAGAAGGGCATGGCAACCCACTCCATTATTTTTGTCTGGGAAATCCCATGGACAGAGCAGCCTGGCTATAGTCCATGGGGTCACAAAGAGGCAGACATGGCTGAGTGACTAACACTTTTGCTTTTTTTTTTTTTTTTTT